>CM033470.1:339668481-340268481 GCA_019447015.1 Hymenochirus boettgeri
GTACAATCCAGTAAGGATAGACATTATGTAGGAACCTTCAGATGTCATATCCCCAATGAAACCAGCCAGATTTCCTCTTCCTCCACAATTATAATTGGGAACCAGTTTCTCTCCCCCTGACAGTACAGTGCAGTACCTGTGGGTAGTGGTACAATCCAGTAAGAAGACATTACATTACATTACATAACAGTACAGTACATGGGGGTAGTGGTATAATCCAGTAGGATAGACATTACATAACATAACAGTACAGTACCTGGGGTAGTGGTACAATCCATAAGAATAGACTTACATACATAACAGTACGTACCTGGGTATGGTACAATCCATAAGAATAGACATTACATAACATACAGTACAGTACCTGGGGGTAGTGGTACAATACAGTAAGGATAACATTATATAACATACGTACAGTACCTGTGGGTAGTGGTACAATCCAGTAAGGATAGACATTACATTACATAACAGTACAGTACCTGGGGGTAGTGGTACAATCCAGTAAGGATAGACATTACTAACAGTACAGTACCTGGGTAGGTGGTACAATCCAGTAAGGATAGACATTACATTACATAACATTACAGTACCTGGGGGTAGTGGTACAATCCAGTAAGGATAGACATTACATAACATAACAGTACAGTACCTGGGGGTAGTGGTACAATCCAGTAAGGATAGACATTACATACATAACTACGGTCCCTGGGGGTAGTGGTACACCAGTAAGGATGACATTACATAACATAACAGTACAGTACCTGGGGATAGTGGTACAATCCATAAGATAGACATTACATAACATAACAGTACAGTACCTGGGGGTAGTGGTACAATCCAGTAAGGATAGACATTACATTACATAACAGTACGTACCTGGGGGTAGTGGTACAATCCAGTAGATAGACATTACATACATAACAGTACAGTACCTGGGGGTAGTGGTACAATCCAGTAAGGATAGACATTACATAACATAACATTACAGTACCTGGGGGTAGTGGTACAATCCAGTAAGGATAGACATTACATAACTAACAGTACAGTACCTGGGTAGTGGTACAATCCAGTAAGGATAGACATTACATAACATAACAGTACAGTACCTGGGGGTTGTACAATCCAGTAGGATAACATTCATTACATAACATACAGTACCTGGGGGTAGTGGTACAATCCGTAAGGATAGACATTACATAAACATAACAGTACTACCTGGGGGTAGTGGTACAATCCAGTAAGGATAGACATTATGTAGGAACCTTCAGATGTCAATCCCCATGAAACCAGCCAGATTTCCACTTCCCTCCGTGCTGTTATGAGAGTTAATGTAACTCATAACCGGGAAGCGTTATTGTACCTGTTACTGGTAGATGAGGAGTTATGTAATAACATACCGGGGAAGCGTTATTGTAACGTTTTACTGTTAGAGATGAGGAGTTATGTGATAACATACCAGGAAGCGTTATTGTACCGTGTTACTGTAGATGAGGAGTTATGTAATAACATACGGAAGCGTTATTGTACCTGTTCTGGTAGATGAGGAGTTTTATTAACATACCAGGGAAGCGTTATGGTACCATGTTACTGGTGATGAGGAGTTATAATTTGTATAAAAGTCTCACATCGATTTCCAATGCAAAGGATACGGATATCCAATGCTTTATGCCGTATCTTAAATTAGAACTGCCAATTCAGCTTTCCACTTCATTATAAGGAATAGTTTTTGAAATGTATCTTTTTCATTCAACAACTGCTATCTAGAATTTCTCACTTATTGGGGAAATAGAAATCATTGTTGCGCTTTGTTTTTCAAAATGTATCAGGCAATGAACCAAGAAATGCTATCTCCATTGCAATCATGTTGGCTATATTTAAAGGAGAACAAATTGTGTTTAAAAAAAAGACTGTTAAAATAAAGTTCAGTTTAAGGCGTGTACATTGGTTTTTCCTAACTCCCAAATAATTTCTGTGGGCCACCAAAAACGGCTTTTGCCAGTCTTCCTGAGTGCTTCAGCACTTTTCAATACATAAACATTTAACATTTTATGTGGTCCATGGTATTGGCTATGTACTTTTATCGATTAAAGTGTCATCCCTCTGATTATTTAGTTGAAATGTGTTTTTAATTCTTGTTTTTTATATTATTCCAAATGATGTTTTTAATATTTAGTAAATGGCTTTGAATTGCCATGGTAATGGCATTATTTGGATACTTCTAAATATTCTGTATGTTCTTCGCAAACCATGAAAAAAGTTAGTAGACCAGTTATTAAATGGCATTTCTACCCCCAAAACTAAAATTTAAAACCAAGTGTGCATAGAGCATCATCCATGACTAAGGGGGTGTTTCCCCGAAACACGTTGGATGCTGGGTATTATGCGTGTCTTCAGATGAATATGTTTCAATAAAGCTTCTTCTACCAAGATCCGGAAGTGCGGCCTGTTCTTTGGTTTTGTATATTGAGTGAACGGAGTTTGGAGCCGTTGAGTCTGCACCCGGTTCAGGTCGAACCCTTTGTCTCTTCCCTCCCGGACCTCCATGCCGGAACTGACCCTGGAGCTGCCATATGTTTGTTTGTATACATCCCATCATATACAGAATATAAGACAGCGAAGATCACTATATGGTTATTGCCTGCCTAAAGTCAGGGAAGGTAAAGGGAAGCACAGAAATATGTTTCTTTCATGGGGAATCATAAATGCTTGGAAATAATATGTTATTGAAAAATAGTAGATTTAACAGGAATATAGATATCTCCTGATACTGTATATCTCAAGGGTGTTCTATGAGGGGTTTGAAGGACCTTAAGATATAGAAGTAGATAATTGAGAGTTATTGTGGGATGCCAAGATTTTACTATGAATATCTAAGATGGAAATAGATGGACAAAGTCAATAGGCTACCATAATCATAGGTAAGTATTTTTCTATCTTTTCCTCTCCCTTCTTCCTTTCACTCTCTCTCTTTCTCTTTGCTCTTCCTTTACCTTCAATTTCTTTTGTCCTTTATTTCTCTTTTATCAACCTCCTTCTTTTTCTCCCCTTCCCATTGTTTAGGGGAAGATATGTCTGACCCAAGAGGTGGACTGTATGTGGGTGAGTAAGCATGCCTATTGAACTTCCAATGTTGAGGACATTATATATATGGTGTATGTATTAATAACTATGCCATATGATCTATTGTCATCTTATATTGGAGGTTGATTATAGAAAGGCATTGAATTGTATCTTATCATTAAGTCCAAAGGGGGCTAATGTATTGAGTAGGAAAATCCAACGACTTTCTTGTCTGGTTTGTTTGGTTTCCCTATCGCCTTCTCTTATCCCGAGAGGGACTTTTTCAAGAATTACACACTTCTTCCCTTCAACAGATGCTTTGTGGAAATTAAAGAAATGGTTGGCAACATTGGTTAATTTGTCACGTCTTTGTTTTTCGATGGTGGCTGTACGCATATTTGAAACATGTTCAATAATCCGGTCTTTGGCCCTTCTAGAGGTCATGCCGACATATGATTAAGTCCCCTAGGATGGGACGAAAAGCATCAGGGGTTTTGCTTGATGTGATTATTAAATAATTGTTCCTATTTACTCCAGCATATCTCTCAGTGTCTTGATGTCTGCCTGACCCTCCTCACAATACCTCGATAAGGGGGAGTAATACAGGCAGCCATGCTCCTGTTTCTGTCTTCTGATTTAGTGGCTTCCATACTAGAATGCCACTTCCCTCTTTCGGACACTGGGGATAGCTGTTTGCTGGCTTTTTAATTTAATTAGCATAGAGACCTAGACTAGGGATCCCTTACCTTTTTTGGACTAGTAGGAGCACTCAAGGGTAAAAATATTAGGTCCAATCCTTCATGGCTTCATGACTCAGGTAAAAAAGAAAATGGAAAAAAGGCTTTAAACATGTTTAAATAAGGAGAACAAAACAGGCCTTAACAGGAATTATAAACACATTGTAATAGTTGGCAAGGAAATCTTAAAAATAGAAAAATGAATTACAGATGACAGAACAAATCAGTTAACCCCCAAATGTTTAAAGGTATATCAATAGTAAAAAAGATAGTTCAAAGGACTAAGAATGTGGGACCATTAAATTAATGGGGCTAAAATAGTTATAGAGGATTGCTAAAAAGGTCTAATGTGCTAAACCATTTGTTTTTTTCTGTATTACAAATAGGGAACCCTAGTTCCTCTATAGCAGGGACTGTAATAATAGACAGGTAGAAATGAGGAATTTTCACTTGTTTGACAGAAAGATATGATTACAGAAACAATTAGACAAAATTTAATATCAATAAAGCCCAGGACCCGGGTGGAATACATTTACGGATCTTAAAGGACAACTCCACCCTCATAAGAACATCTTTTAGAAAGAATGGCCTCTTTAAAATATGTTGATATATCATACTTTGTTCCAGGAATTCATTACTGTATGCCTGCTTTGCTCGGATGCCTCATGAAACGAGCAATGAGAAACCTGTATGAGCCTTTACTGAGCATGGGCATGCTAGAAGAGGCAGACAGGTGATTAACATTCAGTCATTGGTTGTGATGTCAACATGTCAAATCCATAACTGAAGTTGCTAACTGGAAGAACCAGGAAGCGAACAGGGGAAACAGGCTATTGTGCAGGATTAAGGTTAGACTTACATATTTCAGATGAAAACTATTATGTTAGGTTTGGGGTGTGAGTTGCCTGGATGTAAGTTTTATCTTGGGGCTGGACTTGCCCTTAAGGAAGTTAGCTCGTGTTATCAGACCACTCTTTTCTTAACTTCACATTCCCTTTGTTTGGTGGATGTGCCAATGTTTAAAACAGCCAATGTATATACCAATAATTTCCAAAAGGGAGGTGTTCCCAGCCTGGTAACTATAGGACCTGTAAGCCCGAATATCAGTGGTAGGGAAGGTGCTGAAAAAACTTGTTACGGTATCAATCCTTGGGACCTTTGTTTCCAGTGTTGATCTTATTAGGAGTGGTCAGCCGGATCTATGAGAAATAGAATCATGTCAGCAAATGTACTTGTTTTTTATGAAGAAGTGAGTAAGAATTCGATTCTGGAGAGCAGTGGATGTAGATACTTGGATTTGCTACAGCTTTTGATACTGTGCCATCTAAGCAACTAATGTATAAATTGGGACTGTTGGCCTAGAAAAAAATGTGTACCTGGATAGAGAATTGGTTATTGGATTGCAAACAGAGAGTGGTGGAAAATGGAGTACATTAGGTGGGCTAAAGTCTAAGTGAGTAACCAAAAGGGTTCTGTACTGGGGCCACTTCAATTTAAAATCTGTTTATAAATTACCTAGGAAAAAAAAAAAAGGGGAAAAAGAAAAAAACCCCCCCCCCCCCCCCCAAATATGGGGTCATTGAGAGCAAGGTCTGTGCTGATGACACTAAACATGCAGAAGCTTTGTAAAATTAAACATATGTGCAAGCAACCATTGAATAGTATCAAAAGGGAGCAGAGTGCAGGTGGGATTCAATGTTGATAAATGGAAGGGGTTGTGGTTGTGGCAGCTACACCATAAATAACTCTGTGTTAAGTGAATCGGTAATGGAAAAAGATTGGGGGTTCTGGTAGATAACAGACTTAGCTGTGAAAAACAAAGCCAGACAGCCACGGATAGAGCTAGCAAGATAGTGTCTTGTATAAAGAGGGAATAGATTTCAAGGGAGAAAATATTGTTCTCCCTCTTTCACCAAGGCACTGGTAAGGCCTCATTTGGAATATCGGTCATTTGGAATCCCAGATACAAAAGGACATCTTGGAATGGAAGCAGTTCAGGAAGGGCAACTAATTAATAAGGGGAATGAGGCAGATAGACAATTTAGGGCTGTTTTCCATTGGAGAAGCGGATTTGCATGGGGATTGATACTTTAACAATTATATTAATGACATATAATACTGTTGCAGGTTTACTAATAGGTCATAATCAGAGAATTTCATCGTCAGGTTAGAAAAAAAACAAAAAAAGGGTTTTTCTTTTTTTTTTTTTTTACATTAAGAATGGTGGAAACTGTCTTCCAGTTGTGTTAATGACAAGTTCATGTAGAAGAGCTGTAAAAGTGGACTAGATAAGTTTCTAAACAACTAAATAATACTGGTAATAATACATATAGTATAGTTCAGGGTTTATCCAGGGCTCATTTCGGTCAGAGGGAATTTTTTTTACTACCATTTATAAGCTTTTTTTTTTAATTTGCCTTCCTCTGGATAAACTGTTAGGTAGGGTTAAAAGAGTAGGGTATAAAAGGTTGGACTCGCTGGAAGTCAGTATTGTCTTTATTCAACCTCAATTACTACGTACTATGTACAAGCATGTGATCACATTAAACACATGAGTGACGTTTAAAGCGGCCAATCAGGAAATCACAGTGTTTGTTAAACTCACATCTATATTTTCTTTGAAAATTAAATACAAAAGTTACAGAAAGGGCTAAGATTAAAATGAGCCAACAATAAAAGTTATTTGAATAATTTTTCAAATACGTTAACAATTTGTCAACTGTATGTGTCAAAAATCAGGAAGGATGAAAAAAAATGTACAATGGTGCTAATTTGGCCACAACAATCAGATGTTCGCTTTCAATGTTAAATAGAATCCTGTGTGCCGGCCATGTTCCCTTTTCCGAAAACCATTCCTCCACCCTTGTGCAAAGCAACATTCTCAGGATTCACTAAAGATGGCCGGAACTCACTAGTTTCTTCCATTTGGATCTCAGAAAATATTTTCCCGACCGTATTTTCGAGATTTTCTCATGTTCAAGGCTATTTTAGTTGGAAAGAACCAGGAAGCAGAAACAGGGGAAACAGGATATGTGCAGGGATTCAGGTTAGACTTACATATTTTCAGATTTAAAACTATTACTGTTAGGGTTTTGGGGGTGTGATTTGCTGTATGTAGTTTTATCTTGGGGCTGGACTTGCCCTTTAAGGAAGCTTAGCTCAGTGTATCTAGACCACTACTTTCTTAACTTTTCACATTCCCTTTGTCTGGTGATGTGCCAATGGTTTTAAAACAGCCAATGTAATACCAATATTACAAAAAGGGTAGGTGTTCCCAGCCTGGTAACTATAGACTGTAAGCCTAATATCAGTGGTAGGGAAGGTGCTGGAAACTTTGTTACGGTATCATATCCATTGACTTTGTTCCAGGATTGATTTATTAGTAGTGGTCAGATGGATCTATGAGAAATAGATCATGTCAGACAAATGTACTTGGTTTTTATGAAGAAGTGAGTAAGAATTCAGATTTGGAGAGCAGTGGATGTAGTATACTTGGATTTGCTAAGCTTTTGATACGTGCCATATAAGCAACTAATGTATAAAATGAGGACTGTTGGCCTAAAAAAACATGTGAACATGGATAGAGAATTGGTTATTGGATTGCAAAACAAGAGTGGTGGACAATGGAGCTACATCTATGTGGGCTAAAGTTCTAAGTGGAGTACCAAAGGGTTCTGTACTGGGGCCAATTCCATTTTAATCTGTTTATAAATTACTAGAAGGGGTCATTGAGAGCAAGGTCTTTGCTGATGACACTAAACTAGGCAGAGCTTTGTAAACTTAAAACAATTGCCTGCAAGCAGAACCTGAATAGATAATCAAAATGGGCAGCAGAGTTGCAGGTGGGATTCAATGTGATAAATGTAAGGGGTTGTGGTTGTGGCAGCTACACCATAAATAACTCTGTGTTAAGTGAATCTGTAATGGAAAAGATTGGGGGTTCTGGTAGATAACAGACTTAGCTGTGATGAAAAACAAAGCCAGACAAAGCCACGGCTAGAGCTAGCAAGTTTGTCTTGTATAAAGGGGGATAGATTCAAGGGAGAAATATGTTCTCCCTCTTCACAAGGCACTGGTAAGGCCTCATTTGGAATATGCGGTGCAGTTTTGGAATCCCATATACCAAAAGGGACATCTTGGAAATGGAAGCAGTTCAGAGAAGGGCAAACTAAATTAATAAAGGGATGCAGGGCAGATTAGACAATTAGGGCTGTTTTCATTGGAGAAGCGGGCCATTTGCAGTGGGGATATGATCACTTTATACAAAATATTAATGACCATATAATACTGTCCATTGTTTACTAATAGGTCAAATCAGAGAATTATCGTCAGGTTAGAAAAGGTTTATTGTAAAGTAAAATGTGAAACAATGTCTTACGTTGTGTAATGACAAGTTCATTGAATAGCTGTAAAAGTGGACTAGATAAGTTTCTAAAACTAAATAATACATGGTAATAATACATATAGTATAGTTCAGGTTTATCCAGGGGATCCATTCGTGTCAGAGGGAATTTTTTCCCCATTATAAGGCTTTTTTTTTAATTTGGCCTCCTCTGGATTAAACTGTTAGGTAGGGTTAAAGAGTAGGGTTAAAAGGTTGGACTAGATGGACGTACAGGATGTCTTTATTCAACCTCAATTACTAGTTACTATGTACAGCCATGTAGATCCATTAAAAACAATGAGTGACGATTAACTCGGCAATCAGGAACGCACCTGTGTTTGTTTAACTCACATCTATATTTTTCTTTGAAATTAAAACAAAATTTACAGAAGGGCAAGATTAAATGGCCAACAATAAATAGTTATTTGCTAATTTTTCAATACGTTAACAATTTGTCAACTGTATGTGTCAAACTATCAGGAAGATTAAAAAAAATGTTTAAATGGTGCTATTTTGCCACAACAAATCAGATGTCGCTTTCAAATGTTAAATAAGATCCTTGTGTGGGCCATGTTTCCCTCTTCCGAAAAACTCTGTGCAAGCAACATTATCAGGATTTCACTAAGATGGACGGAACTCACTAGTTTCTTTCCTTGGATCTCAGGAAAATATTTCTCCCGACCGTATTTTCGAAGATTTTCTAATGTTCAAGGCTATTTTAGTAAAATTATCGAAAATAGCCTTGAACATTTTGATTTTCTAAAATACGTCGGAAACTCGAAAATGGTCTCAGATCGCATTTCGATAATTTCAAACATTCAGGCTATTTTCGAAATTATCGAAATAGCCCCATACTTTCGAAAATTATCGAAAATGTCTTCTGAAGTCCCGAAATCCGGAGGATCCGGATTTTTCAGATTTCGAAACTGAGGTGTCCGTGTTGGATCCGGGTCCAAATTACATATCCAGGTTTTTAGAAATGCAGCATAAGTGAGTTACCATAACAAAGCTCATCAATTTTAGGAGAGTTTTTTTCGCCATATTTTTCTCGATTAAAGTAAAAATATAGACAAATCGGATTTTGTAAAAAAAAATTAACAGAAAGCTAAAAGCCAATAAAAAGACACAACCATTAGTAAGCTCTAAAATCCTTATTTTAGCTATCGGAAATCGGAATATTTTTTGAAGAGCAAGTTCACTCAAAAAAATTGTATATTTCCCCCTCCAAACCCCATTTCACATTATTTGTAGCTTTCAAAAATGCCTCTAAACTTTCATACCGACCCGGCCCTCGCCATCTATGTCGCCGCCCTGCTCCTGTTTCGAGCTTGTTCGAGCAAAAAAAGGAGCAAGGCTCTTTGTGCAGACTGCCTCTTCCTTTCTGGTTGTGGCCGCCAGGCGATTGGGAGAACTTCATGTCGCGCCTTAACTGACAGCCCCAACCAGAAGTGGAGCAGCTGTCAAGCAGCAGAGGAAGGTCCGAGCGGTGAGGGACCGGGTCAGGTAAGCAAGTTCAGGAGAACTTTTGGGGTTTTTGGGTTTGGGGGTATAATATCAATTTAGAGAAATAGTTTTTTTCAGTGGACATGCCCTTTAACATAATTTTGTGGCTTTATGGGGACCTCAAGCATGTAAGAGTATGGAAAGTCACAATTTGTCAAAAATAACTGTTTCGGATGTAACATCAAAGTTTTTGAAAGCTAAAACAATAATATAAAAATACAATTTTCAATTACATTAATGAAATTTCTTCAGGAGAATATAATGTGGTGAATTCCTCGATGTGTTCTCAGGGGGAAATCAGATAATGATAGGCTACAAGCCTTCTCATTAGTTCTATTCTGCAGAACCAGATTCAGGAGTTATTATTACATCCACTGATCGTTAGACAAAATGTGTGGAACTTTATATTTTGCTTCCTGAAAAGCATTTTCTTGCTTTAATGGTGTTTTAAGAAAGTAAGAACACACAGATATATTACAGGTATTAGAGGGCCAAACATTAACTGCAGCATCTATCAACCTGTTCACAGAGATCTTCCTATGGGAGAATTCTATCAGGGCGATTTACCCAGCAGCACTGGGCAGGTATTGGAGTTAAAGTAACATTAAGGGTCACTAATGCTAAGGGACATATTTATAAAGCTCGTTAAGGTTTCGCGGCTGCTTTCTCCTGACATTTCCGCATAAATCGCGTTTTTAACACGATTTATTAATGTCCGAAAACGGACGCGAAAAGTTAACGAGGCGTTAACCCATTCGCGCCGATAATTACCTGTTACTGCCGCTTCTATTTATAAAGCGGCGGGTATCTGTTTCACACTACTAGTATCGGCTGTTTTTACTTCGCCACCCTGCGGCGGGGATGGGCAGGCAACCCACGGCGCACCCACCCGGGAGGCAAGCCTACCCCACCCTCGACCCCCGCGGCGGCGGCGACCACCCACCGCCGCATCGCAGCAGCCCTTCCAACCCTTCCGCTCGCGGCAATCTCGGAACAGGAGGCTAGAAGGGGCTGCCAGATAGGGGCCGCAGAGGTAGTCGCGGACCACCCACCGCGCACCCCCTCCCCAGCAGCCCTCCAAGCCCCCTGCCCCGCCGCTGGCAGGGAGGGGAAGGGCCCGCTGAGAGGGGTGGAGGCACCCTCCAGCGGGGCCCTGAGAAGGGCCTTTTGGGGCTTAAGGGGTCCCGCAGCTCAAACCGGGACCCCGCCTCCCCGGACCTATCAGGGCCTTTGCAGCACTTACAAGTGCCCTTGCAGCTCTGACAAGAGCCCTTTGGGGCTTAAGGGTCCCGCAGCTCGAACCGGGACCCCACTCCCGGCTCTTGTAAGGGCCCTTGTGGCACTGACAAGTGCCTTAAGCGGGGGTCCCGCAGCTCGAACCGGGACCCCATTCCCCGGCCCTTGTAAGGGCCCTTGTGGCACTGACAAGTGCCTTTGGCGGGGGTCCCGCAGCTCGAACCGGGACCCCCAGTGTGCGGCTCTTAAAAGAGCCCCTTGGGCGCGACGTCTTGGGTGGCGACACCAAACCCCACTCAGGTCGCCGATGCCAAGGCAGACTCACTGCGGCCGCCGGTGAGCCCACTGGCACCGCCGGCCTCAACGTAGCCGATGTTGCCAGCCACTTCTTTCTTCTATCTTCAGCCATCTACTGCAATGGCATCTGAGTTCCTCAGCGGAGTGCACCTCTTTATATGGTTTGCTGAAAACCCTAATCCATTTCTGATTGGTCAATTTTTAATGCTGGTTTACATGCTTTCATTAACCAATCAGATTTCTGGAAAGTTCTGAAATCTGTATGCGTATGCCCCGCCCCTTTGCAGAGCGTCAGGAAGGGATTTTAAGTCCCTTTGCGGCGATACTGAACAGTATCGCCGCGAAGGGACTTAAAATTACCGCAACACACTCGCGGCCACGATACATATCGTGGCAATGGCGCTCGCCGTTATAATACGGCAGATAGCGCTATTTCGCACCCGCGATGTGCGTGGTAATTTTTGTAATTTTGTTTTTATAAATATGCCCCTTAGTGGCGACTTTAACTCCATGTTAGTGCGGATGCACGGGTTACTTCTAGAGTATGATTTTAACGTCGGCTGATAGCCAGCGTTAAAATTCGCATCATGGATAAATCCCTTTTGGATTTACCACTTAGCCATTTAGCACTAGCGTCTCTCGGTAAATTGTCCCACATGACTCTGTAAAATGTTCTATTATCCTTGGACCACTGATACCCTTAGGGTGTGGTTCCAGCATCTGTAATGAATAAATGTAAAAGGAAATACACATTTGATTTGGTTTATATGCTATGAAAAAAAAAAATTGCTCTGAATGTATTACACAGCACTTTACAGTTATTGCCACTCAGATTAGGCCCTGCCCTGTAGGCTTGCATCTAAGCACCTTATGACAAAACAACAACTTATTAGCATGTATATGATTGTGGAAACCCCAAGAGTTTCACTGAAATTCTAAAACAAACCAAATGTGCCTACAAACAACCCTGGACCACAACACCTCTAGCCCATAGGTCAAAGAAAGTAAACAGGAGATAAATCTAAATTATAATTAAGGACAAGACGTAAAAACCAATGAGGAGAACAGAGAGGTGTGCAAAATAAACCAGTTAGTGTGAAAGTTTAAATAGCACTTTCAGTGGCACCATGCCCATGAGGCTGATGAAAAATCTGCTCAGGGTCAGGGTGCTGGTACTACGTTAAGTATTTATACTGTATGTTGGCACACTTATATGGCTTGATCTTAGTTTCCCCTTCACTGTGGTCGCCCTGACCTCTGATTGTTTGTTTTACAACCTTTGTTTTACATCCCCTTGTCCAGAATTGTCAGTACTCTGCTTCCTCCTGTTTTGGCCAAACCTCACAAGGGTTCTAGTCAAGTCATTACAGAATCTAACCAAGTTTTAATTGATGAAGGAGAAGGAAAGATTTCACCTTTGTCTCTTTAGTGAACACACAAAGAGAGTTAGAATCAAAACGTAGATACCGGGACAAAGCTGGTCATCATATTTAAGGCTCTTTTTCATACTTTCTTTTTTTTTTTTAAAACAAACTAAAGAAAATGTGAATTTCACACAATAATATGTAGCTGAAATTCTAAACCAACACAAATATTAATCTTAACTTCTATTGAATAAAATGGTATGCCATGGGTGGACACAGAAAAGCACTAATGGATACGGGACCACTAATGGATACGGAGCTCTACAATACCATTAAGTACTGGAGAAAAAGAGGTGTAATGGAGATATGTATTATATAATGTACCCCCCTAATGAGTCTCTATCAGACCCAACTGTACTATAATAGCATTATAATCGGCACGCTACTACGTAGTAGCGCACCGATTATAACATTTAGGAAGTGTACTAACCGTTTCGCTGCCGCTCGTTCCCTTACCTCCGTACTTCATTACATTGCAGGTTGCGCAACGGCTGCTGACTTTCTGCAGTAGAATAGGAGTGATTGCGCGAGAGTTCAGAAGAAGGAAAGGAGTGATGTAATTGGTTATAGCAGAATCATGGCTTAATGATTCACACGACTGGACAGTAAATATTGAAGGATACTCTTATTAGACATGACCGAGTTATAAGAAAGGAGGAGGAGTATGTATGTATGTTAAACAGGAATTGAAGCCAAATTTAAAAGATGGAATAGATGGGGGAGCAAACGATACGGCAGAAACATTTGGGTGGAACTGGTACAGGAAGCAAGAAGGTAGGTAATAATTGTTGGAGTATGTATAAGCCGCCAAATGCCGGGGAAAAGGTGGGAATGAATCTCCATATGCAGTTGGGAAGGCTGCTGGTATGGGGCATGTTCTGGTTATGGGGGATTTTAACTACCCTGAAATAGATTGGAGTAATGGAACTGCCAGCACCTCTAAAGGTATAAGTTTAAGTCTTAAATTTCCTATATGAGCATTTCTTTCACAGATGGTAGAAGTTCCTACTAGACAGAATGCGTTGTTGGATCTGGTGATATCTAATAACCCGAGCTCATTTTGGAGATGAAGGTAATGGGAAGCTTAGGGAATAGTGACCATGATTAGTGTCATTTAATATAGGTTGCAAAAACTAAAGTGCACTGGCTTAACAAAAACTTTTAACTTTAGGAAAGCTAATTTATGCTTTTAAGGGAACCGCTCCTGCTATAGACTGGGGGGAACTGTTTCTAGGTAAAGAAACTAAGCAGATGTGGACCACTTTTAAAGGGATATTAAACTATTACATTCCAATCGTACCTTTAGGTAACAAGTGTAAAAAAAATGAGGTCCATCCTGCATGGCTTAATGCTCAGGTAAAAAGGGAATGGAAAAAAAAAAGGGTTTAAAATTTGAAAACAGAAGGCACAGACAGGCTTACAGGAGTACAAAAGCTGTAATAAAGAGTGCAAGAAAGTAATTAAACTAGCTAAAATAGAAATGAAATACGGATTGCCGAAACAAGCAAGTCCAACCCCAAAATTTTTTAAGTATATAAATGGTAAAAAGATGAGGACTGAGAATGTGGGACCATTAAATAATGGGGCTGAGGTGGTTGTAGAGAGATGCTGAAAAGGCTAATCTGCTAAAACCGTTTTTTTACATCGGTTTTACTGTTGAGAATCCTTGTCCTTACAGAGGGATTGTAGCAATTGCAGGGAAGAAATTAGAGTTTTCACATTGGATAACAGAGGATTGGTACGGAAACAATTAGACAAAGTTAATATCAATAAGCGCCAGACCAGATGGATTGCATCTAGGATTTTAAAAGAGCTTAGTTCAGTTCTAGCTAGACCACGTTTCTCATATTTTCAGATTCGCTTTTGTTGGGGACGTGCCGCTGGATTGGAAAAAAGCCAATGTAATACCAATATTCAAAAAAGGTAGTCGTTCACAGCCTGGTAACTATAGACCTGTAAGCCTAACATCAGTGGTAGGGAAGGTGATGGAAACTTTGTTAAGGGATCATATCCTTGACTTTGTCTCCAGAGATCATCTTATTAGTAGTAGTCAGCATGGATTTATGAGAAATAGATCATGCCAGACAAATTTAATTGGTTTTTATGAAGAAGTGAGTAAGAAGTTGGACTCAGGCACAGCAGTGGACGTGGTATATTTGGATTTTGCAAAAGCTTTTGATACTGTGCCACATAGGCGATAATGTATAAACTGAGGACTGTTGGCCTTGAAGAAAACTTTGTTCATGGTAGAGAACTGGTTATTGGACCGCAAACAGGAGTGGTGGTTAATGGAGCTACATCTATGTGGGCTAAGGAGTTAGGGTTCTGTAATGGGGCCACTTCGTTTAATCTGTTTATAAATGACTTAGAAGGGGGCATTGAGAGCAAGGTCTCTGTGTTTGCTGAGACACTAAATTATGCAGAGCTTTGGAAACTTCCAAGATGTGCAAGTGCTGCAAGCAGACCTAGATAGATTATCAAAGAGGCACAGAATGGCAGATGAGATTCAATGTAGATAAATGTAAGGTGATGCTCTTGGGATTAATAATCCCTGTGCCTCTAACCATAAATAACTCTGTGTTAAGTTCATCTGTAATGGAAAAGATTTGGGGTTCTGGTAGATAACAGACTTAGCTGTAGCAAACAATGCCAGGTAGCAACAGCTAGAGCAGCATATATGTCTAAAAGGGGAATAGATTCAAGATAAAAAAATATTATTCTCCCTCTTTACAAGGCACTGGTAAGGCCTCATTTGGAATATGCGGTGCAGTTTTGGAATCCCATATACAAAAGGGACATCTGGAAATTGAGGCAGTTCAGAGAAGGGCAACTAAATTAATAAGGGGAATGGAGGGGCTTGAATATGCAGGCAGATTAGACAAGTTAAGGCTGTTACATTGGAGAAGCCGGCGGTTGCGTGGGGACATGATAACCTTATAAAAATAATTAATGGGCCATACAATGAACTCTTGGTGCATTGTTCACTAATAGGTCATATCAGAGGACACGTGGACATCCTTTATGGTTGGAAGAAAAGAAGTTTCATCTTCAGGTTAGGAAAGGTTCTTTCAGTGAGAACGGTGAAACTGTGGAACTGTCTTCAGCAAGATGTGGTAATTGCAAGTTCATTGAATAACTTTAAAAAAGGTGGATAAGTTTCTAAAACTAAAAAATATTGAGAATTCTGAGTATATGCATATAGATCTGGTTGATCCAGGGATACATTCCGATTGCCGTTTGGAGTCAGGAAGGAATTTTTCCCCCCTTTTTAGCTGGGGTTTTTTGCCTTCCTCTTGATCAACTGTTAGGTAGGGTTTAAAAAAAAAAAAAAAAAGTGAATAGGTTGGACTTGATGGACGTCTGTCTTTATTCAACCTTAATTACTATGTTACTATGTAAGAAGTCACTGCAGTGCCGGAAGGATAGAGGAACAAGCGGTGGCGAAACGATCTGTCAGTACAGTGTGTGTGGGCAGGAATGGGCTGGTGACTGAGTTCAGGAGGATCATTTGGGACACAGATACATTTGCTACAATACGGATATTAGATGTCACCTCGGAGTTCCATGCCTTATAAAAGCACTTGGCCTCGACCTGGTATATGGTCCCGAAACTCCTCGGTAGCATCTAATATCCTTATAATTTACAGTAAGTTGGACATTGTCTACTATAAATTTAACCAAAAAGAAACCCATAAACACAGCACACTCAGAATATAAAAGTCCATTTAATTCAACATTTTATTAAAGCGGGGAATTAATGTGTCACATCTCATAAATTCATATAGACATAATAGACAATAAAAACAATTAAAGTCAAAAGAACCAATAGCCAGGTCTCAGTAATAATGTTGTATCTAAAGTAGTCTAGCTTCATATAAAAGTAAATTATAATACATGCTCATATCTGGAAATATCAAAAGTGCTAGTGTGCTAATATTAGACCCCAATCAAATGTTAAAGTGTATAACATCAGTCATTATGCCAAACAACATATTTAAGTATTGATACTAAGCTGTCCGCTTAGAAGCAGTCAATGTAAGTATTTCCTGGCTGTCAATGTTCTGTACCCCCCCCTGAAGGCTACTGCATGTATTTCAAATAAGGCTGATGTGAGCATCGATGCTGTATGCTGTAAAGTCATGGGGCGTGAGACCCTGGGAAGATGGTTGACTCCATTTTGGCCCTAGTCAGGTGCACTGCAGCTCAGAGATCGGCCCACCAACTAACCCAAAAGTTAATACATGCAATGAAAACACGAGGGGTGTATTTCAGACATATATTTTTTTTCTTGGTACCAATAAATTACAGTTAGCACATCACTTTTTGTTTCCTGTCCTCATCATTTTTTTCCTGTATCATATTTTGTGCTCTGGACAGAAGCACTTGAGTATACTGGAACTGGCCTTTACTGCTGTGTCTGGACACTCTGATTTTTGTTTTGTATTTTCCAACTGTCATCAAAAATTAAAATATAAAGCCTGTAGCCGACTTTTTTGGGGGAGAAGATTGCTAGAGGGTTGGAGGAAATTTTAAACTAGGTTGGAGGGGGAGGTATTGTCTATCTTATTGGTGTAGATAGTACAGGGGTATGCAGGGTGTTCATTGGCCAGTGGTGGAGAAAAGGGTGGAGGAAAGGGTGGAGGGGCTAGCATAGAGGATAGGGAGACATTTATATTAAAGTGTGTAAATAAATAACAGGATCATAATCTAAAATGTATGTTTGCAAATCCAAAAAGCCTAGCTGAAAGAATGGGGGAATCGGAGATAGTGGCTTTGGCTGATAAGTTTGATGTAGAGTCTATAGCAGAAACGTGGTTAATTAATTCCTATTACAGGGCTGTATATTTAGAAGTATACTCCTTGTTTAGACATGATAGAGAAAACGGGGAAGGTGGAGGGGTATGTTGTGTTCCAAGCAGCAATAAAATAACACTTTTTTGCAAGCATTGACTTGCTAGTGTCTTCCTGCTTTATCTACTTACCTGGGTATGCATTTATGTTAAACAGCTTGAAGCCAAATTTAATAAGAGATAACTGTCAATATGGAAGTTAAATTGGTAAACAGGGTGGTAAAGTTATTGTTAATGTCTGCTACAAGCCACCAAGTGCTGGCTAGGAGGAAATGAGTCAGCTTTATAAGGTCTGCGGCCCCTTATGTTCTTTCATTCACAATTTTAAAGGGTATTGCTGAGTAGGTTGCACTAAATTAACATATTCAACCTGAAATACTTTTAGTAGATTTTCTTTAAAAAATTTTAAAAAATTAAAAATGAAACATGAAAGTTACAAATCTTGTCAAAACCTTGCCAACATGGCCACCAGAATGAGATTGTCATTTTGAAGTTTCCACTTTTTCAAACAACCCCAAAACACAAAAGTATGATAATATATTTTGTAGTATTAATTAGTATATTTTGGTGATAATAATTGGGAAAAGAAAAATGTTTTGCATATTTGTTTTGCTTATTGGTTTGTTGATTTCTTGTGGTTGTAGAGAAGATTATGTTATTAATAATATTTTATCTTGGAAATTCTGTATATCTTTTTCTTTTGGGGAGTTAATAGTGTGGTCTTCTGATTTTTTTGTTTTTCGAATTTACTGTAATATTTGGGAAAACAGTCTAGTATAATTTTGGGATTTATTATTTTATTTTTTGTGTTGGTCTGTAATGCATGCTATTTTTGTGTTAATAATTTTAGATTTAAATTCTTGTACTAGGTTTTTTTTAATCATTTCATGAATTTGTCATAGTAGTATAGATTTTCTTGATGTCATGTTTTTTGGTGTTGTAGTTTTTTTTTGTAGTTTTGTTGTGTAGGGTTAGTTTTGTGTTCTTTTTCTTATATTTGTGAGTATAATGTTAATCCATGTTGATTGCTTTGGTTTTTTTATAGCTGAGGATTTTTTAGCAAGATGCCTCTCATATATGCCTTATGTGCATTCCATATGTGGAAATCACTTGTTTATTGGTTGTCGTTTAGTTTAAAGTAATCAATTAGCTGTTCTTTCATGTGTAATTTTAATTTGGGGTTGTTTATTAAGTATGCAAACAATTGTGTAGAATCCTGCACACCTCAATAAGTCACTGATAAATAATTGCTGGGTGCTCCAGCACTGAAGCCAGCAGCATAAGTACACAATTCGTATTCGAAGCCAGGCACACCAGTCTTAATTCAACAAATTTATTGTGACGTTTCGGAACCAACAGGTTCCTTCTTCAGACAAACATTTAAGTATGCTTTATTAAGTATGGGTTAAGTCATATCATGTGTGGGGTATTATTATACTCCTCGTTAACAGTCATTATGATGGGCATGATCAGATATTGTCCTCCTTATCAGTATTAGTGATTCCAGTATTAATGTTTCCATAATAATAGAATAACATTATAGTTCTATAAAAGAAGGGTATTAAAACAATATTTCATAGGGCGAATGCAGGGTTCATCTGTCAATTTGTTTAAATATGCTATTTATCAAATAAAACTTTTAAAACCAAACCTTTTTCATTTTAGGCCATGACCTTGAATTTTAAAAAAAGGTTCCATGTGCACTTCAATTTTTGTGAATAGACCATACACCAAGAAGCTATTGTAAATGGAGTACAATAATATCTAAATAATACATTTCAATCAGAGATGGCCGAACTTCATAAAGTTTGATCCGCTTTCGAACATTCGAACTTCAGAAAAAGTTCGAAAGTTCGAATTTGGACCCAATAAAGTCAAAGGGGAGTGAGTGACAGTTCGAAAAGTTTGGATGTTTTACAGATAAACTAACAATGATAACTTACTGTAAATGGCTGTGGCACCTTGGAAATGGTCTGGGAACATGTCACCATCACCAAAACCTGTTTAAACACTTCTTACTTCATGATTGGGCAATTGTCGTGTTTGCGCAAGCTACATTCGAGGGTTATGGGAAATTCGAGGGTTATCGAACGATACTTTCGAGGGTTACCAAAATCGAACGATACATTCGTGGGTTACCGAAAGTCGAAGGCTACATTTGAAGGTTAGCGAACGATACATTCAAGGGTTAGCGAAAAGAAACGATAATTATCGAAAATACAGCTGTGAATTAGAAAAAAACAAACTAGTTCGAACCCGAACTAGTTTGAATAGTTTGAGTTTGTTTCGAACTTAGGTTCGCGTTTGGTTTTGTGTCCTTCACTTCTCCTTATGGGAGATGCATTTGGATAACTTAAAAAGGTGAAATAAAAGCCTCTCCCTATTGCTTGTAGTGTATAGGGGTTTGAAAATCACATTCGCATTTATTAAAGAGAAAGAGTAACATAGGAAATGTGATTTGTTTTCTAAAAAGACATACATTTTTAAAATTGTATTTTTTTATTGGTCTAGGAGCAGTAACAAATTCAATCATAAGTCCATAGCCTTTCCTCCTGTGCCCACCTTGTTATATGTGACTGTTAAATTCATATACTGTATCTGGTACACATTCCATAGCCTTTCCTCCTGTGCCCACCTTGTTATATGTGACTGTTAAATTCATATACTGTATCTGGTACGCATTCCATAGCCTTTCCTCCTGTGCCCACCTTGTTATTTGTGACTGTTAAATTCATATACTGTATCTGGTACACATTCCATAGCCTTTCCTCCTGTGCCCCCATTGTTATTTGTGACTGTTAAATTCATATACTGTATCTGGTACACATTCCATAGCCTTTCCTCCTGTGCCCACCTTGTTATAGGTGAACTGTTAAAATCTAATACTGTATTCTGGAACGCATTCCATAGCCTTTCCTCCTGTCCCACCTTGTTTATATGTGACTGTTAAATTCAATACTGTATCTGGTACGCATTCCATAGCCTTTCCTCCTGTGCCCACCTTGTTATTTGTGACTGTTTTAATTCTATACTGTATCTGGTAACTTCCATAGCCTTTCCTCCTGTGCCCACCTTGTTATTATGTGACTGTTAAATTCATATACTGTATCTGGTACACATTCCATACCTTTCCTCCTGTCCCACCTTGTTATTTGTGACTGTTAAATTCATATACTGTATCTGGTACATTCCATGCCTTTCCCCTCCGTGCCCACCTTGTTATTTGTGACTGTTAAATTCATATACTGTATCTGGTACTCATTCCATAGCCCTTTCCTCCTGTCCCACCTTGTTATTGTGACTGTTACATATACTGTATCTGGTACACATTCCATAGCCTTTCCTCCTGTGCCCACCTTGTTTATATGTGACTGTTAAATTCATATACTGTATCTGGTACCATTCCATAGCCTTTCCTCCTGTGCCCCTTGTTAATGTGACTGTTAAATTCATATAACTGATCTGGTACACATTCCATAGAGCCTTTCCTCCTGTGCCCACCTTGTTATATGTGACTGTTAAATTCATATACTGTATCTGGTACGCATTCCATAGCCTTTCCTCCTGTGCCCACCTTGTTATTTGTGACTGTTAAATTCATATACTGTATCTGGTACACATTCCATAGCCTTTCCTCCTGTGCCCCCATTGTTATTTGTGACTGTTAAATTCATATACTGTATCTGGTACACATTCCATAGCCTTTCCTCCTGTGCCCACCTTGTTATTTGTGACTGTTAAATTCATATACTGTATCTGGTACGCATTCCATAGCCTTTCCTCCAAGTGCTATATTTTTTTAGTTTTTTTTATTAAGGGGGGTAAAAGTAGTTTAATTTCCAGACAAACTCCTATTGCCCTGACTCCTGAGATAGGATCTTCCCTGTTTCAGCCCTTGTATCACAGCTGGAGATCACTTTGTTCTCGCTTTCTCCCTATAAGTTCACAAAATCTTAAAGGGGAACTGTGGTCCAAAAAGGACTTTAGGTAAATTGATAATAGGAACTGCAGAGACTCTCCCTCTAGTGGTGAGTCCATAGGAACTGCAGTGACACAAACACATGGACACGGACGCACACTTAGGGTTTTATTATATATGATAAACCAGGATTGGTTGCCAGGAGGAATCGGAATCTAGCGGACACTTTGACGAGCAGTCATTTCAGACAGTCGACGCATGGACTGACGGGGATGTCGTCTTTACGGGACATATCCCTGCGGTGTCTGTTCTTATTGTGAATTTATGCACAAAGTGGACCACATACAGGACATGGAAAAGAAAGATTCTTATACTGTAAAACGTTACTTTAATTGTAGAAGTGAGTATGTGATTTATGGTATCTTTTGTCCATGTGAATTACTGTATGTTGGTAAAACCACTAAAATTTTAAAAAGCCGTTTTTCCAAGCGACTTACTTGGATTTGGACGTTTGAAGCTGGACAGTAGGACGCAATTTTGGATATTGGACTACCGAGGTGGCAAAGAGTTTCATTACCCTGATAAATTTGTTGCTGCCTGACTGAGCAACATTCTTCCTTTACACCTTATGGAACATCCTTTCAGTGTTTTATAATGAAGTCATAAGCTCTTGGATGGGTTGGACTCACAGGTATACTCTTCTTGCACTATGTATGGCGGAGAACTTGGATAGTTGTCCCCAGAACAGAGGAATGGTGATTATATGGAATCGGCTTTTCTCCTACTATCTTTAAGTGTAAAACTCTATGTACTACTATGTAACAATGTATTTTAGAGCACAGACAATGGAGTTGCTGGTTCCGTAGGAGTCTTCTTTTAGTATTTGGTACCTCCCTTACATAAGTATTTATCTTAGGATAGCTTATCTACCTACTCTGCTTATTCTGTTTATTTGGGAACCTGCACCATTTGCAATTTGCTTGTGGTTAAAATACATTGTTGGTGTGGCCACTATGTATTGTTCTGTACCGTTTTGAGTTTTTTCTTTAAATTCCGACTATTATATTTAACACAATCATGTTATTGGTTATGATATGTGAGCGGAGGTGATTGTGGCATCTGGGATCTCCTGAACAACGATCCCTTCCGGATACGTCATAAGCTGACGAGATCCGCCAGCTATTTAACACGGGGTTCCGCTTCTGCTCAGATACGATGCTGAGAAAGCTAACAAGCGAAACGCGTCCAGCATTCCACGTGTGGGCTGCCATTGAGGGCTTACTAATATACACTTGTATTTACTTGTATTTTTTACCTATGGGGACAAGGTTCGATCTGTGTGTGTTTTAACTCTTTCTGTGCTATGTCTATAATATGTGTCTATAAAAGGTCTATAATATATTTGTGCAATAATGAAATAAAGTAGGTTTTGTAATTTGGAGTGTGCCTTGTAGTTAAGATATATTAGCTTATTATCTGGTGCACCTCTGACCCAACTTTGGGGTAATTCTTTTTGGACCGTGCCATTGCTTGTTGCGTGGGTTACCCATGAAGAAATAACCGGTCTGAAAATCATAACATAAATGACAATAGAATGGTTTCTCTTAAATGAAGGTTCAGCAATGTGCAGCGACTACGATCTGACATCTCTGAAACGCAGTTTCCACATTAAAGGACTTTAGGTAAATTGATAGGAATTGCTCTCCTGAGAATTTTTGCAATTTATTTTCATTGTTTATTTTGCAGTTTTGAAGATATTTACATTTTTTTGTGTGATATGGCAGCAACATCACCAGGTCCCCTGCTTCCTGCTCTGAAACCATGTCAATCAATCTGCCCTGTGTCTCCTCCTCCCCTTTGCAGCCCCCCATGTCCCTCCCACTAATGGACCCCATGGTCCCTCCAGTTGCAGGCCCCCCTTTGCCCATTCTCTTACAGCCCCATGTGGCTCCGCCCACTCGCGGGTGCATAAGCTCCGCCCTTACACGGGTACATAAGCCCCGCCCACTCACAGGCGCCGTGGGCCAATCAGACACCCCCCCTACAGAAAACTCTGTGGAAACAGCCTGCCTGAAAAGGCTGTTTTCACATAGTGGGAAAGAAGGGCTGTAGATTCCCTTACCTTCCCTGTCAGGACTTCACACAGAAGGGAGGAGGGACTTCCTGTCTCCCTCACACACTGAGGGAGTCAGAGGCTGTGCTTGCCAGCGGCACTGTGCAGGAGAAGCCTTAGGGATGTCACATGTCAGCCTCCCACCCATTAACTTTCTGGTCAGTCATTTCTTTATATCTTGGGCTGTGGACCCCGTAGAGAGGTGGTTGATGGCTCGTTTTAATGGTAGGAAACTGGTCTTTCATTTAAACTCAACTTGTTTGGAGACCACAGTTCCCCTTTAAAGGACCAGAAATGTTTTTTTCCCACTGTGGGTTTTCTGATGTCGACCAAGTTGCCATCGTTTGGCAAAACATTTTTCACATTCAGAACAAGAGAATGGTTTCTCTTCTGTGTGAGTTTTCTGATGTACAGATAATTTGTAGCTTTGTGAAAAACATTTACCACATTCGGAACAAGAAAATGGTTTCTTCACGGTGTGTGATTTCAGATGTCTGATAAGGCTGTTGTTGTCTGCAAAACATTTCCCACATTCAGAGCAAGAATAGGGTTTGTATCCTGTGTGAATTTTCAGATGTCTGGTAAGGTTGGGGTTGTTTGAAAAACATTTCCCACATTCAGAACAAAATGGTTTCTCCACTGAGTGTGTTCTCAGATGTTCACTAAGGTGGATATTTTTTCTGAAACATTTCCCACATTCAGAACAAGAATATGGTTTCTCTCCTGTGTGAATCATTTCATGTACAATTAAGTTACCTTTTCGTGTAAAACATTTCCCACATTCAGAACAAGAAAATGGTTTCACTCCTGTGTGAATTCTCTGATGTGTGATACGGTGGGTATTGGTTTTAAAACATTTCCCACATTCAGAACAAGAAAATGGTTTAAATTCTATGTGAGTTCTTTGATGTTTATTAAGAAGACATTTTTTTGCAAACTGTTTCCCACATTCAGAACAAAATAATTGCTTTTTTTGTGTGCAAATTCTCGGTTGTTTACAAAGATCCCTTTTGTTGCATTTTTCTTCTGACAAGCTGTTATTAAGAGTGATATAAATACATGGATCTGTTCCCTGTATCTGTTCTGTAAATGGATTAATGGTACAATCTGAACATTCTCCTTCCCATGATTCCATCTCATCACCAGGTCCCCTGCACTTTCTGCTTCCTGCTCTGAAACCATGTCAGTCAATCTGCCCTGTGTCTCCTCTTCCCCTTTGCAGCCCCCCTGGTCCTTCCCACTCATGGACCCCATGGTCCCTCCAGTTGCAGGCCCTCCTTGGCCCATTCTCTTACAGCCCCATGTGGCCCCGTCCACCCACAGATGCACAACCCACGCCCACACACACACGGGTGCACAAGCACAAGCCACGCCCACTCACAGATGCATAAGCCCCACCCACTCTCGGGTGCCGTGGGCCACTCAGACCCCCCTAGGTAGACATTAAGACACGGACAGAAAGTAGTTCAAAGTATTGCAAATAATAAGGGTAATTTCAGCAGAACATTTTAACCACCTCTGAAAAGGTCAAAACAAAGTGTTTATCTATTTAGGACTACTTACCATGGACACAAGAAAATAAATCATATCTAGCAAAATCTAACTTACTGAAGGTAGAAAAGTTCTGTTCACAGCACCAGGTCGAATGATTTACTATACGGTGTCATATACCCAAACAATCTTGGCAGTCAAGACAAAACCTATAAAAAAAGTAATGCAATGTATTATCTGTACAGTTTAATTCCCCATAATTCCCCAGGCAAAGCTTTACCTAGATAGGTAGCTTTATAGGACCGTCAAATATATAACAGTAAAGAAAATTCACATTTGTCAGATGTAATATCAGAGCAACATCATAGAGTTTTTGAAAGCTAAATACAATAATATAAAAATACAGTTTTTCACATTACATAATGAAATTGGTTCAGGAGAATGAATAGTGGTGAATTCCCCTCGGCGTGTTTCTCAGGGGTGAAATCAGATAATGATATGCTACAAGCCTCTCATTTTAGTTCTATTCTGTAGAACCAGACGCAGGAGACTTGTTTTGCATTGAATTAAGTGAGTTATTTTAACAATTCCCGAGGGACATTCCTGTAGTTTTCACATCACCATCTATGTCGCTAATCATGTAAAAAATGTGTGTGTAACTTTAGAGTTTTTGTGTGCATTTACTTTCTGAAAAGCATTTTTTCCCTAAGTCTTTACTTTAACAATCATATATTAAACACATATCGACTGTACTTGGCATTTAGTTCTTAAAGGGTCACTATGCTCACTCAAACAACTTTACATTTTCTGAAGCTACAATTAAAGACAAATTAAATGGTGGAATAACGTGCCCCCCTTCTTCACCTGAAGAAGGGGGCACGTCATTCCCCCGAAACGTTGTGTGATGTGTGGTCCACAATAAATACATAAATTGATTGGAGTGCGATCCTCTACTTCTATTTGAGGTATCAGCACCCAGCATTTGTACAAGAGTGCACCTCCAACATTACTTCTTGCTCAATTAAATGGTGGTACTCACATATTTAATGTTTAGTGAGTGCTCCTAATTCCCCCCACCCTCCCTTACTCACTGCCTTCTTGTAGTGTCTGCAACACTTATAAGTTCTGCACAGCCTCATCACCATAAACACTGCTCTGCTTACACATCTCCCCCCCCCCTCTTTTCTCTGCTGATTCTCTTAAATGTTGCAGACAAAGAGGTCAGGCATGGGTTACATATTATTATTTCTGCTTCTGGAGTGACAGGTCTTTCCCTGTAAATGCTGTGATTTCAAATTATGGTTTCTCAGAATTAACAGCTCAGATTTAATATCTGAAACAAGTTTTGGAGTAGTGGGATACCCTTTAAAGACATTTATTAATCATCCAACTGGATCATTCAATTCAAAATGATTTGTACAATAATCTGTTTGCAATAAATTACCTGGAATGTGTCCCAATCAGCAACGTGTTAGGGACCTCCTGTATGCAAGGTATTGATTACATTGCACACACACACACACACACAAACACATACACACACACACCTACCTCTATTGCTTTCTTTATTTTTACATAACTGGCCTCTTGGACACCTCATTTCAACCAATTCTGTTCTTTGGCCAAGATGTTAACATTACAATCTTCAAAGGTATGTCCTTTTTCCTTAAGATACAGATACACGGCTGAGTCCTGACTCGAGGAATTGGCTCTTCTGTGCATACGTTGTTGCAGCTGCTGTTTGGTCTCCCCCACATACAAATCAGAGCATTCTTCACTGCACTGCACTGCGTATATGATGTCATTCTTCACTGCACTGCACTGCGTATATGATGTCGCTTATCTTGTGTTTCGGTATTGGGTCTTTTGGATGGACCAGTTGCTGCCTCAGTGTGTTTCTGGGTTTAAAGCAGACAGGGATATGGTGTCTCTTGTAAATTATTTTCTGACACCCCTGCTAAACATAGGATGACCGTGTTCTTTCTCCTTTCTTGCATTTCACATTCACTGGTGGTATTGGTGTTTTTTTCTTTCTTTTTTCAGTTTTGACAGAGACCCAGTACAGGTATCCACAAGTTTTAAAGGAGAACTAAAGTCTCCAGACAACTTTGTCCCAATAGACATAGTACATTCACAAACATACAACAAGCTGTGTCTCACCTCTCCCTTTGCTGTGGCCATTGGTTGATTTATGAAAATAACCTGTGAGTCCTGGGGGTCAGCTCCCACAATCCACCTTATCTGGGTAAACCCCAAGCTAAGTGTCTGTGTACAGGCACATGCTCTGTAGTTCTCAACAGATCAAAACAAGGAAGTTGCAGCCTTGCTTCCTAGAAGCTGACAGTCAATCATAGAGATCCTCCCTCTCCCTGACACAGAACAGGGATTTAAGTCTTTTGTTTTCAACCACATTCAATGCTCCTGTCTAACAATGATAAATCCTTTATTTTCATTCACATACACTTTGCGGGTATTTCATAGATATAAAAGAAAACTGTTGTGCACTCTCTATATAATCTAAAAAAACCTTTATTATATAATACATCAGGGTTATTCAGCTTCAAAAACAATTAAAAAAGAGAGAACAAACGACTTAGACTATATAGAACTTTCATATATCAGTATAGCTAGGGTTGGAGCATACATCATGAAGGTATCAAAATAAATTGCTTTAGTTGACAGATACATAGCTACCAACTCAAATAGACAGGTCAACAAGTCCTGTCAGTCGTTATTCAGGCCGCGAACACGGATAACGACTGACACTGGACTTGTGACCTGTCTACTTTGAGTTGGTAGCTATGTACTCTGTCTAACTAAAGCACTTTATGTTATGATACCTTCATGATGTATGCTCCAACCCTAGCTATACTGATATATGAAAGTCCTATATAGTCTAAGTCGTTTGTTCTCTCTTTTTAATTGTTTTTAAAGCTGAATAACCTGATGTATTTTATAATAAAGGTTTTTTAGATATATATAGAGAGTGCACAACAGTTTTTCTTTTTCTATATTCAGCTATTTAACTGTAGTGTAGCACCTCTTCCCATTTGGGTAACACATAGCTGGTGCTGGGTTAATTTTTGGGTATTTCATAGATAGCATGTAAGAAACAGAATACTAACATTTCAGCAAACATTTAAAAAAATAAAATAAAAGTAAGTCTGGGGAATAGAGCCTGCAACTTGTACATTTACTCTGTCTTGCTAAAAGCAGAGCTCTTTCCTCTAGGCTAACAATGATATTATATAGATCATAGGTACATATATACATATTTACTAGGAATATAATGGAAACAAAAAGTAAAGGTATGTTTGGGGAATAGAACTGGTGACCTTCTGAACTGTGTGTTTCTTTAACTGGCATTGTTACTAAGAATGCTCTCTACTATATCTTGTTGTATTCAATTAGATCAACGGGACTTGAAGTGTAGTTCTTGAAGACGTTTCGCTAGTCATCCGACTGGCTTTCTCAATCAGAAGGACGTGACAAGAATCTGGGGCAATTATGTCCCTGGAAATATCACAGATAGGTGTTAAGGTGTGATTAGATAATGGCTAAGAGGTGTATAGGAACGCCCGAGTAAGGTGTTAAAACAGCATTGTACTGGCAGACAGTTGGTGTCCGAACCCCCCACCTCTATTTAGGCTTGGTTTCTTTATTTTCACATAAATGGCCTCCTTAACACCTCTCTTGAACCAGACTCATCCGTTCCTTCGCCAGTATGTTAAATTACAATCTTCAAAGATATGTCCTTTATCCTTAAGATGCAGATACACGCTGAGTCCTGACCCCGAGGAATTGCTCTTCTGTGCTGGGCCATACGTTGATGCAGTGCTGTTGGTCTCCCCCACATCACAAATCGAGCATTCTCACTGCACTGCACCGCATTATGATGTCGCTTTTCTTGTGTTTGGTATTGGGTCTTTGGATGTACCAATTGCTGCCTCAGTGTGTTTTGGTTTAAAGCAGACAGGGATACATGTTTTTTGAAAATTCTTCTTAATTTCTCAGGACCCCTGCTACATATGGGATGACCATGTTCTTCCTCCTGTCTTGCTTTTCCCCTTCACTGTGGTATTTGTGTTCTTTTTTTGCCATGTACAATGCTGTTTTAACACCTTACCGCCTATAACACCTCTTAGCCACTATCTAATCACACCCTTAACCACCTGGCTGTGATATGCTATTGGGATTTTCCGGGTACATAATGCCACAGATTCTTGTACAAGTCATTCTGAATTGAGAAAGCCAGTCGGATGACTAGCAAACGTCTTCAAGAACTACATTTCAAGTCCGTTGATCTAATTGAATACAACGATATACCATGACCTGGTATGAATGAAACCTTCACAACATGCTCTCTACTGTACTCCCATAAAAAGTTACTATATTTTCTGTGAGAATTGTTCCCGTTTTAACATTCTTACAAGAAAAGAAATGTCTAAGGTGCGTATTTCCTTGGATTGATAACAATGTATTCTTAGTTCCAGTATTACAGGCAGATCTTTCTTCATAGACAGGAACAAAAGTTTTGTTTTTATAGACTAGAATTCTTCTACCCTTTATCCGACCCATTCTAACTCAATGCAGGTTACCTGAACCCGACCCGCAAATCAGATATGTCGCGGGTTCCCGACCCGATGCAGGAATATACAATATATGCCAGTGTTGTAAAATGTGTGTAAGATCCACGTCTGATGCAATACCACCAGGTATTGGATCTGGGCCATAAAAATTTCACATCATCCTCCAATTACACAGTTTAACCTAGGGTCTAGGTCATGTATTTAGCCCCAACAGTGCAGGCACTACAAGGTAAAGCACACGCCCCTTCTCCTTCTAGCAATAGAACTCCAGTGTTGTTCGCCACATGGTGGCTGAAATGTAGTATTGCAGGTAGGAGAATTATTTTTTCTATAAAGAAGGAAAATCAATGTTATGCTATTAGTGCTAATCTGGCATTTTCACGTGTGAGCTGCTAAATCAGATTTAACCCATCAGTACTGTGATGTAAAAACTGGCTGGATAATAAAGGTCATTCCTTTTAGGGAGAGCATGTCGCTAAGGACTTTATGGTTTTATTTAATATTCTACACATTAGACTTGTCTCTTTAGTATTATAGATCATGTGACATATATGAAGAACTTTCCAAGACAATACTAGAGCTTCTACTATTATCTACATCTCCTTATGCAGATCCAACACCCCCACTCAGTTAAGTGCACTATAACCTATTTATTGTACAGCACATCATTTTATTTTGTTGAAAAATTTAAATAATGCACTGAAAATTACAAAATTTACATCAGTCTGCACATTGAGATGAGTCCCTGGTCACGCGGACTGAGACAGCTCCCACTGACTGGCTGTTTACAAACATCTCCCATTAGCCGAATTATCAGGAACAGTTTGCCATAAATGCTGTGCCAATAAACTTCCTTTGCCTGGCTCAGATTGAGGTCATTTAGTAAAGTGATGGGTTGCTGTACAGTGAGCTTGAAGTTATTTTCTATTTCATATACAGAGTCGGTACAATTTTAAGAATTATCTGTGTTGAATTTTGGTAATTAAATAGAATGATGTGGCGATTTTACAATAAATGGGTGGGAGAACCGCATTACTTACATGTGTGAGATTTAAGGCAATAGGAGAGAAGATATCTCTTTAATACATTCAGCACTTCATACCAATTAGATATTATCAGGATAGAGGCAAACTAAATACAGAAATGCACTGAAAATCAAAATGTATTTATTATTCTGTTTTAATATACTTCAATTTACTATAATATGGAAATAGAAAGATATTATGACAAATTGGCTATTATTAAATAAAAATAGATATTGTGACGACCAGGTGTATAATGTAAAACGCCATAGACAATATCTGAAATTGCACCCCAAATTTTCTTTTATTTCACCATATTGGCATGATGAAGCAGCATGGTAGCTCCCACATTGTCCCCTGTTTCCGGGTAATCTCAGAGTTAATTCATGTTAACTTGTAGATATAGGTAGAATAGCATGGCCATTTGGTGTTAAATTAGCTGACCTAGCAAGAGGTCTGACTTCAAAGGAGCAAGGTGTGAAGTCACTAGAGTATACAAACACGGTTCCAGACTAAGAGACACCAAAACCAGCAGGGAATCTACTAGTAGAGATCAACAGCAGAATCCAACTGGCAGATCAAAGGTAATTCATATTCCTTAATAATTCGGGATGTAGAATTATTTCAGGTTTTCATAAATACCCCCAGTTTATCCAGTAATTAATTCTACATCTATAGATACCTGATATAATATCATAGCCCGAGCCAAACTTGGAATATTATCATTCTTAGGCCTACAATCGATTAGATCTGTCATATTTAGTCTTATTCTGTTGGGAAAAATTAGTTACGGACAACCATGCTATTATTTTGAATGTGACATGTATGGTTCACAGATTATGGACTGGAGGGGAATTGGATATTTAAAATTTCCTCCAAAATAGGAACCAACCTTCAGGGGCAGAACCAAGTCCGCCCCTCAAGAGACCAGACCACTCCCATTTTCTGGGAAAGAATAAGAGTGGAATTGGGTCTCATCACAAGGAGTTCATCATAACATCTACAATAACATCTAGCCAACTGGACCGACCGTATTGGCTTACCGCAGGAATTATTATTTGGACTTTTCCTATAACTGGACTAACAAGCTCTGGTCTCTGCTCACGGACATTTCAGATGCCATTTATCCTTAAGTATTCCTTCTTTTATCCATTTCTACCCTCACTTGTGTTACTGCTTTATGTTCAGTAATTTATTTTATTTTTCTTTATATTTTTTATGCACTATTTTTAACAACTTTTAATAAATGATATAAAATCATTTATAGGCTATTGTCCTATTCTGAGTATATCCCAAAACAAACCTGTGTCTTCGAAGTACGCTACTATAGAGAAGCATTGTTTAGGTATATAGATATACTGTATAACTGTGTATAGAATATTAGGTGTGAATAACCAATTTTCTTATAGGTTGTTAGAAGTAGGGGTGCGGATATCCCCATAGATATAGGTAACAGGTCATTCCGCTGTTTAATCGGGATGTGGTGGCAGAGAGAGTATATTGATATTTAGTAATATTAATTGTGTAGTATATCGTTTGTTCACCAAACCCACCGGGTCTGATCTGTTCCGTCTCGTCTACACTGTGATTGGTTACATGGGATTCCTGTCTGCATTAAGTTTCATTGTGCTTTCCTGGTTAGGAAGTACCAGCCAGTTTCAATGAGGCCCAGCTGATCACTTCAGATGGTGGTGTTCTGAGTGTTTGGTGTCCTTCATCAGCCTACGAGTACCAGGGTAAATACATGGTGGCTGTGGAGATCTTGCTATCCTGGCTTCCAGTGCAGGGTTACTGGGCGTATATTCATTCCCAAGTGGTACATTATCCTGTTCCACCCTGAGCAGAACACAGGAGACACACACTGGGAAACTGTAACACCTTACAGTAATATCACACAACACTGATATATTATATCTGTCACAAACCCCAGTCCCGAAACGCCCCAACCACCTATCCGTTACCGGAAAACACACTCCAAGCAGACGACAGGCAGACGGAAACAGATCAGAACCGGGTGGGTTGGTGAACAAACGATATAACTACACATTATATTACTAAATATCAATATACTCTTTCTGCCACCACATCCCGATTAAACAGCGGAAGACTGTTACCTATATCTATGGGGATATCCGCCACCCCTACTTCTAACAAACTATAAGAAAATTGGTTATCACACCTAATATTCTATTACACAGTTATACAGTATATCTATATACCTAAAACAATGCTTCTCTATAGTAGCGTACTTCGAAGACACAGGTGTTTTGGGATATACTCAGAATAGGACAATAGCATATAAATGATTATATCATTATAAAAGTGTTAAAAATAGTGCATAAAAAATATAAGAAAAAATAAAATAAATACTGAACATAAAGCAGTAACACAAGGGAGGGGAGAAATGGATATAAAAGAAGGAATACTTAAGGATAAATGGCATCTGAAATGTCCGTGAGCAGAGACACAGAGCTTGTTAGTCCAGTTATAGGAAAAGTCCAATAATAATTCCTGCGGTAAGCCAATACGGTCGGTCCAGTTGGCTAGATGTTATTGTAGATGTTATGATGAACTCCTTGTGATGAGACCCAATTCCACTCTTATTCTTTCCAAAAAGGGAGGAGTGGTCTGGTCTCTTGAGGGGCGGAATGGTTCTGCCCCTGAAGGTTGGTTCCTATTTTGGAGGAAATTTAAATATCCCATTCCCCTCCAGTCCATAATCTGTGAACCATACATGTCACATTCAAAATAATAGCTGGTTGTCCGTAACCTAATTTTCCAACAGAATAAGACTAAAATGACAGATCTAATCGATTGTAGGCCTAAGAATGATAATATTCCAAGTTTGGCTCGGGCTATGATATTATTAGGTATCTATAGATGTAGAATTAATTACTGGATAAACTGGGGGTATTTATGAAAACCTGAAAATAATTCTACATCCCGAATTATTAAGGATAGAATTACCTTTGATCGCCAGTGGATTCTGCTGTTGATCTCTACTAGTAGATTCCCTGTGGTTTGGTGTCTCTTAGTCTGGAACCGTGTTTGTATACTCTAGGACTTCACACCTTGCTCCTTTGAAGTCAGACTCTTGCTAGTTAGTCCTAGCTAGTCACTCATTTAATTAACACAAATGGCCATGCTATTCTACCTATATTACAAGTTAACATGAATTAACTCTGAGATTACCCGGAAACAGGGGACAAGTGGGAGCTACCATGCTGCTTCATCATGCCATATGGTGAAATAAAAGAAAATTTGGGGTGCAATTTCAGATATTGTCTATGGCGTTTTACATTATACACCTGGTCGTCACAATATCTATTTTTATTTAATAATAGCCAATTTTCATAATACTCTTCTATTTCCATATTATAGTAAATTGAAGTATATTAAAACAGAATAATAAATACATTTTGATTTCAGTGCATTTCTGTATTTAGTTTGCCTCTATCCGATAATATAATTGGTTATGAAGTGCTGAATGTATTAAAGAGATATCTTCTCTCCTATTGCCTAAATCTCACACATGTAAGTAATGCGGTTCTCCCACCCATTTATTGTAAAATGCCACATCATTCTATTTAATTACCAAATTCAACACAGATAATTCTTAAAATTGTTTACCGACTCTGTATATGAAATAGAAAATAACTTCAAGCTCACTGTACAGCAACCCATCACTTTACTAAAAGACCCTCACATTGAGCCAGGCAAAGGAAGTTTATTGCACCAGCATTTATGGACAAACTGTTCCTGATAATTCGGCTAATGGGAGATGTTTGTAAACAGACAGTCAGTGGGAGCTGTCTCAAGTCCGCGTGACCAGGGACTCATCTCAATGTGCAGACTGATGTAAATTTTGTAATTTTCAGTGCATTATTTAAATTTTCAACCAAATAAAATGATGTGTGTACAATAAATAGGTTATAGTGCACTTACTGAGTGGGGTTGTGGATCTGCATAAGGAGATGTAGATAAAGTAGAAGCTCTAGGAAGTGTCTTGGAAAAGTTCTTTCATATATGTCACATGATCTATAATACCTAAAGAGACAAGTCTAATGGTAGAATATTAAATAAAACAAAAAGTCCTTAGCGACATGCTCTCCCTAAAAGGAATGACCTTTATTATCCAGCCAGTTTTTACATCACAGTACTGATGGGTTAAATCTGATTTAGCAGCTCACACGTGGAAAATGCCAGATTGCACTAATAGCATAACATTATTTCCTTCTTTATAGAAAAAAATAATTCTCCTACCTGCAATACTACATTTCAGCCACCATGTGGCGAACACACTGGGTTCTATGCTAGAAGGAGAAGGGGCGTGTGCTTTACCTTGTAGTCCTGCACTGTTGGGGGCTAAAATACATGACCTAGACCCTAGGTAAAACTGTGTAATTGGAGGATGAGGAAATTTTTATGGCCCAGATCCAATACTGGTGGTATTGCATCAGAGGGATCTACACACATTTACAACACTGGCATATATTGTATATTCCTGGCATCGGGTCGGGAACCCGCGACATATCTGATTTGCGGTGGTCGGGTTCAGGTAACTGCATTGAGTTAGAATGGGTCCGATAAAGGGTTAGCAAGAATTCTAGTCTATAAAAAACAAAACTTTGTTCCTGTCTAGAAGAAAGATCTTGCCTGTAATACTGGAACTAAGAATACATTGTATCAATCCAAGGAAATACGCACCTTAGAAGTTTTTCTGTAAGAATGTTAAAAGGGAACAATTCTCACAGAAAATATAGTAACTTTTTATGGGGAGACAGTAGAGAGCATTCTGTAACAATGCCAGTTAACGAAACAACAGTCAGAAGGTCACAGTTCTATTCCCCAAACATGGTACCTTACTTGTTTGTTTCCATTATTTCTAGTAAATATGTATAAGTACCTATGATCTGAGTATAATATCACTGTTAGCTAGAGGAAAGAGCTCTGCTTTTAGCAAGACAGAGTAAATGTACAAGTTGCAGGTTCTATCCCAGACATTACGTGTTTATTATTTTTGTTAAGTGTTTGCTGAAATGTTAGTATTAGCTGTTCTACATGTATCTATGAAATACCCAAAAATACCCAGCACAGATGGTTACAAATGGGAAGAGGTGCATACACTACAGTAAATAGTCTGAAATAGAAAAGAAAAATGTGTGCACTCTCTATATATATCTAAAAAACCTTATTATAAAATACATCAGGTTATTCAGCTTTAAAAAACAATAAAAAGAGAGAACAAAACGACTTACGACTATATAGGACTTTCATTACATCAGTATAGCATAGGGTTGGAGCATACACTCATGAAGGATCATAACATAAAGTGCTTTAGTTAGGACAGAGTAAATAGCTACAACTCAAAGTAGACAGGTCACAAGTCCAGTGTCAGTGTTATCACAGTTCGCGCCTGAAGAACGGATGCACTGGACTTGTTGACTGTATACTTTGAGTGGTAGCTATTAACTCTGTCTAACTAAAGCACTTTCTGTTATTGATACCTTCATGAGTATGCTCCAACCCTAGCTGATACTGATATATGAAAGTTCGATATAGTCTAAGCGCTGTTGTTCTCGCTTTTTAATTGTTTTTGAAGCTGAATAACCCATGCTGATTACATATAATAAAGGTTTTTTTAGATATATATAGAGGAGTGCACAAAAGTTTTTCTTTTTCTAGTACTATGAAATACCCTGCAAAGATTATGCTGAATGAAAAATAAAGGATATATCATTGTTAAGACAGGAGAATGAAGTGGTTGAAAACAAAAAGACTTAAATCCCGTTCTGTGTCAGGGAGAGGGGGGAATCTCTGTGATGACTGTCAGCTTCTAGGAAGCAAGGCTGCAACTTCCTTGTTTTGATCTGTTGAGAACTACAGAGCATGTGCCTGTACACAGACAATTAGCTGGGGTTTACCCAGATAAGGTGGGATGTGGGAGCTGACCCCCAGGACTCACAGGTATTTTCATAAATCAACCAATGGCCCAGCAAAGGAGAGGTGAGACACCCGCTTGTGGATGTTTGTGAATGTACTAGTCTACTTGGGACAAAAGTTGTCGGAGACCTTAGTTCTCCTTTAAAAATTGTGGATACCTGTACTGGGTCTCTGTCAAACTGAAAAAAGAAAGAAAAAAACACCAATACCACCAGTTGAATGTGAAATGCAAGAAAGGAGAAAGAACACGGTCATCCTATGTTTAGCAGGGGTGTCAGAAAATATTACAAGAGCACCATATCCCTGTCTGGCTTTAAACCCAGAAACACACTGAGCAGCAACTGGTCCATTCCAAAAGACCCAATACGAAACACAGATAAGCGACATCATCATACGCAGTTCAGTGCAGTGAAGAAGACATCATATACGCAGTGCAGATGCAGTGAAGAATGCTCTGATTTGTATGTGGGGGAGACCAAACAGCAGCCTGCAACAAGCTATGCACAGAAGAGCCAATTCCTCGAGTCAGGACTCAGCCGTTGTTTCTGATCTTAAGGAAAAAAGGACCTACCTTTGAAGATTGTAGTTAACATCTTGGCCAAAGAACAGAATTGGGTGAAATGAGGTGTCCAAGAGGCCAGTTATGTAAAAATAAAGAAAGCAATAGAGGTAGGTGGGTGTGGGTATGTGTGTTGTGTGTGTGTGTGTGTGGCAATGTAATCAATACCTGCATAAAGAGGTCCCAACAGTTGCTGATTGGGACACATTCCAGGTAATATTGCAAAACAGATTATTGTACAGAATCTTTTGAATTGATGATCCAGTTGGATGATTAATAAATGTCTTTAAAGGGTATCCCACTACTCCAAAACTTGTTCAGATATTAAATCTGAGCTGTTAGTCTGAGAAACCATAATTTGAAATCACAGCATTTACAGGGAAAGACTGTCACTCCGAAGCAGAAATAATAATATGTAACCCATGCCTGACCTTTCTTTGTCTGCAAATATTAGGAAGTAAGAGATCTATGGAGAAAAGAGGGGGGGTGGGAGATGTGTTGAAGCAGGAGCATGGTTTATGGTGATGAGCTTGTCAGCAACTTATAGTGTTGCAGACACTACAAGAGGCAGTGAGTAAGGAGAGGGGGAGGGGATACGGAGCACTCACACTAAACATTAAATATGTGCAGTACCACCATTTAATTGAGCAAGAAGTAATGGTGGAGGTGCACTCTTGTACAAAATGCTGGGTGCTGATACCTCCAAATAGAAGTAGGGAATCGCAACATCCAAATCAATTTATGTATTTAATTGATGGAACACATCACAAAGGTTCGGGGGGAATGACGTGCCCCATTCTTAGGTGAAGAAGGGGGGCACGTTATTCCACCATGTTTTAATTTGTCTTTAATTGTAGCTTAAGAAAATGTAAAAGTTGGTTGAGTGAGCAAGAGTGACCTTTAAGAACTAAATGCCAAGTACAGTCGATATGGGTTTAATATATTATTGTTAAAGTAAAGGACTTAGGGAAAAAATGCTTTTCAGAAAGTAAATGCACACAAAAACTCTAAAGTTACACACACAATTTTTTTACATTGAGCTAGCGACTAGATGGTGATTGTTGAAAACTACAGGAATGGCCCTCGGGAATTGTTAAAATAACTCACTTAATTCAATGCAAAACAAGTTCTTCCTGGTCGGGTTTATACGAATAGCAACTAAAATGAGAGGCTGTGCAATCATTTCTGATTCACCTGAGAAACACCGCCGAGGGGAATTCACCACTATCAATTCTCCTTGAACCAATTTCATGAGTAATGTGAAAAAACTGTATTTTGTTTAGTATTTAGCTTTCAAAAAATCTATGTGTTGTCTGATTTTCTCTTACCCTGGGAAGATGATACTACAATGTAATGAAGGGTCTGTTCCTCTGTTCTACACTGTGATTGGTTGCCTGTCGTCTGCTGGGAAGTGGTTTTCGCGAACGGATAGGTGGGGTGGGGCGTTTCGGGACTGGGGGTTTGTGACAGGATATAATATATCAGTGTTGGTGGATATTACTGTAAGGTGGTTACAGTTTCCCAGTGATGTGTCTCCTGGTGTTCTGCTCAGGGTGGAACAGGATAATGTACACTTGGGAATGATAATATACAGCCCAGTAACCCTGCATGGAAGCCAGGATAGCAAAGATCTCCACAGCCACCATGTATTTACCCTGGTACTCGGTAGGCTGGGATGAAGGACACCAAACACTGCAAACACCAGCATGCTGAAAGTGATCAGCTGGGCCTCATTGAAACTGGCTGGTAACTTCCTAACCAGGAAAGCTACAATGAAACTTAATGCAGACAGGAATCCCATGTAACCAATCACAGTGTAGAAAGGAACAGACCCTTCATTACATGTAGTATCATCTTCCCAGGGTAAGTGTGAGTGTCATAGTCTGGGAATGGTGGGTAGGAGATCAGCCAGACCAGGCATATCACAACCTGGACCAGGGTACAGAGAAGGACAAGGCAGATGGACACTCTTGTTCCCATCCATTTATTTATCTTGCTCCCAGGCTTGGTGGCATTGAAGGCAATGACAACTGTGACTGATTTAGCCAGAACACAAGATACTGAGATTGTGGAAATTGATCCCAAATGTAACTTGTCTGAGCAGGCAGGTCACCTTTCTGGATGGCCATGAAACAAGAAGCAGCAGAGGAAGGACAATGTGAGGGAGAGAAGAGGAGGATGTAACTGAGGGTTTGGTTATTGGCTTTAACCACAGGAGTTTTATGATGTTTTATAAAAGTCACAAGAACTGACATGACCATAATTGAGGAAATAACTGATAATGAAGCCAACAATTGTCCTAAAGAATCTTCATATGATAGAAATTCTCTGTTCCTCTGGATACAGACAGTTCTGTTATCATTGGGCCACTGATCATCACGGCACTGTATACAAGTTTCTGAATCTGTAAAAAAATTTAGATATCCAGTTATATAATTAATCCACCCTCCTTCTACTTCATTTAAAGGGTATGTACACTGTAAATCCAACTTAATGTTACTAGATAGCTGTGGCTTTAAATGTAAAGTGGTTGTTTTTATTTCCTTCTAGCCCCCTCCATACCCTACTTTTACTCCTTAAAAGTTTCTGTCTTCCTGCCTCATCACATTTTTAACTCCGCCCCACCAGGATGTTGTGTGTTGTTTGAACACTGACGTCAGGCTTCGCTCTTCGACAGGAAACAGTATTTGCTTGATGAAGGGATTTGCACATTTCGTTGGGGTGGAGCTAAAAATGCGAGGAGACAGGAGGTGGAAGACAGAAACTTTCAAGGAGGAAAGGTAGGTTATGGGAGGGGGCTAGAAGGAAAAAAAAACACTTTTAACGCCTAAGCTATCTAGTCACATTAAGTTGAATTTACAGTGTATATACCCTTTAAACATCTTCTGGCCTCTCCATGTTTCTACAGATTTATGACTCCCCGTGTGAGAGTCACATTCACATTCTACGTAAGTAGTGCACCAATTATAAGGATATCTTCACAGTTTAGCCCCATAGGGACCAATGGGAGGGGTGGGTTATTTAACAATTACCCTGTAGACTGAAATGAGGATGACATCTCTTGTGGCAGAGGAAAAATCCATGGGAAGTTATACGTTTACCTTTAAAGGGCATGTCCGCCCCCAAAACTAAAATTTAATCCCTTACTGGCCACATCAAGTAGTTTAAAACAATCCTTACCTTACATTCCTGCTCAAAATAGTTCCCTGCTCGTGTGCCCCTCCAAGTCCAGGAACTGCGTGGAGGAGCAGTGTGTGACTCATGCTGGCCTGAGACTTCTCAACTCATCAAGGTTGAGGCATGTCTCATGCAGCCCTCCTGCCTCTCAGCCAATCACGAGACGGCTGCCGGTCCCCGCCCTGCTTTCATTCCATGCAAGCAGAGGGCCTGAACACTGCAGCAGGGGAGAGAGGGCAGGTAAGTAAGAATCGGGGACTTTCTAACAATAATATTAATGCGGTGGGGCGGGGGGAGCAGTGCCCTACCACATATCAAAAGTTAAATTCGGTGGACTGCCCTTTATATATAATAACAAAATATAACGTTTTTCAGACCTATTATCTGAAATCGTTTATCTGAACTTATGGTGGAGCTTACCTGTTGTGTTGGAGATTTGTCTCTCTGAGCAGAGCACACAGTCATAACAGCAGGTAAACTGCACATTCCTGGAGGCTTTCCTGTATCCTGGAGAACAGCTCTCACTGCACACGGACCGGGGGGTCTGAAATCAAATACATTAAAATAGTGTCACCCCAGTTGGTAATTATAGACGTGACAGTTTGACATCTGTGATATGAAAACTTTTAGAAGAAATTGTTAGGGATACCAAATTGGAATCCATTTACGGTTTTCATGCAATAAATCTTTCCACCCCGGTCAGTTAAAGAGGGATCGGTGGCGAGAGCAAATTCCTCGCTGTCGGGTGCATTCCGATATTGACTTCTATTGTACAGCAATGCCATGTCATGAGTAGGATTGTTACCCTGTTTCATGGATGTGTGGCCCTGATGAGAAGTTTTCTTGTACAGTTTATCAATAAACTGTGTTAACTTCTCTATCACTGGATGCTCAATAAAGCTAATCAGGTAACACAGGTTATTTTGTAGTTTAAGTAGCTTTATTGTAATGCACCAGAACCAAATAAAACTTTTTTCTACTGAACATACAGGGGGCGATGCAATATTTTTTTCCGACGCAGCTTACCTGCCCGAGTTCCCGCGATGAAAAATCCCTGTGCGAGATTTTGTACATGCGGGATCTCTGCCAGGTAAGTGCGCGGCTACGCCTCCTATTCAGTGGCGTAAAGTTTCGCGCTACATGGTAGCGCAAACTTTACTAAGGGCGGTTTGCATCGCCTGCGCCACGCTATTTCCGCATTCTCGGAAATGGCGCGGCAATGCAAAGTCAGTGTAAAACCCACGGTAACCTGATGATAACGGATTTGCGTGGGTTTTACACTGACTTGGCATTTTGCGCCAATATTGCATCGCCCCCACAGTGTCCCAAGGATACAGGTCCTGAGATCTATGGGGGTCTATTGCCTGGGATCCAATGTATTGGGTTTCTGTAGCTGTTGTCTTGTCCTGCTTTGTCCTGTAGACTTGGCTGTTTTATATCTTGCTCTCAAGGTAGGGAACAAGGTATTGTTCATAAGCTCTTTGTGTATGACATTGGATAACCATGTTTAATGAAGCCCATTGTGCACTGTTTAAGGGTTAAATGGGGAGATGTGTGGCAAATTAAGTTTTCGATCAGAGCTTTGTTCTTTTGTCAAATCTAAGCAAGAATGAGGAGTGTTGATTCTGCCTCTTGGGCACCTTTAATCTGAGGTTGGTGTAATAAGGACACGTCTTTACCCTTTTAGGGCCAGCAAAATTTCTCACTTTTATTGCATTCTTTGCTAGCAGAGTGTTCAGAATACAGTATTTATTTTTTACAGTTTCCATTTTTCAAACAAAACATCAACTTAACTACAAAATATGTATTTTTGGATTCTACCAACCTTCAAGTAATGGTGCTATTCTTTCATTTATACATGCAGAATTCTGGACACAGTTCTTAATAGAATGTGACAGTTGGACTTGTTTACAAGTACAATGTTCATGTTTTAATCATTGTGCAAAAAATGATTATATAGTTATAGAAAATTACAAAATGGTTTCAAAGGGGCATATTTATAACATCGCTATTTTCACCATTTCACTATTGCAGGACATCCCAATGACAATGGCGCATTTTTGCCTTATTTATAAATGCCTGCTTTCGCTTTTGCCTTTGAGGAAAAGTATCGCTGCGGCGATGTGTGGCGATAGTTTTCGCCTTATTCATTACGTTAAGTGTGGTATCACTGCGAAAAAGAGAAATTGCTCTCTAGTGTGCTTGTGAAGGTTCTCATTCATCCAGGTCATAGATATCTGTTGTATTCAATTAGATCAACTGGACTTGAAGTTAAGTTCTTGAAGACATTTCGCTAGTCATCCAACAGGCTTTCTAAATTCAGAATGATTTTTCAACCTTCAATACTATGTTACTATGTAACTGTTATACAGACATTATGGTGGGTTAAAGGTTGGACTAGATGACGTATGTCTTTATACACCTCCAATACTATGTTACGATGAACTGTTATACAGACATTAGGTAGGGTATAAGGTTGGACTAGATGGACGTATGTCTTATGACAACCTCCAATACTATGTTACTATGTAACTGTTATACAGACATTATGGGTAGGGTATAAGGTTGGACTAGATGGACGTATGTCTTTTACAACACCTCCAATACTACGTTACTATGTAACTGTTATAAGACATTATGGGTAGGTTATATAAAGGTTGGACGAATGGACGTATGTCTTTATACAACCTCCAAACTAGTTACTATGTCTGTTAACGACATTATGGGTAGGGTATAAAGGTTGGACTAGATGACGTATGTCTTTAACAACCTCCAATGCTATGTTACTATGTAACTGTTATACAGACATTAATGGGTAGGGTATAAAGGTTGGACTAGATGGACGTATGTTGTTATACAACCTCCAATACTATGTTACTATGTAACTGTTATACAGACATTATGGGTAGGTTTATAAAGGTTTGGACTAGATGGACGTATGTCTTTATACAACCTCCAATACTGTACTATGTAACTGTTATACAGACATTTATTAGGGTATAAAGGTTAGACTAGATGGACGTATGTCTTTATACAACCTTAATACTAGTTACTATGTACTGTTATACAGACATTATGGGTAGGGATAAAGGTTGGACTAGTGGGATGTATGTCTTTATACAACCTCCAATACTATGTTATTATGTAACTGTTATACAGACATTATGGGTAGGGTTATAAAGGTTGGACTAGATGGACGTATATCTTTATACAACCTCCAATACTATGTTACTATGTAACTGTTATACAGACACTAGCAAAATACCCGCGCTTCGCAGTGGGGAGAATTGAAATAACGTTTTAGTAAGAAAGCAATAATGTATCAAGATTGCTCGGCACTTGATAATTAAAGAAAGACAATTCAATAGCTTTACGAAAATGCAACACTCATTAACTTTAATTTAATATTATATTTTTTACTCAACTATGAAATTTGTGAAAATAACCCCCACCACCCCTCCCTGTCCGCCCCTAATACCCCCCACTATTCCTCTCTGTCCACCCTCCAAACCCTTCCCCTACACCTCAGCCAGTCCCCGCCACACACCCTGATTTTTGGAAAATCGTCCAGCCGTCCAGCCGTGTGCAGGAGTTCAAATTCTATTCCCCCCATTCACCCCCACCCTAAAAAAAATATTTGTTAACCTTTTACTGGTAAGGAGTATATGCATACCAAATTTGTGTGAAATGGACCAAACGTCTGTGCAATGTCAGATACTCACCGTTACAGTGCAATGTCAGATACTCACCGTTAAGGTGGAATTTCGAAACGAAACCTGCTTAACTTTTGTAAGTAAGGTGCAATGAATGAGCCTGCCAAATTTAAGCCGTGTGCCTTCACGGCAAGTTGGAGAATTAGTGATGATGAGTGAGGGGCTTTGCCTTTTCGAAACGAAACTGCTTAACTTTTGTAAGTAAGGTTGCAATGAATGAGACTGCCAAATTTAAGCCGTCTGCCTCCACGGCAAGTTGGAGAATTAGTGATGAGTTAGTGATGAGTGAGTGAGTGAGTGAGGGCTTTGCCTTTTCAAAAGAAACCTGCTTAACTTTTGTAAGTAAGGTGCAATAATTGAGCCTGCCAAATTTAAGCCGTCTGCCTCCACGGCAAGTTGGAGAATTAGTGATGAGTGAGGCAAGTTGGAGAATTAGTGATGAGTGAGTGAGTGAGGGAGGGCGGCAAGTTGGAGAATTAGTGATGAGTGAGTGAGTGAGGGCTTTGCCTTTTCAAAATGAAACATGCTTAACTTTTGTAAGTAAGGTGCAATGAATCAGCCTGCAAATTAAGCCGTCTGCCTCCACGGCAAGTTGGATAGAATTAGGATGAGTGAGTGGAGAGGAGTGAGTGAGTGAGGGATTTGCCTTTTCGAAATGAAACCTGCCTAACTTTTGTAAGTAAGGTGCATGAATGAGCCTGCCAAATTTAAGCCGTCTGCCTCCACGGCAATAGTTGGAGAATTAGTGATGAGTGAGGCAAGTTGGAGAATTAGTAGTGAGTGAGTGAGTGAGTGAGGGCTTTGCCTTTTCGAAATGAACCTGCTTAACTTTTGTAAGTAAGGAGAAATGATGAGCCGCCAATTAAGCCGTCTGCCTCCCACGGCAAGTTGGAGAATTAGTGATGAGTGAGGCAAGTTGGAGGTTAGTGATGAGTGAAATGAGTGAGTGAGGGCAGCAAGTTGGAGAAATTAGTGATGAGTGATGATGAAAGTGAGTGAGGCTTTGCCTTTTCGAAACGAAATATGCTTACTTTTGTAAGTAGTAAGGTGCAATGAATCAGCCTGCCAATTTAAGCCGCTCTGCCTCCACGGCAAGTTGGAGAATTAGTGATGAGTGAGGCAAGTGGAGAAATAGTAGTGAGTGATTGATGAGTGAGTGATGATGTGAGTGAGGACTTTGCCTTTCGAAACAAACCCTGCTTAACTTTTGTACTAAGGTTCAATGAATGAGCCTGCAAATTAAGCCGTCTGCCTCCACGGCAGTTGGAGAATTAGTGAGCGTTGATGGTGAGGGCTTTGGCCTTTTCAAATGAAACATGCTTAAACTTTGTAAGTAAGGTGTGCAATGAATCAGCCTGCCAAATTTATGAAGCCGTCTGCCTCCACGGCAAAGTTGGAGAATAGTGATGTGGTGACTGAGTGAGTGAGTGAGGGCTTTGCCTTTTTCGAAACGAAAACCTGCAACTTTGTAAGTAAGGTGCAATGAATGAGCCTGCCAAAATTTAAGCGTGCGCCTCCACGGCAAGTTGGGGAATTAGTGATGAGTGAGGCAGTTGGAGAATATAGTATCAAGAGTTGAGTGAGGCGGAGTGGTAGTGAGGCTTCTTGCCTTTTCGAAACGAAACCTGCTTAACTTTTGTAAGTAAGGAGCAATGATGAGCCTGCCAAATTTAAGCCGCTCTGCCTCCAACGGCAAGTTGGAGAATTAGTGATGATGTGAGGCAAGTTGGAGGAATTAGTGATGAGTGGAATGAGTGAGTGAGGGTGGCAAGTTGGAGATAACTAGTGGTGAGTGAGTGAAGTGAGTGAGGGCTTTGCCTTTTCGAAACGAACATGCTAATTTTTGTAAGTAAGGTGCAATGATCAGCCTGCCAAATTTTTAAGCCGTCTGCCTCCACGGCAAGTTGGAGGATTAGGATGAGTGGCAAGCTGGAGATCAGTAGTGAGTGAGTGAGTGAGTGGTGAGTGAGGGCTTTGCCTTTTCGAACGAAACCTGCGTAACTTTGTAAGTAAGGTTCAATGATGAGCCTGCCAATTTAAGCCGTCTGCCTCCACGGCACAGTTTGGAGAATTAGTGATAGTGAGGCAAGTTGGAGAATTAGTGGTGAGATGAGTGAGTGATGGATGTGAAGTGAGTGAGGGGCTTTGCCTTTTCAAACAAAACCTGCTTAACTTTTGTAAGTAAGGTTCAATGAATATGAGCCTGCCAAATATTTAAAGCCTCTGCCTCCACAGGCAAGTTGGAGAATTAGTGATGATGAGTGAGTGAGTCAGGGGCTTTGCCTTTCGAAAGAAACCTGCCTAACTTTTGTAAGTAAGGTGTCAATGAATGAGCCGCCAAATTTAAGCCTGTCTGCCTCCACGGCAAGTTGGAGAATTAGTGTGAGTGAGGCAAAAGTTGGGAGGATTAGTGATGACCACACACCTGACGTGTGAGCAGTGCCCACCCCCGGAGGGCGGCAAGTGGTAGAAACTAGTGATGATATGAGGTGAGTGAGGGCTTTGCCTTTTTGAAAACGAAACATGCTTAACTTTTGTAAGTAAGATGCAATGAATCAGCCTGCCAAATTTAGCCGTTGCCTCCGGCCAAAGTTGGAATAGTGATGAGTGAGGCAACAGTGAACAGATTGTTTAGTGATGAGGGCTTGCCTTTTCGAAACGAAACCTGCTTAAATTTGTAAGTTAAGGTGCAATGAATGAGCCTGCCATATTAAGCCGTCTGCCTCCACGGCAAGTTGGAGAAGTTAGGATGAGTTAGTGATGAGTGAGTGAGGTAAGTGATTGAGGGCTTTGCTTTTCGAAACAAAACCTGCTTAACTTTTGTAAGGAAGGTGCAATAAATGAGCTGCCAAATTTAAGCCGTCTGCCTCCACGGCAAGTGGAGAATTATATGAGATAGTTAGTGATGAGAGAGTGAGTGAGTGAGGGCTTTGCCTTTTCAAAAAAAAACCTGCTAACTTTGTTAAGTAAGGTGCAATAATTGAGCCTGCCAAATTTAAGCCGTTCGCCTCCACGGCAAGTTGGAGAATTAGTGATGAGTGAGGCAGTTGGAGAATTAGTGATAGATGTGAGTGAGTGAGGGCGGCGGCAAGTTGGAGAAGTAGGATTGAGTGAGTGAGGTGAGGGCTTTGCCTTTTCAAAATGAAACAGTGCTTAACTTGTAAGTAAGGTGCAATGAATCAGCCGCCAAATTTAAGCCGTCTGCCTCCACGGCAAGTTTGGAGAATTAGTGATGAGTGAGTGAGTGAGTGTAGTGAGTGAGGGCTTTGCCTTTTCGAAATGAAACCTGCCTAACTTTGTAAGTAAGGTGCAATGAATGAGCCTGCCAATTTAAGCCTTTGCCTCCACGGCAAGTGGAGATTAGGTGATGAGTGAGCAAGTTGGGAGAATTAGTTAGTGAGTGAGTGAGTGTAGTGAGGGCTTTGCCTTTTCGAAATTGAAAACCTGCTTAACTTTTGTAAGTAAGGAGTAAGAGAATGAAGAGCCCGCCAAATTTAAGCCGTTGCCTCCACGGCAAGTTGGAGAATTAGTGAGTGAGTGAGGCAAGTTGGAGGATTAGTGATGAGTGAAGTGATGAGTGAGGGCGCAAGTTGGAGAATTAGTGATGAGTGAAGAGTGAGTGAGTGGCTTTGCCTTTTTCGAAAATGAAATATGCTTAACTTTTGTAAGTAAGGTGCAATGAATCAGCCTGCCAAATTTAAGCCGTCGCCTCCACGGCAAGTTGGAGAATTAGTGATGAGTGATGAAGTTGGAGAATAGTAGTGAGTGGTGGGAGTGAGTGAGGGGTGATGAGGACTTTGCCCTTTTCGAAACAAACCTGCTTAACTTTTGTAAAGGTTCAATGAATGAGCCTGCCAAATTTAAGCCGTCTGCCTCCACGGCAAGTTGGAGAGATTGTGATGAGTGAGTGAGGGCTTTGCCTTTTCCAAAATGAAAACTTGTAACTTTTGTAAAAGTAAGTGCAATGAATCAGCCTGCAAATATTAAGCGTCATGCCTCCACGGCAAAGTGATGGAAATTAGGATGAGTGATGGGAGTGAGTGAGTGAGGGCTTGCCTTTTCGAAACGAACCGCCTAACTTTGGTAAGGAAGTGCAAATGAATGAGCCTGCCAACAAATTTAAGCCGTCTGCCTCCACGGCAAGTTGGAGAATTAGTGATGAGTGAGGGAAGTTGAGAATTAGTAGTTGAGTGAGTGGTGAGTGAGTGTAGGGTTTGCTTTCGAAACGAAACCTGCTTAACTTTTGTAAGTAAGGAGCAATTGAATGAGCCTGCCAAATTTAAGCCGTTGCCTCCACGGCAAGTTGGAGAATTAGTGATGAGTGAGGGCAAGGCTTGGAGGATTAGTGATGGTGAATGAGTGAGTAGAGGCGGCAAGTTGGAGAATTAGTGGTATGAGTGAGTGAGTGAGGGCTTTGCCTTTTCGAAACGAAAATGCTTAACTTTGTAAGTAAGGTGCAATTAATGGCTGCCAAATATTAAGCCGTCTGCCTCCACGGCAAGTTGGAGAATTAGTGATGGTGAGGCAGCTGGAGAATCAGTAGTGGTGAGTGAGTGAGTGATTGTGAGTGAGGGCTTTGCCTTTTCGAAACGAAACCTGCTTAACTTTTGTAAGGAGGTTCAATGAATGAGCCTGCCAAATTTAAGCCGTGCCTCCACGGCAAGTTGGAGAAATTGAGAATAGGATGAGTGAGGCATAGTTGGAGGGAATTGAGTGAGTGAGTGATGTGAGTGAGTGAGTGAGTGAGGGCTTTGCCTTTTCGAAACAAAAACCTGCTTAACTTTTGTAAGTAAGGTTCAATGAATAGCCTGCCCAATTTAAGCCCGTCTGCCTCCACGGCAAGTTGGAGAATTAGTGATGAAGGTGAGTGAGTGAGTAGGGCTTTGCCTTTTCGAAACGAAACCTGCTTAACTTTTGTAAAATAAGGTTGCAATGAATGAGCCTGCCAATAGCTGTCTGCCTCCACGGCAAGTTGGAGAATTAGTGATGAGTGAGCAAGTTGGAGTTGGAGGAATAGTGATGAATGAGTGGTGAGTGAGGGGCGAGGCTGGCAAAAGTTGGAGATTAGATTAGTGATGAAAGAGTGAGTGATGAGGGCTTTTGCCTTTTCGAACGAAACTGCTAACTTTGTAAGTAGGTGCAATGAATAGCCTGCCAATTTAAGCCGTCTGCCCCACGGGCAAGTTGGAGAATTAGTGATGAGTGAGGCAAGTTGGACAATTAGTAGTGAGTGGCGGCATTTGCCTTTTCGAAACGAAACATGCTTAACTTTTGTAAGTAAGGTGCAATGATGAGCCCGCCAATTTAAGCCGTCTGCCTCCACGGCAAGTTGGGAGAATTAGGATGAGTTAGTGATGACGTGATTGAGTAAGTGAGTGTGGGGCTTGCCTTTTCGAAACAAAAAACCTGCTTAACTTTTTGTTTAAGTAAGGTGCAATAGAGCCTGCAAATTAAGCTCGTCTGCCTCCACGGCAGTGTGGAGAATTAGTGATGAGTGAGGGGAGTGGAGTGAGGTAAGCGCTTTGCCTTTTTTTGTTATAGATAAAATAGAGAAAAATCCCCTGGGGAGTTTTACACTATTTTCATACCCTTATATTAAAATAGAGAAAAATTTGCCTTTTGAGTTTACACTATTATATATTACCTAATTAAAAATGAGTGAGATCCGGCGGGGGTTTACACTATTGATGCAGATCCTATTAATGGGAAGGAACAGACCCTTCATTACATTGTAGTATCATCTTCCCAGGGTAAGTGTGAGTGTCATAGTCTGGGAATGGTGGGTAGGAGATCAGCCAGACCAGGCATATCACAACCTGGACCAGGGTACAGAGAAGGACAAGGCAGATGGACACTCTTGTTCCCATCCATTTATTTATCTTGCTCCCAGGCTTGGTGGCATTGAAGGCAATGACAACTGTAGTGAGTGAGGGCTTTGCCTTTTCGAAACAAAACCTGCTTAACTTTTGTAAGTAAGGTTCAATGAATGAGCCTGCCAAATTTAAGCCGTCTGCCTCCACGGCAAGTTGGAGAATTAGTGATGAGTGAGGCAAGTTGGAGAATTAGTAGTGAGTGAGTGAGTGAGTGAGGGCTTTGCCTTTTCGAAACGAAACCTGCTTAACTTTTGTAAGTAAGGTGCAATGAATGAGCCTGCCAAATTTAAGCTGTCTGCCTCCACGGCAAGTTGGAGAATTAGTGATGAGTGAGGCAAGTTGGAGAATTAGTGATGAATGAGTGAGTGAGTGAGGGCGGCAAGTTGGAGAATTAGTGATGAATGAGTGAGTGAGGGCTTTGCCTTTTCGAAACGAAACATGCTTAACTTTTGTAAGTAAGGTGCAATGAATCAGCCTGCCAAATTTAAGCCGTCTGCCTCCACGGCAAGTTGGAGAATTAGTGATGAGTGAGGCAAGTTGGACAATTAGTAGTGAGTGAGGGCTTTGCCTTTTCGAAACGAAACCTGCTTAACTTTTGTAAGTAAGGTGCAATGAATGAGCCCGCCATATTTAAGCCGTCTGCCTCCACGGCAAGTTGGAGAATTAGTGATGAGTTAGTGATGAGTGAGTGAGTAAGTGAGTGAGGGCTTTGCCTTTTCGAAACAAAACCTGCTTAACTTTTTTAAGTAAGGTGCAATAAATGAGCCTGCCAAATTTAAGCCGTCTGCCTCCACGGCAAGTTGGAGAATTAGTGATGAGTGAGTGAGTGAGTGAGTGTAAGGGCTTTGCCTTTTATTTGTATAGATAAAATAGAGAAAATTCCCCTGGGGGAGTTTTACACTATTTATCATATCCTATTAATAAAATAGAGAAAATTTGCCTTTTGAGTTTTACACTATTTATCATATCCTATTAATAAAATAGAGAAAATTCCCCTGGGTGAGTTTTACACTATTTATCATATCCTATTAATAAAATAGAGAAAATTCACCTGGGTGAGTTTTACACTATTTATCATATCCTATTAATAAAATAGAGAAAATTCACCTGGGTGAGGTTTACACTATTTATCATATCCTATTAATAAAATAGAGAATATTCACCTCATATACTGTATCTGGTACTATTCCATAGCCTTCCTCCTGTTGCCCACCTTGTTATTTGTGCTGTACATTCATCTAACTGTTCTGGTACACATTACCATAGCCTTTCCTCGCTTGTCCCACCTTGTTAATGTGACTGTTAAACTTCATTATTACTGTATCTGGGTACGCATTCACTAGCCTTTCCTCCTGTGCCCACCTTGTTATATGTGACTGTTTTAAATTCATATCTGTATCTGTACACATTTCCATACCTTTCTCTCCGGTGGCCCCACCTTGTTTTTGTGACTGTTAAATCATATACTGTTTACTGGACACATCAAGCCTTCTCCTGTGCCCACCTTGTTATTTGTGACTGTTAAATTCATATACTTGTATCTGAGTACACGTTCCATAGCCTTTCCTCCGTGCACACCTTGTTTATTGTGACTGTTTAAATTCATATACTGTATCTGGTATCATTCCTATCACTTTCTTTTTTCTGCCTGGCCCACCTGTTCTATGTGACTGTTGAAATAATGCATACTGTATCTGGTACGCATTCCATAGCTTCCTCCTCCTGTGCCCACCGTGTTATTATGTGGATGTTAAGATTCTATCTAGTTATTGGTACACATTTCCCATAAAGCCTTTCGCCTGTGCCCACCTTTGTTATATGTGACTGTTAAATTCATATACGATCTGGTACACATTCCATCGCCTTTCCTCCTGTGCCACCTTTTTCATTTGGACCTGTTACATTCATATACTGTATCTGTAACGCATTCCGATTCGCCTTTTCCTCGTGCCACCTTGTTATATGTGACTGTTAAATCATATACGTATCTGGTACCAATTCCAATAGCCTTTCCTCCTTAGTCCCCCATTGTTATTTGTGACTGTTAAATTCATATACTGTACTACTTGTAACCTTCCAAGCTTTCCTCCTGTGCCCACCTTGTTATTGGTGACTGTAAATTCATATACTGTAATCTGGTAAGCATTCCATAGCCTTTCCTCCTGTGCCCACCTTGTTAATTGTGACTGTTAAATTTCATATTAACGTATCTGTACGCACATACCATAGCCTTTCCTCCTGTGCCACCTTGTATTATTGTGACTGTTTAAATCATATACTGTAATTGGTTACCACATTCCAAGCCTTCCTCTGTTGCCCACCTTGTTATTTGTGACTGTTAATTCATATACTGTATCTGGTACCATTCCATACCTTGTCCTCCTGTTTGGCCCACTTGTTATATGTGACTTAAATCATCTACTGTATTGGTATCGCATTCCTAGCCTTTCCTCCTGTGCCCACCTTGTTATTTGTGACTGTTTACAATTCATATACTGGTATCTGGTAACGCATCCATAAGCCTTTCCTCCTGTGCCCACCTTGTTATTGTGACTGTTCATTCATATATGTAGCTCCGGTACGACATTCCATAGCCTTTCCTCCTGTGCCCACCTTGTGTATTGTGACTGTTAAATTCATATACTGTATCTGGTACAGCATTCCATAGCCTTTCCTCCTGTTCCCACAGTCTTGTGACATTGTTTTGACTGTAATATTCAATACTGTATGGACGCATTCCATAGCCTTTCCTCCTGTGCCCACCTTTGTTTTTGTGACTGGTGAAATATATACGTGTTCTGGTACACATTCCATAGCCTTTCTCCTGTGTCCCACCTTTGTTATTTGTGATGTTAAATCATATACTGTATCGTACACATTCCATAGCCTTCCTCCTGTGCCCACTTGTTATTGTGACTGTTAAATTCTATACGTATCTGGGACGCATTCCATAGCCTTTCCCCTCCTGTGTCCCACCTTGTATTTGTGACTGTTAAATTCACATACTGTATCTGGGTACGCAAATTTCCATAGCCTTTCTCTGGTCCCACCTTGTTTATGTGAACTGTTAATCATATCTGTATCTGGTACACATTCCACATAGCCTTTCCTCCTGTGCACACCTTGTTATTTGTGCTGTATATTCACATATTACTGTATCTGGTACAGCTTCCATAGCCTTTCCTCTTGTGCCCCCTTGTATTGTGACTGTTAAATTCATATCTGTATCGGGTACACATTCCATAGCGCTTTCCTCCTTGTGCCCACACTTGTTATTTGTGACTGTTAAATTCAATACTGTATCTGGTAACCCATTCCTAGCCTTTCCTCCTGTGGCCCCTTGTTATTTGTGACTGTGTAATCATATACTGTATCTGGTACACACTCCATAGCCTTTCCTCCCTGTGCCCACCTTTTATTTTGTGACTGTTAAATCACTATACTGTATCTGGTACACATTCCATAGACCTTTCCTCCTGTGCCCACCTTGTTATTGTGACTTTAATTCATATACTGTATTCTGGTACACACGCATATCATAATTTCCTCCTGTGCCCACCTTGGTTATTTGTGACGTTACATTCATATACTGTAATGCCGTCCAACATTCCATAGCCTTTCCTCCTGTGTCCCACCTTGTTATTGTGATGTTAAAATTCATATACTGTATCTGGTACACATTCCATAGCCCTTTCCTCCTGTGCCACTGTTATTTGTTACTGTTAAATTCATATACGGGTATCTGGTACAGCATTCCATACCTTTCTCCGTGCCCACTTGTTTTTTGCTGTTATTAAATTACATATACGGTATCCGGTACACATTTCCAGTAGAGCTTTCCTCCTGTGCCCACCTTGGTTATGTTGTGGATGTTAAATCATATACTGTATGCCTATCCGGTACACATCGCAATAGCCTTTCTCCTGTGCCCCTTGTTATTATTTGGTGACGTTAATATTCATATCTGTATCTGGTACAGCTTTCCACTAGCCTTTCCTCTGTGCCCACCTTGTTTATTGTGACTGTATAATTAATATATGTATCTGGTACGCATTCATAGCTTTCCTCCCTGTGCCCACCTTGTTATATGTGGACTGTTAAATTCATATACGGTATGCGTACACATTTCATAGCCTTTCCTCCTGTGCCCACCTTGGTATTGTGACTGTTTAAATTTCACTACTATCTGGTACACTCCATAGACTCCTCCCTTCCTGCTGGTGCCCACCTTGTTAATTGTGACGGTTATTAAACGACTGTTAGCATCTAGCCGTCTCCTCACGTTATCTTGATGTTACTTCATGGTCACATTCATAGCCTTTCCTCCTGTGCCCACCTTGTATTGTGACTGTTAAAATTCTATATACTGTATCTGGTACACTTCCATAGCTTTCTCTGTGCCCCACCTTGTTATTTTTGACGTTAAATTCATATACTGTATCATGTACTCATTCCATAGCCTTGCCTCCTGTGCCCACCTTGTTATTTGTGACTTTTAAATTCATATACTGTATCTGGTACACATTCCTAGCCTTTCCCCTGGCCACCTGTTATTGTGACGTTAATTTCATATATGTAGCTGTACTCTTCCCATAGCTCTTCCCTCCTGTGCCACTTGTTATTATTGTGACTGTTAAATTCATAACTGTATCGGTACACATTCATAAGCCTTTCCTCCGTGTGCCACCTTGTTTTTTGTGACTGATGTTAAATTCATATACGGTATGCTGGTAACATTCCATAAGCCGTTTCCTCCGTGCCCACCTTGTTATTTGTGACTGTTAAATTCATATACTGTATCTGGTATACACCATTCCCATAGCCTCTTCCTCCTGTGCCCACTTGTAGATTGTTGACTGTTATTCATATTACTGTATCTGGGACACATCCATAGCCTTTCCTCGGTGCCCACACTTGTTCATCTGTGACTGTTAAATTCATTATTACTGTATTGGTAGCACATTCCATACACTTTCCTCCTGTTGCCCACCTTGTTATATTGGTGAAACTGTTAAATTCATATACTGTTCTGGTCGCCATTCCATAGCCTTTCCTCCTGTGCCCACCTTGTTTTATTTGTGACTTTGTTAATTCATATCTGTACTCGTCCACATTCATGGCCTTTTACTCTTGCCACTTTATGCTGTTCAATCATTCGGATCGTACCATAGTTCCTAGCTTCTCCGTGCCCACCTTGTTTTGTTGTTTTAATTCAGTAAATACGTATCGGTAACTCATTCCCATACAAGCCTATTGCCTCGTGACTCCTGATGTATGTGACTGTCCCTTATTCAGCTCTGTATAAGCTGAGATACACATTCCATGTGTTCCAACATGCCACTCTGTTATTACGTTAATCATATCCTACTGGGTAACGCAGTCATGCTTTTCCTCCTTGGCCCTATGTTCATCTGAAATTATAAGGGTGTAACTGGGTCCAAATCCATGAGCCGTCCCTTAGACCTGTAATGTGTACTATGGAATTGCTGCTACGACTGGACGATCAAGTTTTCCTGGGCCATTTAGTATGTGACTTTTGTCATATAGTTATTGCCATTAGTTTCCTGCCCACCTGTATTAGTTTACAGTACTGTATTGGTCTATACTTCCCCTGGCCCAGTATGGACGTTAATTCATATACTGAATATGACTCCAGGTTCCTCCTGTGCCCACCTGTTATTTTCGCTTACATCTCAATCCATGTATCTGGTAACATCATGCCCTTGTCTCCCTCTCCACCTTGCTACCCCCTGGTCGCTTCCTACTCATGGACCCCATCTGGTCCCTCCAGTTGCAGCCCTCCTTGGCCATCTCTTCCAGCCCCATGTGGCCCCGCCCACCCACAGATGCACAACACCCACGCCACACACACACACGGGTGCCACAAGCACAAGCCATAGCCCACTCCAGATGGCATAAGCCCCACCCATCTACGGGTGCCTGGGCCACTCAGACCCCCCTAGGTAAGACAATTACAGACATGGCAGAAAGTAGTTAAACGTATTGCAAATTATAAGGGTAATGTCAGTCCGAAAATCTTTAAAACACTCTGAAAGGTCAAACTAAAGTGTTATCATTAGGACAACTTACCATTGGACACAAGAAACTAAATCATATCTAGCAATCTAACTACTGAAGGTAGAAAAGTTCTGTTCACAGCACCAGGTCGAATGATTTACTATACGGTGTCATATACTCCAAACAATCTTGCAGTTGCAAGGTATTATTGTACGTTTAATTCCCCATAATTCCCCAGGCAAGTTTACCTCAGATAGGTAGGCTTTATAGAGACCAGTCTCAAACTATATAACAGTCCAAAGCAAAATCACATTGTCAGATGTAATATCGCGCACATCATAGAGTTTGATAAGCTCACATACAATAAATAAAATATAAAAAGTTTCAATTACATAATGAAATGGTTCAGGAGACTATAATGTGGGCAATCCCACCTCTCGCAGGTATAAGTTTCTTTTCTCACAGAGGTGAATCAGATAAATATTGTACAAACCTCTCATTTTAGCGTTCTATTCTGTAGAGAACCGACGGTAAGGAGATTGTTCTGCATGATTACAGTGGGCGAAAAATTCTAGTATTTTTAACCAAATTCCTAGGGACATTCCTGATAGTTTTCACTATCACATCTTCGCTTCATGTAAAAAATGTAGTGTGTCAACTTTAGAGTTTTTGTGTGCATTACTTTTCTGTAAAAGCACTTTTGTCACTAAGTCTTTACTTCAAACAATCATTCATATTAAAGCACATATACGATCTGTTACTTGGCATTTATAGCTTAAGGGTCACTAGCTCACTCAACACTTTACATTTCTTGAAGCTACCAATTAAAGACAAATTAAATGGGGGAATACGTGCCCCCCTTCTTCACCTGAAGAAAGGGGGCACGTCATCCCCCGAAATGTTGTGGGATGGTGCGTCCACAAGGAAATACATTAAATTGATTGAGTGAGTCCTCTACTTCTTATTTGAGGTATCAGCACCCAGCATTTGTACAAGTGCACCTCCAACATTACTCTTGCTCAATTAAATGGTGGTACTCACATATTTAATGTTTTGGAGTGCTCCCCTAATTCCCCCCACCCTCCCTTACTCACTGACTTTTGTAGTGTTGCAACATTATAAGTTCTGCCAGCCCACCATAAACAACATGCTCTGCTACACATCTTCCCCCCCCCCTCTTTTCTCTGCTGATTCCTTCAAAGTTGCAGACAAAGAGGTTCAGGCATGGGTTACATATTATTATTTCTGCTTCTGGAGTGACAGTCTTTCCTGTAAATGTGTGATTCCAATTATGGTTCTCAGAATTAAGCTCAGATTTAATATCTGAACAAGTTTTGGAGTAGTAGGATACCCTTTAAGAACATTTATTAATATCCAACTGGATCATTCAATTCAAATGATTTGTACAATAATCTGTTTGCAATAAATTACCTGGAATGTGTTCCCACTCAGCATATAACTGAACGTGTGTTAGGGACTCTGTATGCAAGGTATGATTACATTGCACCACACACACACAACACACACACACACACACACAACCTACCTCATATGCTTTCTTATTTTTACATAACTGGCCTCTTGGACACCTCATTTCAACCAATTCTGTCTTTGGCCAAAGGATTTAACATAACAATCTTCAAAGGTGTCCTTTTTCTTAAGATGCAGATACAGGCTGAGTCCTGATCGGGGAATTGGCTCTTCTGCTGGGCCCTACGTTGTTGCAGCTGCTGTTTGGTCTCCCCCACATACAAATCAGAGCATTCTTACTGCACTGCAACTGCGTTATGATGCATACTTCACTGCATTGCCATGCTATTGATGTCATCTTCACGACTGCACTGCGTATTTGATGTGCTTATCTGTGTTTCGGTATGGGTCTTTTGGATGGACCAAGTTGCTGCCTCAGTGTGTGTCGGGTTTAAAGCAGACAGGGATATGGTGTCTCTTGTAAATTATTTCTGACACCCCTGCTAAACATAGGATGACCGGTTCTTTTCCTCTCTTGCATTTCACATTCACTGGTGGTATTGGGTGTTTTTTCTTTCTTTTTTCAGTTTTGACAGAGACCCAGTACAGGTATCCACAAGTTTAAGGAGAACTAAAGTCTCCAGACAACATTTGTTCCAAAGACATAGTACTTCACAAAACATACAAAAGCTGTGTTCTCACCTCTCCCTTTGCTGTGGCCATTGGTTGATTTATGAAAAATAACCTGTGAGTCCTGGGGGTCAGCTCCCACAACTCCACCTTATCTGGGTAAACCCCAAGCTAAGTGTCGTGTACAGGCACATCTCGTAGTTTCAACAATCAAAACAAGGAAGTTGCAGCCTTGCTTCCTAGAAGCTGAAGTCAATCATAGAGATCCTCCCTCTCCCTGACACAGAACAGGGATTTAGTCTTTTTGTTTTCAACCACTCAATGCTCCTGTCTTAACAATGATATAATCTTTATTTTTCATTCACGTAATCTTTGCAGGGTATTTCATAGATAGCATGTAAAGAAAAAGAATACTAACATTTCAGCAACACATTTAAAAAAAATAACATAAAAGTAGTCTGGGGAATAGAGCCTGCTGAACTTGTTACATTTACTCTGTCTTGTAAAAGCAGAGTCTCTTCCTCTAGGCTAACAATGATAATATATAGATCATAGAGTACATATATACATATTTACTAGGAATATAATGGAAACAAAAAGTAAGGTATGTTTGGGGATTAGAACTGGTGACCTTCGGAACTGTTGGTTCTTTAACTGGATTGTACTAAGAATGCCTCTCTACTATATCTGTGTATTTCAATTAGATCAAACTGGACTTGAAATGTAGTTCTTGAAGACGTTTCGCTTACATCCGACTGGCTTCTCAATTCAGAATGACTTGTACAAGACGTGGGCAATATGTACCCTGGAAAATATCACAGATACGGTGTTAAGGGTGTGATTAGATAATGGCTAAGAGGTGTTATAGGAACGCCCAGAGTAAGGTGTTGTTAAAACAGCATTGTACATGCAGACAGTTGGTGTCGAACCCCCCCACCTCTATTTAGGCTTGGTTTCTTTATTTTCACATAAATGGCCTCCTTAACACCTCTCTTGACCAGTCACGTTCCTTCGCAGTATGTTAACATTACAATCTTCAAAGGTATGTCCTTTATCCTTAAGATGCAGATACACGGCTGAGTCCTGACCGAGGAATTGGCTCTTCTGTGCTGGGGCCATGAGTTGATGCAAGTTGCTGTTTGGTTCTCCCCAATAAAAATCAGAGCATTTTCACTGCACTGCACCGCATATATGATGTCGCTTTTCTTGTGTTTTGGTATTGGGTCTTTTGGATTACCAATTGCTGCCTCAGTGTGTTGTTTCGGTTTAAAGCAGACAGGGATACAATGTTTTTTGAAAATCTTCTTAATTCTCAGAGACCCTGCTACATATGGGATGACCATGTTCTTCTCCTGTCTTGCTTTTCCCCTTCAATGTTGGTATTTGTGTTCTTTTTTTGCCATGTACAATGCTGTTTTAACACTTCACGTTCCTAAACACCTCTTAGCCAATATCTAATCACAACCTTAAACACCTGGTCTGTGATATGCTAATTGGGATTTTCCAGGGTACAAATGCCACAGATCTTGTACAAGTCATTTGAATTGAAGAAAACCAGTCGCATGATCAGCGAACGCTTCAAGAACTACATTTCAAGTCCAGTTGATATAATTGATACAACAGATATATCCATGACTGGATGAATGAGAACCTTCACAGCAATGCTCTATAATGTACTCCCATAAAAAGTTACTTATTTTCTGTGAGAATGTTCCCGTTTTAACATTCTTACAAGAAAAGAAACGTCTAAAGGTGTGTATGTGCATTGGATTGTAACAATGATTCTTAGTTCCAGTATTACAGGCAAGATCTTCTTCATAGACAGGACAAAAGTTTTGTTTTTATAGACTAGAATTCTTTCTACCTATTATCCACCCATTCTAAACCTCAATGCAGGTTACTGAACCCGACCCGCAAATCAGAATGTCGCGGGTTCCCGACCCGAGCAGTATAACAATATATGCCAGTGTGTAAAATGTGTGTAAGATCCAGTTGATGCATAACCACCAGGTATTGGATCTGGCCATAAAAATTCATATCATCCTCCAATTACACAGTTTAACCTAGGGTCTAGGTCATATTTAGCCCCAAACAGTGCAGGCAATACAAGGTAAAGCACACGCACCTTCTCTTCTAGCAATAGAACTCCCAGTGTTGTTCGCCACATGGTGGCTGAATGAAGTCGTATTGCAGGTAGGAGAATATTTTTTTATAAAGAAGGAAAATCAATGTTATGATATTGTGCTAATCTGGCATTGCACGTGTGAGCTGCTAAATCAGATTTAACCCATCAGTACTGTGATGTAAAAACTGGTGGATAATAAAGGTCATTCCTTTTAGGGAGAGCATGTCGCTAGGACTTTATGGTTTATTTAATATCTACACATTGACTTGTCTCTTTAGTATTATAGATCATGTGACATATATGAAGAACTTTCCAAGACAATATAGAGCCATCTTATTATCTACATCTCCTTATGCAGATCCAACACCCCCATCAGTTAAGTGCACTGAGAACCTATTTATGTACAGACATCATTTTATTTTGTTGAAAAAATATCAGGGTGTCTCTCTAATAGGGCAATATGAGCAAAATGCTCAGGGCGGCACCCCTGCCAACATATCAAGAGAGGCGGGCAGACAGGCCACTTTAATTTTTTTTTTTTTTTAGGAAAGTGGCAGGCAGAGAGAAGGAAAATAAACAGCACTAGTAGTACACGCGGTGGCATTCAAAATTTTGCTAGGTGGCAAAAACCTCGAGACACCCCTGAAAATAATGCACTGAAATTACAACATTTACATCAGCTGCCATTGAGATGAGTCCCTGGTCACGCGGACTGAGACAGCTCACTGACTGGGTTTACACAACATCTCCAATTAGCCGAATTATCAGGAACAGTTTGCCATAATGCTGTGTGCCAATAAACTTCCTTTGCCTGGCTCAGATTGAGAGGTCATTTAGTAAAGTGAGGGTTGCTGTACAGTGAGCTTGAAGTTATTTTCTATTTCATATACAGAGTCGGTAAAATTTTAAGAATTATTCTGTGTGAATTTTGGTAATTAAATAGAAGATGTGGCGATTTTACAATAAAAGGGTGGGAGAACCGCATTACTTACATGTGTGAGATTAAGGCAATAGGAGAGAAGATATATCTTAATTACATTCAGCACTTCATAACAATTAGATATTATCAGGATAGGGCAAACTAATACTGAAATGCACTTAAAATCAAAATGTATTTATTTATTCTGTTTTATATATACTTCAATTACTATAATATGGAAATAGAAAGATATTATGACAAATTGGTATTATTAAATAAAAATAGATATTGTGACGAACAGGTGTATAATGTAAAACGCCATAGACAATATCTGAAATTGCACCCCAAATTTCTTTTATTTCACCATAGTGGCATGATGAAGCAGCATGGTAGCTCCACATTGTCCCCTTTCCGGGGAATCGCAGAGTTAATCATGTTAACTTGTAGATATAGGTAGAATAGCAGGCCATTGGTGTTAAATTAGCTGACCTAGCAAGAGGTCTGACTTCAAAGGAGCAAGGTGTGTGAAGTCACTAGAGTATACAAAACCTGTTCCAGGACTAAGAGACACCAAAAACCCAGGGAAAGCTCCTAAGTAGAGATCAACAGCAGAATCCAACTGGCAGATCAAAGGTAATTCATATTCCTTAATAATCCAGGATGTAGAATTATTTCAGGTTTTCATAAATACCCCCAGTTTATCCAGTATTAATTCTACATTTATAGAACACTATACACAATATCATAGCCCGAGCCAAACTTGGAAATATTATCATCTTAGGCCTACAATCGATTAGATCTGTCATATTTAGTCTTATTTGTTGGGGAAAATTAGTTAGGACAATCATGCTATTATTTTAAGTTGACATGTATGGTTCAACAGATTATCGGACTGGAGGGGATTGGATATTTAAAATCCCTCCAAAATAGGAACCAACTTTAGGGGCAGAACCAGTCCGCCCTCAAGAGACCAGACCACTCCCATTTTCTGGAAAGAATAAGAGTGGAATTGGGTCTCATCACAAGGAGTTCGTCATAACATCTACAATAAATCTAGCCAACTGGACCGACCGTATTGGCTTACCGCAGGAGAATTATTTGGACTTTTAGCCTATAAATGAACTAACAAGCTCTGGTCTCTGCGTCACGGACATTTCAGATGCATATTTACCTTAAGTATTCCTTATTTTATCCAATTTCTACCCTCACTTGTGTAACCGCTTTATGTTCAGTGATTTATTTTATTTTTCTTTATATTTTTATGCACCTATTTTTAACAACTTTTAATGAAATATATATAAAATCATTTATAGGCTATTGTCCTATTGAGGTATATCCCAAACAAACATGTGTTTCGAAGTACGCTACTATAGAGAAGCATTGTTTAGGTATATAGATATAGTATAAATGTGTATAGAATATAGGTGGGAAAACCAATTTTCTTATTAGGTTGTTAGAGTAGGGGTGCGGATATCCCCATAGATAGGTAACAGGTCATTCCGCTGTTAATCGGGATGTGGGTGGCAGAGAGAGTATATTTGATATTTAGTATATTAATTGTGTGTATATCGTTTGTTCACCAAACCCCCCCGGTCTGATCTGTTCCGTCCGCTCTGTCATTTGCTTGGAGTGTGTTTTCCGGTAACGGATAGGTGGTTGGGGCGCTTTCGGGCTGGGGGTTGTGACAGATATAAATATCAGTGTTGTGTGATATTACTGTAAGGTGTTACAGTTTCCCAGTGATGTGTCTCCTGGGTGCTGTCAGGGGTGGAAACGGATTATGTAGCACTTGGGAATGAATATACATCCCAGTAACCCTGCAACTGGAACCAGGATAGCACAGTCTCCACAGCCACCATGTATTTACCTTTGGTACTCAGTAGGCTGGGATGAAGGACACCCAAACACTGAGAACACCAGCATGCTGAAAGTGGGATCCTGGGCCTCATTGAAAGGCTGGTAACTTCCTAACAGGAAAGCTACAGGAAACTTAATGCAGACAGGAATCCCATGTAACCAATCACAGTATAGAACATAGGAACCGACCCTTCATTACATTTAGTATCATCTTCCCAGGGTAAGTGTGAGTGTCATAGTCTGGGAATGGGTGGGTAGGAGATCAGACCAGACCAGATATCACAACCATGGACAGGGTACAGAGACGGACAAGGCAGATGGACACTCTTGTTCCATCCATTTATTATCTTGCTCCCAGGCTTGGTGGGCATTGAAGGACAAGGACAACTGTGACTGATTAGCCAGAACCACAAGATACTGAGATTGTGTGAAATTGATCCCAAATGTAACTTGTCTGAGCAGAGGTCACCTTCTCTGGATGGCCATGAACAAGAAGCAGCAGAGGAAGGACAATGTGAGGAGAAGAGGAGGATGTAACTGAGGGTTTGGTTATTGGCTTTAACCCACAGGAGTTTTATGATGTTTTATAAAAGTCACAAGAACTGACATGACCCATAATTGAGGAAAAATGATAATGAAGCCAACAATTGTCCTAAAGAATCTATATGATAGAAATTCTCTGGTCCTCTGGATACAGACAGTTCTGTTATCATTGGGCCACTGATCATCACGGCACTGTATACAAGTTTCTGAATCTGTTAAAAAAATTTAGATATCCAGTTAATATATAATCCACCCTCCTTCTACTTCATTTAAAGGGTATGTACACTGTAAATCCAACTTAATGTTACTAGATAGCTGTGGCTTTAAATGTAAAGTGGTTGTTTTTATTTCCTTCTAGCCCCTTCCACCCTATTTTACTCTTAAAAGTTTCTGTCTTCTGCCTCATCACATTTTTAACTCCGCCCCCACGGATGTTGGTGTGTTTGAGACACTGAGTCAGGCTTCGCTCTTCGACAGGAAACAGTATTTGCTTGATGAAGGGATTTGCACATTTCGTTGGGGTGGAGCTAAAAATGCGAGGAGACAGGAGGTGGAAGACAGAAACTTTCAAGGAGGAAAGGTAGGTTATGGGAGGGGGCTAGAAGGAAAAAAAACACTTTTAACGCCTAAGCTATCTAGTCACATTAAGTTGAATTTACAGTGTATATACCCTTTAAAACATTTCTGGCCTCTCCATAGTTCGTACAGATTTATGCACTCCCTCACGTGTGAGAGTCACATTCACATTTACGTAGTAGTGCACCAATTATAAGGATATTCTTCACAGTTTAGCCCCATAGGGACCAATGGGAGGGGTGGGTTATTTAACAATTACCCTGTAGACTGAAATGAGGATGACATCTCTTGTGGCAGAGGAAAAATCCATGGGAAGTTATACGTTTACCTTTAAAGGGCATGTCCGCCCCCAAAACTAAAATTTAACCCCTACTGGCCACATCAAGTAGTTAAAACAATCCTTACCTTACATTCCTGCTCAAAATAGTTCCCCTGCTGGCCCCTCCAAAGTCCAGGAAACATCTGTGTAGGAGCAGTGTGTATCAGGTGTGCCTGAGACTTTCAACCTCATCAAGGTTGAGGCATGTCCAATGCACATCCTGCCTCTCAGCCAATCACGGACGTGGCTGCCGGTCCCGTCCCCTGCTTCAATTCCATGCAAGCAGAGGGCCTGAACACTGCAGCGGAGGAGAGAGGGCAGGTAGTAAGAATCGGAGGACTTTCTAACAATTATATTAATGCGGTTGGGGCTGGGGGAGCATGCCCTACCACATATCAAAAGTTAAATTTCGGGGTGGACATGCCCTTTAATATAATAACAAATATAACGTTTTTCAGACCCTATTATCTGAAATCGTTTATCTGAACTTATGGTGGAGCTTACCTGTTGTGTTGGAGATTTGTTTCTCTGAGCAGAGCACACAGTCATAACAGCAGGTAAACTGCACATTCCACCTGGGGTTTCCTGATCCGGAGAACAGCTCTCACTGCACACGGACGGGGGGTCTGAAATCAAATACATTAAAATAGTGTCACCCCAGTTGGTAATTATAGACGTGACAGTTTGACATCTGTGATATGAAAACTTTTAGAAGAAATTGTTAGGGATACCAAATTGGAATCCATTTACGGTTTTCATGCAATAAATCTTTCCACCCCGGTCAGTTAAAGAGGGACGGTGGCGAGAGCAAATTTCGCTGTCGGGTGCATTCCGATATTGACTTCTATTGTACAGCAATGCCATGTCATGAGTAGGATTGTTACCCTGTTTCATGGATGTGTGGCCCTGATGAGAAGTTTTCTTGTACAGTTTATCAATAAACTGTGTTAACTTCTCTATCACTGGATGCTCAATAAAGCTAATCAGGTAACAGGTTATTTTGTAGTTTAAGTAGCCTTTATTGTATGCACCAGAACCAAATAAAACTTTTTTCTACTGAACATACAGGGGGCGATGCAATATTTTTTCCGACGCAGCTTACCTGCCCGAGTTCCCGCGATGCAAAAATCCCTGTGCGAGATTTTGTACATCGCGGGATCTCTGCCAGGTAAGTGCGCCGGCTAACGCCTCCTATTCAGTGGCGTAAAGTTTCGCGCTACATGGTAGCGCAAACTTTACTAAGGGCGGGTTTTGCATCGCCTGCGCCACGCTTATTCCGAGCATTCTCGGAAATGGCGCAGGCAATGCAAAGTTCAGTGTAAAACCCACGGTAACCTGATGATACATCGGATTGCGTGGGTTTTACACTGACTTGGGCATTTTGCGCCCAATATTGCATCGCCCCCACAGTGTCCCAAGGATACAGGTCCTGAGATCTATGGGGGTCTATTGCCTGGGATCCAATGTATTGGGTTTCTGTAGCTGTTGTCTTGTCCTGCTTTGCTGTAGACTTGGCTGTTTTATATCTGCTCTCAAGGTAGGGAACAAGGTATTGTTCATAAGCTCTTTGTGTATGACATGGATAACCATGTTTTAATGAAGCCCATTGTGCACTGTTTAAGGGTTAAATGGGGAGATGTGTGGCAAATTAAGTTTTCGATCAGAGCTTTGTCTTTTGTCAAATCTAAGCAAGAATGAGGAGTGTTGATTTCTGCCTCTTGGGCACCTTTAATCTGAGGTTGGTGTAATAGGACACGTCTCTTACCCTTTTAGGGCCAGCAAAATTTCTCACTTTTAGCATTCTTTGCTAGCAAGTGTTCAGAATACAGATTTATTTTTTACAGTTTCCATTTTTCAAACAAAAACATCAACTTAACTACAAAAATATGTATTTTGGATTCTACCAACCTTCACAGTAATGGTGATTCTTTTCATTATACATGCAGAATTCTGGACAAAGTTCTTAATAGAATGTGACAGTTGGACTTGTTTACAAGTACAATGTTCATGTTTTAATCATTGTGCAAAAAATGATTATATAGTTATAGAAAATTACAAAATGGTTTCAAAGGGGCATATTTATTAACAATCGCTATTTTCACCATTTCACTATTGCAGGACATCCCAATGACAAATGGCGCTATTTTTGCCTTATTTATAAAAATGCCTGCTTTCGCTTTTGCCTTTGAGGAAAAGTATCGCTGCGGCGATGTGTGGCGATAGTTTTCGCCTTATTCATTACGTTAAGTGTGGTATCACTGCGAAAAGAGAAATTGCTCTCTAGTGTGCTTGTGAAGGTTCTCATTCATCCAGGTCATAGTATATCTGTTGTATTCAATTAGATCAACTGGACTTGAAGTTAAGTTCTTGAAGACATTTCGATGTCATCAACAGGCTTTCTAAATTCAGAATGAATATTTTCAACCTTCAATACTATGTGTACTATGTAACTGTTATACAGACATATGGGTAGGGATAAAGGTTGGACTAGATGGACGTATGTCTTTATACAACCTCAATACTATGTTACTATGTAACTGTTATACAGAACATTATGGGTAGGGTATAAAGTTGGACTAGATGGACGTATGTCTTATACAACCTCCAATACTATTGTACTATGTAAACTTTTACAGACATTATGGGTAGGGTTATAAAGGTTGGAATAGAGGGACTAGTCTTTATACAACCTCCATACTACGTTACTATGTAACTGTTATACAGACATTGGGTAGGTTAAAAGGTTGGACTAGATGGACGTATGTCTTTATACAACCTCCAATACTATGTTATATGTAACTGTTATACAGACATTATGGGTAGGGTATAAAGGTTGGACTAGATGGACGTATGTCTTTATACAACCTCCAAAGCTATGTTACTATGTAACTGTTATACAGACATTATGGGTAGGGTGATAAAGGTGGACTAGATGGAGTATGTTGTTATACAACCTCAATACTATGTTACTATGTAACTGTTATACAGACATATGGGGAGGTATAAAGGTTGGACTATGGACGTATGTCTTTATACAACCTCCAATACTTTACTATGTAATGTTATACAGACATTATGGTAGGGTATAAAGGTTAGACTAGATGGACGTATGTCTTTATACAACCTTAAATACTAGTTTTATGAACTGTATACAGACATTATGGGTAGGGTTATAAGGTTGGACTAGATGGATGTATGTCTTTATCAACTCCATACTATGTTATTATGTAACTGTATACAGACATTATGGGTAGGGTATAAAGGTTGGACTAGATGGACGTATATCTTTATACAACCTCCAATACTATGTTACTATGTAACTGTTATACAGACACTAGCAAAATACCCGCGCTTCGCAGCGGAGATGTTTGAAATAACGTTTTTAGTAAGAAAGCAATAATGTATCAAGATTGCTCGGCACTTGATATATTAAAGAAAGACAATTCAATAAGCTTTACGAAAATGCAACACTCATTAACTTTAATTTAATATTATATTTTTTACTCAACTATGAAATTTGTGAAAATAACCCCCACCCACCCTCCCTGTCCGCCCCTAATACCCCCCACTATTCCTCTCTGTCCACCCTCCAAACCCTTCCCCTTACACCTCAGCCAGTCCCCGCACACACCCTGAATTTTTGGTAAAAATCGGTCCAGCCGTCCAGCCGTGTGCAGGAGTTCAAAATTCTATTCCCCCCCATTCACCCCCACCCTAAAAAAAATATTTCTGTTAACCTTTTACTGGTAAAGGAGTTATGCATACCAAATTTGGTTGAAATCGGACAAACAGTCTGTGCAATGTCAGATACTCACCGTTACAGGTGCAATGTCAGATACTCACCGTTAAAGGTGGAATTTCGAAACGAAACCTGCTAACTTTTGTAAGTAAGGTGCAATGAATGAGCTGCCAAATTTAAGCGTGTGCCTTCACGCAAGTTGGAGAATAGTGATGAGTGAGTGAGGGCTTTGCCTTTTCGAAACGAACCTGCTTAACTTTTGTAAGTAAGGTGCATGAATGAGACTGCCAAATTTAAGCCGTCTGCCTCCACGGCAAAGTTGGAGAATTAGTGATGAGTTAGTGATGAGTGAGTGAGTGAGTGAGGGCTTTGCCTTTTCAAAAGAAACCTGCTTAACTTTTGTAAGTAAGGTGCAATAATTGAGCCTGCCAAATTTAAGCCGTCTGCCTCCACGGCAAGTTGGAGAATTAGTGATGAGTGAGGCAAGTTGGAGAATATTGTGATGAGTGAGTGAGTGAGGGGGGCGGCAAGTTGGAGAATTAGTGATGAGTGAGTGAGTGAGGGCTTTGCCTTTTCAAAATGAAACATGCTTAACTTTTGTAAGTAAGGTGCAATGAATCAGCCTGCCAAATTTAAGCCGTCTGCCTCCACGGCAAGTTGGAGAATTAGTGATGAGTGAGTGAGTGAGTGAGTGAGTGAGGGATTTGCCTTTTCGAAATGAAACCTGCCTAACTTTTGTAAGTAAGGTGCAATGAATGAGCCTGCCAAATTTAAGCCGTCTGCCTCCACGGCAAGTTGGAGAATTAGTGATGAGTGAGGCAAGTTGGAGAATTAGTAGTGAGTGAGTGAGTGAGTGAGGGCTTTGCCTTTTCGAAACGAAACCTGCTTAACTTTTGTAAGTAAGGAGCAATGAATGAGCCCGCCAAATTTAAGCCGTCTGCCTCCACGGCAAGTTGGAGAATTAGTGATGAGTGAGGCAAGTTGGAGGATTAGTGATGAGTGAATGAGTGAGTGAGGGCAGCAAGTTGGAGAATTAGTGATGAGTGAGTGAGTGAGTGAGGGCTTTGCCTTTTCGAAACGAAACATGCTTAACTTTTGTAAGTAAGGTGCAATGAATCAGCCTGCCAAATTTAAGCCGTCTGCCTCCACGGCAAGTTGGAGAATTAGTGATGAGTGAGGCAAGCTGGAGAATCAGTAGTGAGTGAGTGAGTGAGTGAGTGAGTGAGGGCTTTGCCTTTTCGAACGAAAATGCTTAACTTTGTTAAGTAAGGTTCAATGAATGAGCCTGCCAAATTTAAGCCGTCTGCCTCCACGGCAAGTTGGAGAATAGTGATGAGTGAGGCAGTTGAGAATAGGAGTGAGTGAGTGAGTGAGTAGTGAGTGAGTGAGGGGCTTTGCCTTTTCGAAACAAACTGCTTAACTTTGTAAGTAAGGTGCAATGAATGAGCCTGCCAAATTTAAGGTCTGCCTCCACGGCAAGTTGGAGAATTAGATTAGTGATGAGTGAGTGAGTGAGTAGGGCTTGCCTTTTCGAAACGAAACCTGCTAACTTTTGTAAGTAAGGTGCAATGAATGAGCCTGCCAAATTTAAGCTGTCTGCCTCCACGGCCAAGTTGGAGGAATTGTGAGATGGGCAGTTGAGAATAGTGATGAATATGTGAAGTGAGTGAGTGAGGGCGGCAAGTTGGAGAATTAGTGTGAATGAGTGAGTGAGGGCTTTGCCTTTTTGAAACGAAACAGCTTAACTTTTAAGTAAGGTGCAATGAATCAGCCTGCCAAATTTAAGCCGTCTGCCTCCACGGCAAGTTGGGAATTAGTTGATGAGTGAGCAGTGGGACAATAGTAGTGAGTGAGGGCTTGCCTTTTCGAAACGAAACCTGCTAACTTTTGTAAGTAAGGTGAATGAATGGCCCGCCATATTTAAGCCGTCTGCCTCCACGGCAAGTTGGAGAATTAGTGATGAGTGAGTGAGGGATTTGCCTTTTCGAAACGAAAACTGCTTAACTTTTGTAAGTAAGGTGCAATGAATGAGCTGCCAAATTTAAGCCGTCTGCCTCCACGGCAAGTTGGAGAATTAGTGATGAGTGTTAGTGATGAGTGAGTGAGTGAGTGAGGGCTTTGCCTTTTCAAAAGAAACCTGCTAACTTTTGTAAGTAAGGTGCAAAATATGAGCCTGCCAAATTTAAGCCGTCTGCCTCCACGGCAAGTTGGAGAATTAGTGATGAGGAGGCAAGTTGGAGAATTAGTGGATGAGTGAGTGAGTGAGGAGGGCGGCAAGTTGGAGAATTAGTGATGAGTGAGTGAGTGAGGGCTTTGCCTTTTCAAAATGAAACATGCTTAACTTTTGTAAGTAAGGTGCAATGAATCAGCCTGCCAAATTTAAGCCGTCTGCCTCCACGGCAAGTTGGAGAATTAGTGATGAGTGAGTGAGTGAGTGAGTGAGTGAGGGATTGCCTTTTCGAAAGAAACCTGCCTAACTTTTGTAAGTAAGGTGCATGAAGAGGCCTGCCAAATTTAAGCCGTCTGCCTCCACGGCAAGTTGGGAGAATTAGTGAGAGTGAGGAGTTGGAGAATTAGTAGTGAGTGAGTGAGTGAGTGAGGGCTTTGCCTTTTCGAAACGAAACCTGCTTAACTTTTGTAAGTAAGGAGCAATGAATGAGCCTGCCAAATTTAAGCCGTCTGCCTCCACGGCAAGTTGGAGAATTAGTGATGAGTGAGGCAAGTTGGAGGATTAGTGATGAGTGAATGAGTGAGTGAGGGCGGCAAGTTGGAGAATTAGTGGTGAGTGAGTGAGTGAGTGAGGGCTTTGCCTTTTCGAAACGAAACATGCTTAACTTTTGTAAGTAAGGTGCAATGAATCAGCCTGCCAAATTTAAGCCGTCTCGCCTCCACGGCAAGTTGGAGAATTAGTGAGAGTGAGGCAAGCTGGAGAATCTAGTAGTGAGTGAGTGAGTGAGTGAGTGAGTGAGGGCTTTGCCTTTTCGAAACGAAACCTGCTTAACTTTTGTAAGTAAGGTTCAATGAATGAGCCTGCCAAATTTAAGCCGTCTGCCTCCACGGCAAGTTGGAGAATTAGTGATGAGTGAGGCAAGTTGGAGAATTAGTAGTGAGTGAGTGAGTGAGTGAGTGAGTGAGTGAGGGCTTTGCCTTTTCGAAACAAAACCTGCTTAACTTTGTAAGTAAGGTCAATGAATGAGCCTGCCAAATTTAAGCCGTCTGCCTCACGCAAGGAAGTTGGAGAATTAGTGATGAGTGAGTGAGTAGTGAGTCAGGGCTTTGCCTTTTCGAAACGAAATGCTTAACTTTTGTAAGTAAGGTGAATGAATGAGCTGCCAAATTTAAGTGTCTGCCTCCACGGCAAGTTGGAGAATTAGTGATGAGTGAGGCAAGTTGGAGAATAGTGATGAATGAGTGAGTGAGTGAGGGCGGCAAGTTGGAGAATTAGTGATGAATGAGTAGTGAGGGCTTGCCTTTTTGAAACGAAACTGCTTAATTTGTAAGTAAGGTGCAATGAATCAGCCTGCCAAATTTAAGCCGTCTGCCTCACGGCAAGTTGGAGAATTAGTGATGAGTGAGGCAAGTTGGACAATTAGTAGTGAGTGAGGGCTTTGCCTTTTCGAAACGAAACCTGCTTAACTTTTGTAAGTAAGGTGCAATGAATGAGCCCGCCATATTTAAGCCGTCTGCCTCCACGGCAAGTTGGAAGAATTAGTGATGAGTTAGTGATGAGTGAGTGGTAAGTGAGTGAGGGCTTTGCCTTTTCGAAACAAAACCTGCTTAACTTTTTTAAGTAAGGTGCAATAAATGAGCCTGCAAATTTAAGCCGTCTGCCTCCACGGCAAGTTGGAGAATTAGTGATGAGTTAGTGATGAGTGAGTGATGAGTGAGGGCTTTGCCTTTTCAAAGAAACCTGCTTAACTTTTGTAAGTAAGGGTGAAATTGAGCCTGCCAATTTAAGCCGTCTGCCCCCGGCAAGTTGGAGAATAGTGATGAGTGAGGCAAGTTGGAGAATTAGTGATGATGAGTGAGTGAGGGAGGGCGGCAAGTTGGAGAATAGTGATGAGTGAGTGAGTGAGGGGCTTTGCCTTTTCAAAATGAAACAGCTTAACTTTTGTAAGTAAGGTGCAATGAATCAGCCTGCCAAATTTAAGCCGTCTGCCTCCACGGCAAGTTGGAGAATTAGTGATGAGTGAGTGAGTGAGTGAGTGAGTGAGGGCTTTGCCTTTTCGAAATGAAACCTGCCTAACTTTTGTAAGTAAGGTGCAATGAATGAGCCTGCCAAATTTAAGCCGTCTGCCTCCACGGCAAGTTGGGAATTAGTGATGAGTGAGGCAGTTGGAGAATTAGTAGTGAGTGAGTGAGTGAGTGAGGGCTTTGCCTTTTCGAAATGAAACCTGCTTAACTTTTGTAAGTAAGGAGAAATGAATGAGCCCGCCAAATTTAAGCCGTCTGCCTCCACGGCAAGTTGGAGAATTAGTGATGAGTGAGGCAAGTTGGAGGATTAGTGATGAGTGAATGAGTGAGTGAGGGCGGCAAGTTGGAGAATTAGTGATGAGTGAATGAGTGAGTGAGTGCTTTGCCTTTTCGAAATGAAATATGCTTAACTTTTGTAAGTAAGGTGCAATGAATCAGCCTGCCAAATTTAAGCCGTCTGCCTCCACGGCAAGTTGGAGAATTAGTGATGAGTGAGGCAAGTTGGAGAATAGTAGTAGTGAGTGAGTGAGTGAGTGAGTGAGTGAGTGAGGACTTTGCCTTTTCGAAACCAAACCTGCTTAACTTTTGTAAGTAAGGTTCAATGAATGAGCCTGCCAAATTTAAGCCGTCTGCCTCCACGGCAAGTTGGAGATTAGTGATGATGTGAGTGAGGGCTTTGCCTTTTCAAAATGAAAAATGCTTAATTTTGTAAGTAAGGTGCAATGAATCAGCCTGCCAAATTTAAGCCGTCTGCCTCCACGGCAAGTTGGAGAATTAGTGATGAGTGAGTGAGTGAGTGAGTGAGGGCTTTGCCCTTTTCGAAAACAAACCTGCCTAACTTTGTAAGTAAGGTGCAATGAATGAGCCTGCCAAATTTAAGCCGTCTGCCTCCACGGCAAGTTGGAGAATAGTGATGAGTGAGGCAAGTTGGAGAATTAGTAGTGAGTGAGTGAGTGAGTGAGGGCTTTGCCTTTTCGAAACGAAATGCTTAACTTTTGTAAGTAAGGAGCAATGAATGAGCCTGCCAAATTTAAGCTGTCTGCCTCCACGGCAAGTTGGAGAATTAGTGATGAGTGAGGCAAGTTGGAGGATTAGTGATGAGTGAATGAGTGAGTGAGGGCGGCAAGTTGGAGAATTAGTGGTGAGTGAGTGAGGGCTTTGCCTTTTCGAAACGAAACATGCTTAACTTTTGTAAGTAAGGTGCAATTAATCAGCCTGCCAAATTTAAGCCGTCTGCCTCCACGGCAAGTTGGAGAATTAGTGATGAGTGAGGCAAGCTGGAGAATCAGTAGTGAGTGAGTGAGTGAGTGAGTGAGTGAGGGCTTTGCCTTTTCGAAACGAAACCTGCTTAACTTTTGTAAGTAAGGTTCAATGAATGAGCCTGCCAAATTTAAGCCGTCTGCCTCCACGGCAAGTTGGAGAATTAGTGATGAGTGAGGCAAGTTGGAGAATTAGTAGTGAGTGAGTGAGTGAGTGAGTGAGTGAGTGAGGGCTTTGCCTTTTCGAAACAAAACCTGCTTAACTTTTGTAAGTAAGGTTCAATGAATGAGCCTGCCAAATTTAAGCCGTCTGCCTCCACGGCAAGTTGGAGAATTAGTGATGAGTGAGTGAGTGAGTCAGGGCTTTGCCTTTTCGAAACGAAACCTGCTTAACTTTTGTAAGTAAGGTGCAATGAATGAGCCTGCCAAATTTAAGCTGTCTGCCTCCACGGCAAGTTGGAGAATTAGTGATGAGTGAGGCAAGTTGGAGAATTAGTGATGAATGAGTGAGTGAGTGAGGGCGGCAAGTTGGAGAATTAGTGATGATGGTGAGTGAGGGCTTTGCCTTTTCGAAACGAAACATGCTTTAACTTTTGTAAGTAAGGTGCAATGAATCAGCCTGCCAAATTAAACCGTTCTGCCTCCGGCACAGTGGCAATGGAGAATTAGTGATGAGTGAGGCAAGTTGGACAATTAGTAGTGGTGAGGGCTTTGCCTTTTCGAAACGAAACCTGCTTACTTTTGTAAGTAAGGTGCAATGAATGAGCCCGCCATATTTAAGCCGTCTGCCTCCACGGCAAGTTGGAGAATTAGTGATGAGTTAGTGATGAGTAGTGAGTAAGTGAGTGAGGGCTTTGCCTTTTCGAAACAAAACCTGCTTAACTTTTTAAGTAAGGTGCAATAAATGAGCCTGCCAAATTTAAGCCGTCTGCCTCCACGGCAAGTTGGAGAATTAGTGATGAGTGAGTGAGTGAGTGAGTGTAAGGGCTTTGCCTTTATTTGTATAGATAAAATAGAAAAATTCCCCTGGGGGAGTTTACACTATTTCATATCCTATAATAAAATAGAGAAAATTGCCTTTGAGTTTTACACTATTTATCATATCCTATTAATAAAATAGAGAAAATTCACGCTGGTGAGTTTACACTATTTCATATCATATAATAAAATAGAGAAAATTCACTGGGTGAGTGTTTACACTATTTATCATATCCTATTAATAAAATAGAGAAAATTCACCTGGGTGAGTTTTACACTATTTATCATGATCCTATTAATTAAATAGAGAAAATTCACCTGGGTGAGTTTTTACCACTATTTATCATATCCTATTAATAAAATAGAGAAAATTCACCTGGGTGCGTTTTACACTATTATCATATCCTATTAATAAAATAGAGAAAATTCCCCTGGTTGAGTTTTACACTATTTATCATATCCTATTAACAAAATAGAGAAATTTGACTGGGTGAGTTTTACACTATTTATCATATCCTATTAATAAAATAGAGAAAATTCCTCTGGGTAAGTTTTACACTATTTATCATATCCTATTAATAAAATAGAGAAAATTCCCCTGGGTGAGTTTTACACTATTTATCATATCCTATTAATAAAATAGAGAAAATTCACCTGGGTGAGTTTTACACTATTTATCATATCCTATTAATAAATTAGAGAAAATTCCCCTGGGTCAGTTGTACACTATTTATAATATCCTATTAATAAAATAGTGAGTTTTACACTATTTATCATATTCTATTAATAAAATAGAGAAAATTCCCCTGGGTGAGTTTAATACTATTTATCATATCCTATTAATAAAATAGAGAAAATTCGCCTGGGTGAGTTTTACACTATTTATCATATCCTATTAATAAAATAGAGAAATTCACCTGGATGAGTTTTACACTATTTATCATATCCTATTAATAAAATAGAGAACATTCCCCTGGTTGAGTTTTACACTATTTATCATATCCTATTAACAAAATAGAGAAAATTCATCCTCGGCCGTAAGTTGTACACTATTTATCATATCCTATTAATAAAATAGAGAAAATTCACCTGGGTGAGTTTTACACTATTTATTATATATTTGGCTGAAAAAAACACACGTGTTAGGCTATTTTTAAATAACAAACTGGGAGATTCAATAAAAGTTCTTATCGTTAAAAATGGTGTTAACTTTGCCCCAACCAATCAGATCTTTTTTAACATTTGAAAGCTAACATCTGATTGGTTGAGGCAAAATTAGCACCATTTTTAACGATAAGAACTTTTATTGAATAACCCTGAAAGAGAGGTGTTCAGTGTGTATTAACCAATTTGATACTACTTTGAAAAACCATTTACCATAATATGTGCTGAACTTTTTCAGCATTATTAGTGCTACATTTTGCTAGATAGTTTTCGCATTTGATGACAATTCACCTTTTTAATAACTTTGATGAAAGGAAAAGTTGAAAGTTTAAAAAAATTGTGGTAAAGGCTGGTGGGGTAAAAAAGCAAAAATAATGCCCTTTTATAAATATGACTCTCAGTCCCCCATTTAACTTTATTGGTAAATAAAGAAAATTGGTACCTTTAAAAAAAATCTTTAAAAAGCGAAATATAAACCTTAAAAAACCAAATCTCAGATCGTATTACAGTAAATGCTGGAAAATAGTCTAACACCCCCAGAGTACTTATTAGTATTGAAAAACACAATGTACTGACACCTCCATGGACCGATTGGTAGGCCAAATAAATGGCCACTTATGCGTTTTCGCCACCTCAGACTTGACAAATGGGAATGGCTGAACTTAACGCAAAAATACACTTTTCGCCAGTTTATAAATATGCTTGAGCGGTTACCGCAGCGATGTATGGCGAAAAGAAAAATGTACCTTTAGCCACTTGTTATTACTGCTTTATAAATAGGGGAAAGTCCAAATTTAGCGAAAAGGCAGCGTTAAAGAAGACGAAAAGTTTAACAAACCTTTAGAAATATGCCCCAAAGATTCTTACTAGAAGGTAGCTCATTTCCTGCATATTTGTACCAAATTTCATTTCTGTAGCTCACAAAATGTGGGAAGACATACAGTGGCCATTTATTTTTTAAGACAGTAGATACATTCAATTTTCAGTTGTCAAATCCACAGTATTTAATGTCTTTAAGAGAATGCTTTTGGTGGGAAATTCTTACCTTCTGACATTCCCTCAACATTTCCATTTGACCCATTTATTCATTGTGCGATGCAGGGCCATTTTTAGGCATAGGCCACCTAGGCAAAGAACTAGGGCGCCTATGTTGATCCAGGGCGCCTATTCTTCTCCCTAGCATCTCCCTGTCAGCTGTTACTTGCTGTGTTAGATCTGTTCTCCTTGTTCAGCTGTAAGCTGCAACAATGTATCTAGTACAGAGCCTGAACTCCACACACTCTACATAGCAACAAATGTTGCAATTTGCAAATGAACTGAAGGTGAAGGAAGGAGGGGGGAGGATGAGCCCAGCTAATAGTACTGAGGGGAAGAGTTCTAAAATTCCAGGTAAAAGCTGCTGCAGACTTTATAACAGTGACCCTGTGACTAGCAGCCATGAGATCCCTATCCCTGCCCTTTCTTCCTTCCATCCAACTCTCCAATTAGAACTTAGAGTAGATGAGGAGTGAACGATCCAATGGAGGAGACATGGAAAGCAGGTACATACTGTGTATCAGTCAATGCTGGTACATACTGTGTATCAGTCAATGCTGGCACATAGTGTATATCATGTCAATGCTGGTACATACTGTATATCATGTCAATGCTGGTACATACTGTATATCATGTCAATGCTGGTACATACTGTGTATCAGTCAATGCTGGTACATACTGTATATCATGTCAATGCTGGTACATTACGGTATCAGTCAATGCTGGCACATAGTGTATATCATGTCAATGCTGGTACATACTGTGTAGCAGTCAATGCTGGTACATACTGTATATCATGTCAATGCTGGTACATACTGTGTATCAGTCAATGCTGGTACATACTGTATATCATGTCAATGCTGGTACATACTGTATATCATGCCAATGCTGGTACATACTGTATATCATGTCAATGCTGGTACATACTGTATATCGTGTCATGCTGGTACATAGGTATCTCTGTCAATGCTGGTACATACTGTATATCATGTCAATGCTGGTACATACTGTGTATCATGTCAATGCTGGTACATACTGTATATCGTGTCAATGCTGGTACATACTGTGTATCATGTCAACGCTGGAACTGAAGGGTTTAAGTTAACACTCTGCTGTTAATAGTAAAGTCTGTTGGCATTGAATGGTTCATGGTAATACTCTTCTGGCACTGAAAGTGTTAATGGCAATACTATGGGGAAGTAGTGCTGGCACTGAAGGGTTAATATGAATTCTCTGGAAAGGTGCTGGCACTGAAAGTATTAATAGTAAAGTCTGCTGGCACTAAAGGGTTAATGGTAATGTTCTGCTGGCACTACAATTATTAATGCCAATATTCTTGGAAAAGCACTGAAAGAGTAAAACATCTCAGATCTCACCAAATTTCTGGGGAGAACACTGGTGCCACAACAGCACATCCACTGAAACCTATCCTGTCCTTTTATTTCATTGGTAGCCAGTGTGGCTGCATTCATACAAAAGTATTATACATGACCGCCTCACCTGGTACAGCGCGTGCCTCTTACCAACTAGTAAAGCGGTTCCACTATAAAGAACAGTCACAGTAGACGGTGTCAGAAGCAGAAGAAGGAAACCCAGCTGTAGTTTGACAGGCCAAGTTGTTGGTTTTGGGTTTTGTTTGTTTTTTTTTGGGGGGGGGGGTTTTTGTGGGGGGGGGGGGGGCGCCTAGGGCACTAAAATGGCTAGAAACGGCATCTCTAAAAGTAAACGTTGTAACTAGGGGTGGGTTTTGGATTCAAAATAGACCTGGTTTCCGATTCAGAACTGCCGGTTTCGAGGTTCCAAAGGAACTTTAAGTATTTTTGATTTCATCCTATTTTCGAGATTACAATTTTTAATTTTCCATTGAATTTTCATATCGTAATATATTGGAAGGAAGATGCAGACCACTAATAAATGGTTGCATGTGAAAATTCTTTTATCTAATGATTTTTTAAAGGTTGTGGGCATTTATACATATTCCCCATTCACCAGGCCCCTATACCATTTGTTAGTTAATATTGATATGACATTAAAAAAAGTAAGCATTTAAATTTACCATTTAGATTTTCAAAACGTTTGCATACAATAGCACAAACTGCTACTAAAACAGAATTGGGCTTTAATAAAGACCCCTGGATTTTTAATACTGTCTCTTTGGCATACCCCCAACAGATGATTGGTCAATAATACAAGAGCCAATCTGCCCCCCCCAAATCTGGTCTAGAACAAATCTGTTTATGAGACACTAAAATGGCATTTTTTTTATCAGCAGCAACTAACAGACCTTTAAAATATAAATAGAATAGAAATAAAAACAGTTAATCCGTGTTAAAAAAGGATGCAGCAGTTAAAACTAGCAAGATATTGTCTTGTATCAAGAGGGGTAAAGATTCAAGGGTATAGCTTCACCCATGAGCACAAATACTAATAATATAAATGGACGTGCTGATATCTTCCTTTACCATCTACACCTTACTGGTTTACTAATAGTACTAAGGGAATATCTGCTAAACATTTCTGTGGCTCCTTGCCCCAGAAGTTACCAAGAAAACATTTTTAAAGGACCCCATACACCTTGGCGATACCAGACAAATCTGGTAATTTCCCGAGTATCACAGGGACCAAAAATTACTGGCAATAGTCTTTGTCAGGATTACCTTGCTCTATTTTTTAAAACACACACACATTCCAGTTTATACAATACAAAATTTCAGTTTATTTAGGAACATTATTACAATCTTACCCCTGTAAAATATTGGTTCCACATAATGTCTTCATCATTGATGGTCAGTTGGCTACTGTCTGGACTGGATTTAAAGCTTCCAACCTTGGTATAATGGAATTTTCTTAAATGCAGCATAACCATATTTAATAGGTCGTACTGTGCTGGAACATCTCCTTCTGGAGTAAAGAAAATCTCTTCATCCGACAACTTAAAATGAACTTTCTGTAGGATATTGTTCAGCTGTAGAAACAAACCAAAATCAATAGATCATGTAATGTAATTTCCATACTGTAGTCCTGGAAAATTTACCTGTTTATATTTTGTAATTCTTTAAAAATCTTGCAGATATGTGGGGGGGGAAAAGTCTGCAGAAATGTGGCTAGGAGTGGGACGTTATTAGTATGTGTGCCCCCTCTCCACAGGGATGGCAGATCTTATTCTAAACTATAAATTTAATTTTATTGGTAACAAGCAGCTTTTAAATTGCTATATTTTAAAGATCTGTTAAACTTGTAAAGTAGAGAACCATGAGTTATTTTGCTATGATCCATAGCGTTTTTGTTATTTTTCATTCTCATTAAAAGTTATTAATAAGATAATAATAATTAATAAATAATTGGATTATCCTACAATAAAATAATTACCACCAATACAAAATCATTATAAAAAATATGTAACTTCACCTTTCTTTTGTTTAGAGTCCAGTTCATATGGTCATTGTCAGTATGTGCCCCATGTAAAGTATTTTCTAATAATCCATGTAGACCATAGGCCAATGCATACACAGCCTTATAAACACTATACTTCATTTTCAACATGGTTGACTGATGATCTAGAATCGATGTGTAGGTTTCACTCCCAGAGCAGAAACATCCACCAAATCTTATTACACATAACCTCCGGCAGTGATTCCAATGCTCATCCAGATTGCTCTGAACGTCCATCATTTGTATAGTGCAACAGTGGAAATTATTTATCCATATATCAGCAATGTAGGGGTCAGTAGGATACACAGATGGACTTGCTTTTGTCACAAAATCCTCAAGTCCAGCAATGTTTTGTGTAATAGGGGAAAAACTCAAGCTGCCACCTAACTCCAGAGCTGAAAAGGTTGAAAATTTATCATCAGAAAGAGACACACTTGTAAATATCCAGGTCTTTCTTAATGGTAAAGTGGTTAGACCAGGATTTATTAAAAAAAATAATAAATCATGAAAATATGTCCCTGTAGTAGCGATAATCACAACATTTGCAGTTGTCTTGGATATCACATCTCTAATTGCAATTTTTCCCCCCAATACATTTGGTTTATACAGATAAACAAATTCTACACACATCCCGTTCCTTATAATCTGGTCCTTTAGATCTTCACTTGCTCGTTGGCTGCTGTCATCATCTGTGGTCAAAATCCCCACCCAGGTCCATCCAAAGTGTTTGAGCAGCTGAATGATAGCTTGGTTCTGATGTTTCTCATTAGGGACTGTCTGATAGACTGATGGGAACCTTAGTCTGTCACTAAATAGAGTGTCTGTAGCTCCATAGCTGATCTGAAGAACAAACAGAAAATGTGATATCTAAAACCTTATTTAAAGAGTAAATGACCTCTAGACTCTAAGATCTCTTGGGCAGGGCCCTCCTTCCTATTATACCATGGTATTGCTGTATCTTACCACACTGAATGCTTCTGTAACCAGCACTTGAATCATTTACACCTTTTATTACTTGTACTACCCTTGTATCTAACATGTATGTTTTCCGCATCTATATTAATGCAACTGTAAAGTGACACAGAAGATGTTGGCGCTATATAAATCCACAATAATAATAAAATAATTATAAATGGGGTATCCATGCATATTGAAAAAAGCTCTCTCTAATACCTATTAAACAAGTCTAGGATAATGCCTCTAGCTTATCTGGATCTTACGTTATAGGCTTGTAAAATTACACTTCCCTGTCTCTATGTTTCTGTGACAGGCATGTGTTATAAGCTGTGTTAAAAGCCGAACCCCTAAATATTGATCTTTTCTGAAGCTAGTTACAGACCAGCATCCATTCTCTGTCCTTTTCTCTACCTATGGACACTAGAGATGGCTGAACTTCCAAAAGTTCGGTCGGTTTTCAACTTTCGAACTATAGGGATAGTTCGAAAGTTTGAAAGTTCGAAAACGGACCCATTAAAGTCAATGGGAGTCAAATAGTTCGAAAAGTTCGAATGAAATACAATTAAAATATTAATGGTAACTTAATGTAAATGGCTGTGGGATAAGGGAAATGGTCTGGGGAACACGTTCAAATATCCAAGACTTTTAAAAACTCGATTTTACTCTCACTCGCGCTACTTTCAAGCTCTCGCGTTCGAACATTTGATACTCGCGGATTCGTTAATTCGATATTTACTTGCGTATAGGTATAATAGACATTTTACTCGCATATTCGACCCTTCGACCGTTCGAACATTCGATGATTATCGAAAGTCCGGAAAATATCGAATATCCGGGTGCGGGATAGTTCGAGAATCCGAGTCCGTTCGAACACGAATAGTTCGTCTCGAACTCGGATTCAAGTTCGAGTTCTAGTTCTAGTCCATCTCTAATGGACATCTTAGAGAGAGTTTAGGATCTTACAATTTAAAATAATGTTTTCCAAACCATCAAAAGATATTTGTACAATTTATGATATAAAGACATACTAATAACCTGTGTGATAATTGGATTGTAATATATTTAATCAGGGCCTGATCTTAATGGATAAAATATGTAAAGGGGCTCAAGAATATGTTTATTACTATTAGAGATGTACTTTGGGTTCTAATAGAACCCAGTTTCGAATCGAATTCGGCGGTTTCGAAGTCCCGACAAAACTTTCGGAACCCCCAGGATTTTTCGAAACTCGAATTTTCCGAGTTTTCGATTTTTATCGCCGTTTTCGGTAACCCTCGAAAACTTGTATCGTAGGTGGGGATCGATTTCGGTAACCCTCGAAAACTTGTATCGTAGGTGGGGATCGATTTCGGTAACCCTTGAAAACTTGTATCGTAGGTGGGGATCGATTTCGGTAACCCTCGATAATTGTACGAATCCTGGTAACCCTCGAAATCATAAGTCCATCAACCCTCGAAAAGTAGCGATCGATTTCGGTAACCCTCGAATGTTTGTGCCGATTTCGCTAACCCTCGAATGTACAAGCTGATTTCGGTAACCCTCGTATTTGTGATATCGGTAACCCTCGAAAGTAGTGTTCGATTTCGGTAACCCTCGAAAATAGCCTGCGAAAGCTCGAAAACAGCCCGATCATGAGGAAAGATAGATTTTAAATGAGTTTTACTTGTATTTATTAGTTCCCCAGACCATTCCCCAGGTCCCTGTGTTATTTACAGTAACCTACTATTACTATTTCACCCTTCAAATTGATAGAAACTTTCGAATTTTTTTCTCCCATAGACTTCTATGGGTCTGTTTTTGGATTTTCAGATTTTCGAATTTTTTCGAAAATTCGAAAATCCGAAAACGGGACGAAACTCATCAGTTTCGAACATCTCTAATTACTATAAGGGAAATCATACATACATGTTTTAAAACTGCTTAATAAAGGGCATGTCCACCCTTTAAACAAAAAACTGGTTACCTGCCCCAAACCACCACTGATATATTCAGCATATTATTAGATGTACTGTATTATTAACCAGATATTTAAGTATATATGCGGAGTAAGCTTGCTCCTCTAACCATGCTGTCAAACTAGGCTGTAACTGTTGACATTAAATCGATTGACATGCTGTTTCCCTTGATGCCTCCTCTACACACAAGATTATAGAAAAACTTATTGTGCAGAGTTAGGAGACAGAAAAAACTGTTTAGCAGGGCACTAGGTATATACATCCCAGTGGGTAGAGGTGAAGCCAGTTCCAGAACACTGAACTATAAAGACACTCAATATAATCAATATAAAAATCATTTATTATGAAATTAGGATATATATGGAAGATAAAAACCCACAAATCTAAAACCATATACCTACTTAGGCATATCTGACAATTATTATTAAATAAACCATACAATAGCTGGAAATGTAGCTAAATAAACACAGGTACTGTAAGTATCAGTATATAGCACTATGGTAAGTAAGTAAATATAGCTACACACTGTATTTTACACAGCATCTTGGGAATATACCGTATAAAAAAAGATACTAAACCTTGTTAAATTGTTTAATGTTAAAGGGCCATATTTAATGACCCTTGTTATTAGAAACTTCCAATACACAATACACAATGCCCAGTAGAAAGGTTTTTTCGAAAATCCACAAATTTACAAGCAGAAGGGATTTCAGTGATAATACAGTTACATATTGAAAGTTAGTTATATATTTTAAGGGCAGGTCCAGTGTAAAAATAGATTTTGATGGGAACGTAGATCACCCCCCAAACCTAGGTTTCACATTATTTACATTTTCAAGAGTTACCTTTGCTGCCTTGACTCCGCCCCCCTGCTCCTGTTACAAGCTCTTGTGAGCAAAAACAGGAGCAGAGGGTTTCTGCGCTGACAGCCACTCCAGTTCCTGATAACAACTGTCAGGTGATTGGGTGTGCCGTCACATCGTGTCCTTTACTGACGTCCGCAAAGCAGGAAGTGAAGCGGCTGTCATTCGCAGAGCATATAAGGAGTGGCGAGGGACCAGGTCAGGTAAGGAACTCCAGGGGCATCTTAGGATAATTTTATTAATGGGAAACCTAGGTTTGGGAGGGTGATCTACATTCCTAGATAAAGTTATTTTTACACTGAACATGCCCTTTAATCCTACTTTTCACTAATAACTTCCGGACAGTGGATAAACTTTACAATCTTAAGCTGTGTACAAAAGCAGACAATCATTTGGTCCATAGATGACTACACGATCATCATGATTTTCTGCCATGTCCGGTTGGTCTTTGTCCAATACGGGTGGAAAACCAATCGGACACCAGGCAGACACATAATACCATAGATACTTGGGGCCACTAACCAAAATTCCAAAAAATAGTGGTCTAAAATATCTGCTTGTGTGTAGAGATGGTCGAACTATTGAAAGTTCGAAAGTTCGAAAACGGACCCATTAAAGTCAATGGGAGGCAAATAGTTCGAAAAGTTCGAGTCAAATACAACTAAAATATTAATGGTAACTTAATGTAAATGGCTGTGGGACCTGGGAAATGGTCTGGGGAGCATGTTCCAATATCCAGGACTTTCGTAAAATCGATTTTACTCTCACATGCGCTACTTTCGAGCTTTCGCGTTCGAACGTTCGAGGTAACATGGACATTTTACTCGCAGATTCGATGCTCGCCTATAGGCTGTAATGGAGACTTTACTCGCAGATTCGATGTTCGCGCCTAGATACCATGTACATTTTACTCACGGATTCGATGCTCGAACGGTCGAACATTCGATAAATCATCGAAAGTCTGGGAAATATCGAAAGTCCGCATCCGAGATAGTTCGAGAAGTCCGGGTCCGTTCGAACTCGAACAGTTCGGCTCGAACTCGCATTCGAGTTCGAGTTCTATGCCATCCCTACTTGTGTGTGGCAATAGGCAGACTAATCACTACCTATTCATGTATGCACTACGGGATAATGTAACTTTAGATAGAATCATTACTGTATGGATGATTCGTTTAAAATTTGCACTGGTTTAAGTGGAAGCATTCAAGCTTAATAAATTATCTTAACAGTCGAATTGTGCCCAGACCCCAGGGCACAATTTGTCAAAAGGAGCAAGTGATAACTTCCGAAATGAATGGAACAGTATACTGAATCCTCCCTTAAACTAATGGGCTTAATGATCAAAGTGGTATCAGATATATTGACTAGTTTGGAGGAAGAGGTAAAAATGACTAAAGAGGTGATAACAAACTTTTAGCAGGAGAAAGATTTTGACTTACATAACAATAAGCTTAAGAATGAATTAGAAAGATTACAAAGAGGCAAGGAAAAATAAAAAGTATTTTTGAGATCAAGATGACTATGGCCAGGTATATAGTTACAGACAATATATGGATAACAGAAATGGGAGAGGAATATCTAGTTGACAGGAGATAGGATGACCCTTTTAGAACACCCCCCCCCCACTGACTGGAAGCCTAGAAAGAAACACAGAAGAAGGGGGTAGATGGAGACAGCACAGCCATTTACTTACATCCTGATTAGATCTATACAAAGACAACTAAGGGATCAACACAGATGGGGATATTGCAGAAAACAGATGTACCATTAGAACATAATAAGTTACAAGTTATCAATCTATCGAGTATAAATGTAAAAACAAACCATCTTTCTTTAATAACCAAGGGCCAATATTTTGCCCCTAAAGCTCAATCTAACAAATTTAATGTTATTAAAGACTTGCACCTATTTGTTAGGAAAATAATGTTGAAAAAATATTTTGGCAATATCCCGTTACCGTTACAGGAAAGAGAAACCCTGACAAATTTACAATGGTTAGCAGCTACCCCGTGAGTCTGAAAGAAGTACTGGAGATCCATGTAGTGACCTGCCACACAGGGTTGAAGAATAAATCTTCATTCACACCAGCGCTCATCTGTATTCCCAACATAAAGCTGTTTGTGTTATGTTCATACTGAGGGAACATAATGTGTATGGATCATGTTTCCTTCCCGCCCCGAGAACAAAGGACTTCAAGTAAGTAGTTAGGGTCTTTTTATCCCTTTTATTTGATGTAACTGTTTGTACCTATATTGTGTGTCATTTTATTGTAACACTATTTTCTATTATTTTTGTATTTTTTGCATTGTCCATCTTTTGGAATATTAAATCTAAAATTTAATAAGTATTGTCTTTAATGCTCTAGAAGAACTTGGCCTCTGAAAGATACATGTGTGTGGATAGTCTTTAAGTGTATTGAATGCTTTGCTTGTGTAAATGATAATTAACTATTACTGCTGGTAAGGGAGTGTGAATGGCTGATGCTGATTAAACTTTTGGTTGCTGGAGTGAGTGGTGTAGTGTTAACCATTTAGCTGCCAGGACAGGGGTGTGTATAGCCAGTGGGAGTTAAGAGTGATTGTGGGGTCTCTCCAAGGCCTTCATAAACGCGGAGTGGTGGTGGCAAATACAGATTAATTAGGTTAAGTGCCCAACAAAACTGGCATTCGTGACAGAGCCTGGGGGATAAGCTACAATATGTGAAGCTTGATACAAACCCTCTACCCCAAATACAATTGAACCTCCTGAGAATACTAACTCAAGCTCAGGAAAATTATGTCATAAATGCCAATGAGTTAAGCTTTATATTCAACAAGATCCTACACTTCCAATATTCTATGCTATACCAAAAATACATAACCCCACACATACCCAGGATACCATATTGTATTGAGGATTGGTGGCCCCACTGAAAGGGCCCGAAAATATGTTGATGGGTGCCTGCGAGAGTTCCTAGGAGGTCTGCCATCATATGTGATGGATACACGAAATGTCCTAAAATGACTGGAATGTATAGGTATAGAAGACCTCTCTCTTGGTAACTATAGATGTAGAGGCCTTTGATTCTTCAATAGCTCACAAATCGGGAATAGAGGTGGAAAACTACTTTCTACCGACCAGGGAATGCAACTACCACATACTAAATTCACTTTGGAATTACTGCACTTAATACTGAATGATAATGTATTTATGTGTCCTGATGTATAAGGATGATATATTTATATCTGTTAGAATTCTCGAATGGTCTAAACGACAATGACCTCAACATAAATCTAACCTGGCCAAAAAAAGTTTGGCCAGGTTAGATTTATTTCTGGATTTAAATATATTTTGTATGGCCTTTTACACAATATCTGTTGTATTCAATTAAATCAACTGGACTTGAAATGTAGTTCTTGAAGACATTTCGCTAGTCATCCGACTGGCTTTCTCAATTCAGAATGACTTGTACAAGAATCTGTGGCAAATATGTACCCTGGAAAATCCCAATTAGCATTACAATCTTCAAAGGTATGTCCTTTATCCTTAAGATGCAGGTACATGGCTGAGTCCTGACCCGAGGAATCAGCCATGTACCTGCATCTTAAGGATAAAGGACATACCTTTGAAGATTGTAATGTTAACATATTGGCAAAGGAACATGACTGGTTCAAGAGAGGTGTTAAAGAGGCCATTTATGTGAAAATAAAGAAACCAAGCCTAAATAGAGGTGGGGGGGTTGACACCAACTGTCTGCCATGTACAATGCTGTTTTGACACCTTACTTTGGGTGTTCCTATAACACCTCTTAGCCACTATCCAATCACGCCCTTAACACTTGGCTGTGATATGCTAATTGGAATTTTCCAGGGTACATAATTGCCACAGATTCTTGTACAAGTCATTCTGAATTGAGAGATCCAGTCGGATGACTAACGAAACGCCTTCAAGAACTTAACTTCAAGTCCAGTCGATCTAATTGAATACAACAGGATAAACAATGGTGGAGGTGCACTATACCCAACTGTGGGTGCAGACACCTCTGTAGGTTCTTCCCTTGGGAACCAATGGTTTTGCAGGAAAAAAATAGCTGAGGGTCGCACTCCAAATCTTTAAGAAAATGTTATTGTGAACCACACATATCCACGTCACAACGTTTCAGGGGGGATACCCCCTTCTTCACCTGAGTTTACAGCAGTAAACTCATTTCTGGATGCTGATAGCCATCATCCACTGCCTCTAGTGAAAGAAATCTCGATAGAACATTAAAAGGAATTGTACACTGGACAAGGACTTCCAGAGAGAGGCAGAGGATCTAGGCAAGCATCCATCAAGGATGTAAAAGAGAAGTCAGTACGAGGAGAAGTAACCTTATCTATAACAGTAGGAGAGATGAACAAAAAAACATCTGGTTTATATCCACATTCAACTAGCAATGGGAGGGAGTGGAGAAAATCACAAATAATTGGTTTCTCTTGAAAAATAGTCCAGTCTTAGATAAAGAACTCAACATGGTAGACAAGAGGGCTGCCATGCCTAAAAGATATCCAGGTAAGGAGGGACATCCCATTATAGGAATGCATAAGTGTGATCGGTGTAACATATGTAAATATGTCATGTGTATCAAAGACATAAACTGCCAAACCAATCAGGTTATATACTGTGTGAAATGTACATGGTCCAAGCTATACATAGGGTGGTGAAAAGTAAGGACTTTAGAAATAGTGTGGCCAAACATATATGGCTGGAGCACCAAGGAAATATAGGAAATTGTTTGGTTTGGAGCATGTACAAATTGGAATACAAGGAGGGAATATAGAACAAACACCCCTTTAAAAGGAGATCCAGGTCACATTATATCCTCCAGTTCATGGTATATCTGTAATATTAATTTGTCCAGGTCATGGTATATCTGTAATATTCATTCATCCAGGTTATGGTACATCTGTAATATTCATTTATCCAGGTCATGGTATATCTGTAATATTCATCCATCCAGGCCATGGTATATCCGTAATATCCATCCATCCAGGTCACTGTATATCTGTAATACCCATCCATCCAGGTCACTGTATATCTGTAATATTCATTCATCCAGATCATGGTATATCTGTAATATTCATTCATCCAGGTCATGGTATATCTGTAATATTCATTCATCCAGGTCATGTTATATCTGTAATATTCATTCATCCAGGTCATGGTATATCTGTAATATTCATTCATCCAGGTCATGGTATATCTGTTGTAGGCAATTAGATCAACTGGACTTAAAGTTTAGTTCTTGAAGACGTTTCGCTAGTCATCCGACTGGCTTTCTCAATTCAGAATGACTTGTACAAGAATCTGTGGCAATTATGTACCCTTGAAAGTTGTCAAAACAGCATTGTACATAGCATACAGTTGGTGTCGAACCCCCCAAACCTCTATCGAGCTTGTGTTCGGTTGGGGGTCGTTCGTTAATCTGCCATGGCAGATAACATATACACATTCGCGATTATCAGCCAATATAACATATAACGTAACAGTACAGTACATGGGGGGAGTGGTACAATCCAGTAAGGATAGGCATAACATAACAGTACAGTACCTGGGGGTAGTGGTAAAATCCAGTAAGGATAGAAATTATATAACATAATACTATACCTGGGGGTAATGGTACAATCCAGTAAGGATAGACATTACATAAAAAAAACATACAGTACCTGAGGATTAGTGGTTAAAATCCAGTAAGGATAGACATTACATAACATAACAGTACAGTACCTGGGGGTAGTGGTACAATCCAGTAAGGACAGACATTACATAACATAACAGTACAGTACCTGGGGGTAGTGGTACAATCCAGTAAGGATAGACATTACATAACAGTACAGTACCTGGGGGTAGTGGTACAATCCAGTAAGGATAGACATTACATTACATAACAGTACAGTACCTGGGGGTAGTGGTACAATCCAGTAAGGATAGACATTACATTACATAACAGTACAGTACCTGGGGGTAGTGGTACAATCCACTAAGGATAGACATTACATTACATAACAGTACAGTACCTGGGGGTAGTGGTACAATCCACTAAGGATAGACATTACATTACATAACAGTACAGTACCTGTGGGTAGTGGTACAATCCAGTAAGGAAAGACATTACATAACATAACAGTACAGTACCTGGGGGTAGCGGAACAATCCAGTAAGGACAGACATTACATTAAATAACAGTACAGTACCTGGGGGTAGTGGTACAATCCAGTAAGGATAGACATTACATTACATAACAGTACAGTACCTGGGGATAGTGGTACAATCCACTAAGGTTAGACATTACATTACATAACAGTGCAGTACCTGTGGGTAGTGGTACAATCCAGTAAGGATAGACATTACATTACATTACATAACAGTACAGTACATGGGGGTAGTGGTATAATCCAGTAGGGATAGACATTACATAACATAACAGTACAGTACCTGGGGGTAGTGGTACAATCCAATAAGAATAGACATTACATAACATAACAGTACAGTACCTGGGGGTAATGGTACAATCCAGTAAGAATAGACATTACATAACATAACAGTACAGTACCTGGGGGTAGTGGTACAATACAGTAAGGATAGACATTATATAACATAACAGTACAGTACCTGTGGGTAGTGGTACAATCCAGTAAGGATAGACATTACATTACATAACAGTACAGTACCTGGGGGTAGTGGTACAATCCAGTAAGGATAGACATTACATAACAGTACAGTACCTGGGGGTAGTGGTACAATCCAGTAAGGATAGACATTACATTACATAACAGTACAGTACCTGGGGGTAGTGGTACAATCCACTAAGGATAGACATTACATTACATAACAGTACAGTACCTGGGGGTAGTGGTACAATCCAGTAAGGATAGACATTACATTACATAACAGTACAGTACCTGTGGGTAGTGGTACAATCCACTAAGGTTAGACATTACATTACAGTACAGTACCTGTGGGTAGTGGTACAATCCAATAAGGATAGACATTACATTACATTACATAACAGTACAGTACATTGGGGTAGTGGTATAATCCAGTAGGGATAGACATTACATAACATAACAGTACAGTACCTGGGGGTAGTGGTACAATCCAGTAAGAATAGACATTACATAACATAACAGTACAGTACCTGGGGGTAATGGTACAATCCAGTAAGAATAGACATTACATAACATAACAGTACAGTACCTGGGGGTAGTGGTACAATACAGTAAGGATAGACATTATATAACATAACAGTACAGTACCTGGGGGTAGTGGTACAATCCAGTAAGGATAGACATTATGTAGGAACCTTCAGATGTCAGATCCCCAATGAAACCAGCCAGATTTCCACTTCCTCCACAATTATAATTGGGAACCAGTTTCTCTCCCCCTGACAGTATTAACATGGTGCCCATTATTGTTTCTCTGTCATTATTAGCTGAATTATATACACTATATCCCAGGGTGATGTTGGGTAAAATATCATTTCTTTTATTTATTTCTTCTATTGTAAATATAAATGTCAGATAATGTTCGTAATACTTATTTTCGGAACTAAAATAAAACAAAGTTTTGTCCAGCTTAGGTTGTCAGATATTAAACAGTTCTTGATATATACAGTATATTATGTATAGATATATAGTTAATGAAGCTGAATAAAGACATATTATGGTAGATTCAATAAAAGTTCTTCAGGGAGATTCAATAAAAGTTCTTATTGTTTAAAATGGTACTAATTTAGCCCCAACCATTCAGATATTGTGTATCATTTGAAAGCTAACATCTGATTGAATGGAGCAAAATTAACACCATTTTTAAAGATAAGAACTTTTATTGAATAACCCTGTTTATGTATTAATATGAGAAACCTGCAACCATTGTTGATTATAGAAAGACATCCAGCCCTCTCTTAAAACTATCCAATGAAGTCACCATTACTACATCTCCTCACAGATAATTCCACAATTTTACAAAATGATTTTTACTGTAAATAAACCCATTCCAAAGCTGAAGACATTTTCTTCTATTCTTTAGGGAAATCCACATGTCCTCTATTTGTAAGCAATGTACTGGAAAGTTTATTCTATGGCCTAATAATGTAATAATATAAACTGATTATATCTCTATACAAGCTCCTCTTCTCCAGTGTAAATAACCCAAATGTATCTAGTAAACTGTAGCAGTCCACACAACTGCTGAGAGGCGACTTGGTCACCTCCCTCTAGGCTTCCATCCTTTTAGTGAGTGTGGGAAACTTGAGAAAGGGCCCAGTGAGGCTCGAAACATGTTGTGTTTGCACATGTGAAAAAACTTGCCAGTTGTAGTTATACTGCATGTCTGAGTGTTACCTCTATCAATTTGATGTAATATTACTACTAATGTATCTAGTCTGTCTTTGTGGTCAAGCTCCTTCTTCTCCCATTAGTCCTTTTTCCTATACAGAATTCCAAATCTGCACTGCATATTCCAATAAAGGCATAACCAGTGCTTTGTAAAGAATACAATTTCTCCCTTTAGTCTATACCCCTTTTTATACCAGACAATTGCCTATATTTAGAAAGGTGTTGTATTTGAAAATTTAAATACCGCTGTTTTGCCATTGTTGTATTTTACAATTACATTGGGGTTTTGTGTTTGCGTTGTAACTGTGGCTTTGCATTGCAGTATTTTACAATGCAGAAGTAAAATAAACATCCCATCACAAAATATAGATGTAGTTGTTAAGACATTGTGGTATTGGTGAAGACTAGTACAGTGACTTTAAAACAGAGCAGAGCTTCCAAGCTCTGGCTATTACCCCATCCATTATTTTATATGACTAAGCCTGTTATATCTGTATATCAGTTAAATAAACTGGACTTGAAATTTAGTTTTTGGACAAAGGTCCAGATATCCACAAGTTTAAAGGGCTCCTCTGAGCTATTTAATTTCCTTAGCCTCTGTGCTAGTGGGTTTGTTCTCTGATTGGTGTTTTAGGGTTCTGATTACCCCAAGCTTATTACCCCAAGCTTGTTATATAGGGTGGTGGAAGTCAAAACATCAAACACTGGTGTGGGTTGGTTTTCTGTAAACTGCTGCGTCCAGCTTATTGTTCTCGTTCTACTGAACATTCCAAAAAGGCCAGTGTGTTGTTTTCTTATTTAAATGTGATGTTTTAGTTCACATAGTTGATGTGTATTTTGCCACCTTGTACATTCTAGCATTGATGTAGCTGACAATTGGGGACATGTGGGTTTTCTTTCTTGTGTATCTTGTTATTTTGTCTTTTGAAGCTTTTATATTAGATCCATGACCTTTTTCTTGTAGCAGCTGATTGGATCCCTTACTAGAGCCTCGTGCACATTGTTATCTGCATGAAGTGTGGTCACATTACCTTCGTAGTCCAGGGTTTAAGGTACCACCATGCATCTTTCTTTATCTGCAGGCAGGATTATGATACAGGAATTTTTCTTGAGGGATATTAAAGCTCTTCTTTCCTGTGTGGTCAGGTTTAATGATAGTTGTTTAGCAAATACCTTTAGGGTTAAGTTGTTCTGAATTGAGATATCCAGTTGGATGACTAGTGAAATGTCTCCAAGAACAAAGTCCATTTGATCTAACTGAATGTTATAGATATACCATGACCTGGATGAATGAGAACCTTCACAAACAAAACAAGGTGAACAAGATGTACCACTGATAATCAATACCATTGATATGACACTGTGGATGGAGGATACATAGATACATATAGCCAGTATACAGTACACAGCACGGATCTTTCCTCTCTTCCTGGTATTGCAATCAGCAGGTGCCAGTACTCTAATGGCTGCACAGATAGCCAGGACAACAGTGTACAAACCCTAGGGGAAGCATAAAGTATATAGTATCCAGTTGCTTCACAGGTATCCAGACCAATTATGTTCTAACCCTGGGAGAGGAGAAGTTTATACATTCAATGACCAGTGTGATGACTCTTTTAAATCTCAACTGCAATTATGAAGAGTCTGAATCTGTGAAAACACAATGTTTATTAAGGAAATTAATACAGTGCTATATCTCTTAAAGGTAAACTGTGGTCCTCATATAAGTGGTCTCTATTAAAAGGAGTACACTCTTGCCTTTAAAACTCCAGGATCATGCTTCTATTTGCAGTCTGTCTAGACTTACAACAGTATAAAGGTTGGTGCTTCCTGCTAGTACTGTGAGCTGTGACATCACCAGCAACAGCAAGCCCCTGGCTTGAGCATGCCAATTGAAATCATCTGCATCATAAGCCCCGCTCTCAACTATTGTTTTAAAACTAGCCACAATTCTAAAAAGAGGTGTCCATATGAAGATGAATAGTACAGATATTGATCGCAAGCCTGTAACTAGCTTCAGAGAAGATTGATTTTTGGGTATGGGGACAGTTTATAACGCATGTCAAAGAGACAGCAGACTTTACAAGCATCATCTTAGGTTAGTTTGAAAGGTATGAGAGAGCTCTTGTTAATAGAGAGCACTTTTATGGAGACCACAGTTACCCTACTTTTGTCTGGTGTCCTTCATCTTCATTCTCTTAAGTAGTAACACTTTTTCCTAGGCTTTATTAATTTAAGGGGCAGCCAACCTTTTAAAGGGAATGAAAATACCCCAATATTTCACTGTTGCATACTTCCATCCATATATTACTTAGATCCACCCCCTAACATCACTTAATATATTGCTAATTTAACCATTAGAAAAAAAATAAAATACAAGCTGTATAAATATAGAGCCCATCTACAGGTTAGTGACGGGCCCGAACCCAAGTTCAGGCCAAATTTTATCAGGTTTTCTGACCTCGCTGATGTATTTTTGATAATTATTGGAAATTCGATAATTATTGAATTTACAGACTGTTCGCAAACCCTCAAATGTATCTTTGGTAACCCTCGAATATAGCATTCATTTTCCTTAACCCTCGAATGTATCGTTCAGTAACCCTCGAATGTAATGTTTGTTTTTGGCAACCCTTGAATGTAATGTTCAATTTTCCTTAACCCTCGAATGTATCATTCAGTAACCTTTGAATGTAATGTTTGTTTTTGATAACCCTTGAATGTAGCATTCGTTTTCAGTAACCCTCAAATGTATTGTTCAAATTTAGTAACCCTTGAAAGTACAGTTCGATTTTCAGTAACCCTCGAATGTATTGGTCAATTTTGGTAACCCTCGAATATAGCTGTCGATGTCGGTAACCCTTGAATGTATTGTTCTGTAACCCTCGAATTGGCCATAACCCTCGAATGTAGCGTACGGAAATCCGACAATTGCCCGATAATGAAGAAAGAATTTTTAAACAAGTTTTGGTAATAGGTGCAAGTTCCCCAGACCAAACTGTTATCTCCCATTGACTAATGGGTTTCTAAACTGAAGTTCGGAGACAAACTGAACTTCAGTAATTTCGGCCATCTCTACTAAAGGGCAGGTTTCCTTGTGTTGCCTGATATTATCAGGAATTTACATAAAGATACATATGGAGAACAACAAAAAGAAGACAATAGCTCAAACTGAAGTACACTAGCTGAAATGAATCATGAAGACCTGAAGGTGTCATCGTATTCAATTGAAATATAACTTTTTGTACAAATACTCATTATGTCAGTAACCTTCTCACACTATACTAATAGCGGATATATCATATAAAACAAAAAATACACAAACTAGTCTCCTAGCCCTAGAGCTATTTTAAAAAGCAGGAATAGATAGTACGGATACTAGTAATTTTGTCCTCACCCTATGTATTGTTGATTTTACTTTGTTCCTTAGTTCCTTAGTTCTGTCTATCAACCTACAGTACAGGTTTTCTAAATATATTTAAAGTGCATGTTCAATAAAAAAAAAAAAACTTTTGATATAAATGCAGAGGACCCAACCCAAACCCAAGTTTTGTATTATAAAGACATGGCAAATATGCCCCTGAAGGGACTTACCTGACCCGGTCCCTCGCCGCCCCCTTCTTCGAGCAAAAACAGGAGCAGTGGGCCACTGTGTTGACAGAAGCTCTACTTCCTGGTTGCAGTTGTCAGGCAATTGGGTATGACATCAAGTAGTTACAGGGTGATGTGATAAAAGTTCTTATCGTTAAAAATGATGCTAACTTTGTCCCGACCAATCAAATGTTATTTACTATTTGAAAGCTAACATCTGATTGGTTGGGGCAAAATTAGCACCATTTTTAACGATATGAACTTTTATTTACATCACCCTGTCAGTGTGAATTCGTAATGAAGAATTGATTGACAGACTGCAGATATAGTCAGCTACCCCACCTGTCAAAACAAACACACTAAAAGAGTCTCAATCTGTAGATTTTTTTTTCTTTGTAAGGTATTGCGAAGCTTGGCTATAAATAAGGTTTTTTTATGTTCTGATTTTTTTACAAAAAAATTTGCGCACATGACTTACCATTTAATATATGAATTGTAGTCCTTTTTTTAAAATAGTTTTTTGTTTGCAGTGTACTTACTTCTACCTTTAGGTTCAAATCTAAGAACACAATAATACCTCTAGGGTCCGTATTAATTTAAAATGTGGGGAATTAGAAAAGATGCTATACATCTATATCTACCATACGCAAAAACAAAGAATTGTCTTTCCTATAAACCCACAAAAGACCCTCAGAACTAGGGGCTTGGTAGCTAGGTGCTACCAGTGTGCCCATTGCTGTACCTGTTATCTGTAAATAGTAGGCACCATCAAATACAAAGTAATTATGGTATAGATTAAATTCTAAAATCTAAAATTCTATCGGTGGAGTTCACCAAGAGCTGCTGGGCTCTTTTATATTTCAATATAATTTAGTATATCTCCTATTATCTCCTATTTGTTGTATGAATATTTAACACCAGCTTATAGCTGGCATTAAAGTGGTGCAGTGTATGTGCTCAAACTGCTTATTGAATCCTGGGGAGGTTTATCCAGACAGATAGCGGCTTTGGGTATATCGCCCTGTATAACTTCTTCATGCAGTTTTTCTCCTGCAGAGTTTAACTGCATCCAGCAGGATAATGCTTTATATTCATGTAAAAGCCGTGGTAACAATCTAAACCCACTCTTCCATTGTATCCCCTGTATTGCATTCAAAATACCCATAGTAAAGTATAGAAAATGGTCACTACATTATGACAAAAAGGATGTGAAAGAGTTAATCCCTAAAATGATGGGGTGCCCTGGGGGGTTGTCCTAACACTTGTGGATTTTAGGCAGGTGTAGATTGACATTTTTTATTTTACAAGAAAGCAAATTCGCCATCTGAGATAACATTTTTGCACCTTGACATATCTGAGATATATTTTAATCTTCCTGCTTGTTTTTTAATTTTATCTTTAATTTCTTATATGAGAAGCTGTTTGCTCTCTTTTATAATCCTCTTTATTCCGAATTACTGTTACCTATCTGCCTCTGTAATAATAATTGTGGGGTTATTCACTAATCTACTGAGGAATGTTCTAACCTCAAACAAAAGGTTCTCATTATATTTATTCATGGTGGATTTGAATGTGTTTTCCACTGAATTTCCGTAAATAACAGGAATGAATTTGGTCTTTATTTTCAAAGATGACTGATCCCTCTCCTTGTAAAGCACTTAGGGCTTTCAGAGCCTATTTATCCTTACTTGTTACTAGTTTCTTTTAATACAAAGGTGTAGTAATTTCTTTTTCTTTCTTAAAAAAATTACATTTTAAGTCTCTCATACATCTTTTTAGGAACAAATATGTTTTCAATTCCCTATATAGATTTATTTCATCAGCAACCAGAGACCTCGGTTTTTATGTCAACTTCTAAATTGTTAAATAGATCAATTAGAATTGGCCTTAGTTATTATATTAACTGTAAACCATCATAGTACATCTAGATTTAGATTTGGTTTTGGTTATATATGATTAAGGTTCAGGCCCTAAATATCCAGATCCATCAAATTAATAATTTACTAACTAGAATCAGTGACAGTGTGTCTGCACTGGATACCGGGTACAAAACAATATCAAACAGACCAGAATATTTATAGGGGGATTAACAGAGAGTCACAGTTACTTGGTATTGCAGACACAAGACCGATTTAATACCACAATTGTGATTCTCTGTAAATTGCAATTATATCTACACTTCTGTGTGATTTTAATGCCAGAAATGCAATGGCGTTAAAAAGTCATGCTAACGTGCTGAAATTACAATATTAAGTGCAAAATCTGCATATGGTAACATCTTAACTTAAAGTCACACTAACTCTTCCCCACTTCATTTGAAAGTATGGACTTTTGATGATGGACTTTTGAGTAGTTTCCATGTTACCATGGTAGCCCTTAAGGAAATGCTATGCCTTTAAATAGGCAAGGTTATAGATTTTCATTAAAGGCTACCATGGTAAGATAGACTACTCAGAAGTCTATCACTCCCTTATTTGCATATGAGAAAAGGGGGCTCTAGTTTTAACTCTTCCTATAGTATTTTACTTGATGTGTTAGTGACAGTAAATACAGAGATTAGTCCCCATCGTACAGTGCCCTACACAGGGATCATGTTCTGGTGGGAATCTCTAGGTGGGTTTGGAAATACAAGAAAACCTTGTTCTGTGTTTTCTCTATAAAAATTAAACAACTAACATATACATACTTGTAATGTCTAGTAAAAGGGGCGGTTCGAAAATCAATTACATGATTATCCCCTGAAGCAATCATCATTATTCCTCCAACTAAAATATCTCCAGCCTGGTAAAAATGAGGATAATACCAATTCTTTATGGTGCATTTAGGATTAAAGGTCAGTTCAGCAGAAGAAGCAAAAAGTAAGATTAAAGCCAGATACAGGAGAGTGGGTTTCCTTAGCAGTAGAAGAACCCAGAAGTAGAGAATGTTCACATAGATTGTGCTGGTTCCCCAACTGTAGGTAAAAAACAGAACAGAGATCATTGGGAACAGCATTGAAATTGTTACAGTTTGTCAATTTGAACAATGAGCAAAACAAGACTGGATACAGAATTCTAGTTCAGAACAAGCAAAAAAAAAAAATTGAACACAGAATCCCACAACCCAGTTTATATAACAGATCCTGAACATTTTTTACCCACTAACCTGCAAATTATAGGAATTATAGGAATTTATGGTTTCTTAAAACAGAAAGATTTCTGGCTTTCAGATAATTGCACCATTCAGCAAATCTCCATAGAAAAGACAGTTACCGAAATTATAGGATTTAGACCTACTGCATTTAGAATGAAAAAATACAATTGAAATGTAGTTTTATGAAATATTACATCAGAAAAGATCATAAAGAACAAGATGTATGTATATATATATGTATTTTATTTCTTATATAGCGCTGCATATTTCGCAGCGCTTTACAATGATTTACTCAATTCACATCAGGCCCTGTCCTGAAGAGCTTACAATCTAATCACTTTATGTACACATACAACCTATCAGTATGTCTTTATGATTGTGGGGGAAACCGGAGTGCCCGGAGGAAAGTCACGCAAGTACAGGGAGAACATTCAAACTCCTGGCAGATGTGTCCGAGGGTGGAATCGAATTTAGGACCTCAGTGCTGCAAGGCATTAGTGCTAACCACTGAGCCACCGTGCTGCCCAAGTGTATAAATCTGGGAAGGAATCAGCAGGTACAATGGGGGCCAATCATATGCAATATAAACAGCAGTGATAACAAGGAAAGCTGACCAAGGAAAAATTCTAAAGATTTGTGCAAATACTCAAACAATTCCTGGCAGAAGCATGCAGAAGGAATATGGATTAGAAATAGACAATATAAACCTGGAAACAGGATCAAAACTATGTACAGGGTTGCTATTCAGCTAATGGCATAATACAAAATCGGAAACTGGAATCAGAGTCGGAAATGGAGCCAAGGGTCAGTAAACAGAGAATAAGTCAGCAATGCAAAGTACAGGAGGGTAGAGCAAAGTATAGTCAAAGGCAGGCACTGGTCATGACAGGCAGCGAACAATCATAACAGAAATCAGGCAAGAGTCAGAATACGGAACAGCAATACAGGAACACACCATAAGCAAGGTTAAACCACAGGCTAGAATGGACAATGAACCATGGGAAGACAGGAACTAACATAGGAAGACAAGACCAATCAGAAGACAAGAATCAGATAGACTTGTACCTGATAGGATACCCACAATTGGAATTTACTTACAGGACTACAACAACCAATGGGAAGGACCGAGCCAAAAGCACATTCAAGCATTCAAGTGCTTAGAGGAATAGTTCACTATTCCTTAAAGGAGGTTCAGGAGCTATGCCTTACCTCCCATTCTTCAATCAATTTCCTAGGAAACAGGAACGAAGGTGTAAGATATTACGTACGATCAACCGCAGCTGCACTGACAGGTCCCGACGCTATAATCCGGTGGAAGGGTAGTGAACATAAATACAGCACACACTAATATATCCTAATATTTATACGGTAAACTGCTACCACATTTCGAGACATCAAAATGACTTGTAAACAATATCTAAAAGAATTATTAACACCCCTAACTTCTAAAGAACCTGTAAGTAAAATATTATTCACACATATAACTTCTATACACAGATATTTAAACAGTAGTTCCTATATGGTAGCATAACTTTGAAAAGCAATGTTCATTTTTGGATATACTCAGAATAGGACAATTAGCCTTCAAATGATTTTATATCATTTATTAAAAGTGCATAAAAATGGTAAATAAAGGTACATTAAAGGTAGCACACAGTTAAGAGTAAATGGGATAAAGAGGAGAATATTTGTTATATTCAATTATATCAACTGGACTTGAAGTTTAGTTCTTGAAGACGTTTTGCTAGTCATCCGACTGGATCTCTCAATTCAGAATGACTTGTACAAGAATCTGTGGCAATTATGTACCCTGGAAAATCCCAATTAGCATATCACAGCCAAGTGTTAAGGGCGTGATTGCATAGTGGCTAAGAGGTGTTATAGGAACACCCAGGATAAGGTGTCAAAACAGCATTTTACATGGCAGACAGTTGGTGTCGAACCCCCCCACCTCTATTTAGACTTGGTTTCTTTATTTTAACACAAATGGCCTCCTTAACATCTCTCTTCAATATATTCCATCGGTAAAGATTGTTACATTTGCCGATGACACTACCATCATTGGGCATATCCGAGAAAATGATGAGATAGTTTACAGGTATGAGATTCTATTTAAGTTCATAGGGAAGCACACTCAAATATAATATTAACAAACCAGGTACACAACATTTCGGGGGGTCCAACGTCCCCCAAAACGTTGTGTACCTGGTTTGTGTGTTGAGCACTTAATAAATGGAACTGTTGTGATAATATTCTATTTGAGTGTGCTTCCCCATGAACTTAAATAGAATTGATACTTACCTGATGTGGCACAGGCTACAGGGAGTGCACCTCACAATCTACCTGGCGGGGTTCCACTGAACAATTGATTATTACAGGTATGAGATATCCAAATTGGTATCTTGGTGCTCATTATACAATTTGATTTTAAATTCTTCAAAAACTGTCGAGATGGTTATTGATTTTAGGAAGAAACAACCCAAAATTACCCCACTGTGTATAGATGATTCAATAGTAAGATGGGTTGAATCTTTTACATTTTTAGGCACTATTACAGATGCGCTATGCTGAAATTCCAATATTATGCTTATTATAAAAAAGGCCAGGCAATTTTATAGAGCAGTTATTAAAAGCATCATTTCTTCTTCTATTATTGAGTGGTATGGTTCAGAAACTGAATGCTCAAAGAAGCAGTTACAAAGGGTAGTGAAAACTGCCGAAAAGATTATTGGTTGTGACCTGCCCTCAGGTACTGATCTGTACCAATCTCGACTTCTTTAATCAATGCATCTTCTTTAATCAATGCATTAAAGGAATAGGTCACTTTTCCAATGAACTATTCCTTTAAAGTGTGAAAACTCGGAAGAGTTGCAGAAGGAGCCAGATGGAACATCGCAGGACCAGACCCAAGGTAAGTAGCTTTGGAGACTGACAGGCACTGCTTTATAACCATCAAACATGCAATGGATATTGAAAAACCAATAAGTACAAAATATACACAACCTTTATTATTAGAACAACACAGGACCATAATAAAAATTGTGCATCCACAATAAAAAACATACAGAGGTCATAATTCGGGAGAAGGGATGGGGGATAAATCCAATAAGTGCTGGCGGGAAATGGCAGTACAGTCAGAATTGAAGAAGTTGAAATCACCTCCTTCCTCCTACAACAAACACTATCCATCTGTACACAGATAAAGTACTGGCATCGGGACATCCATGACAGATCCGGGACTTGGAATCGACTACTATTATAAGTGTGCTCACTTCATTACTTTATGTTTATTAGTTACTGCTTTATTCAGGATACTGTATATATATTTAGTTTGGTCTAGATTTCTAAAAGGGTGTTTAGCCTAACAAAATAATATTTGCCCTTAGAGAAAAGCACCAAAGTATGCTCTAGGTCCATTTGTGGTTATTTGCTGGCCACAGATCTTTCTGCACTAGAGATGGACTAAAACTTGAAACCGAGTTCGAGCCGAACTATTTGAGTTCGAACGAATTCGGACTTCTCGAACTATCCCGGACCCGGATTTTTGATATTTTCCAGACTTTCGATAATTATCGAATATTCGACCATTCGAGGAAATCAAATATGCGAGTAAAATGCCTATTATACCTATACACGAGCATCGAATCCACGAGTAAAATGTTCATTATACCTAGACGTGAGCATCAAATCTGCGAGTAAAATGTCCATTATAACCTATATGCGAGCATCAAATCTGCGAGTAAAATGTCCATTATACCTGGACGCAATCATCAAATCTGCGAGTAAAATGTCCATTATACCTAGACGCAAGCCATCAAATCTGCGAGTAAAATGTCCATTATACCTAGGCGCAAGCATCGAATCCACAAGTAAAATGTCTATTATACCTATACGTGAGCATCGAATGTTCGAATGTGAAAGTAGTGGAGTGAGAGTAAAACTGAGTTTCCGAAAGTCCTGGATATTCGAACATGTTCCCCAGACCATTTCCTAGGTCCCACAGCCATTTACATTAAGCTACCATTGATATTTTAATTGTATTTCATTAGAACTTTTCAAATTATTTGACTCCCATTGACTTTAATGGGTCTGTTTTCGAAATTTCGAACTTTCCATATAGTTCGAAAGTTCAAAAACGGACCGAACTTTTGAAAGTTTGGCCATCTCTATTTTGCACCCATGTATGGGGCATACCATTTTATTCAGGGCATGTGGGAGATTGATAGAGGGTTTTTTACTTGTCAAGTAGGTTTAGGTAAGTTCTATGGAGAACTGCAGAGAGAATTCTGCAGGTGTGTATGAAAGAATGGCACTGTTATGTAGTAATGTGTTAATGCCAAAAATATATAATTTGTTTGGAGGGGATGGGGGTTCAGAGCAGTTTGATTTCCCCCCTCCCTGTGATTGCACTTATGCATTGGTCCCCTTTGGGGTTAGTGGCCACCCATACAATTCAATAAAACATGATTTTATAGAATAAGAGTTTTATGTACTCAGGAAAAACAAAAGGCAAAAGATTTTAGAGTTTTTCCAGGGATATTTCCGATTGCCACTTGGAGTCAGGAAGAAATTTTTCCCCTTCATAATTTTGGTGTTGTTTTTTTTCCCTCTGGATCGACAGTAAGGCAGGAAATGTGGGTATTGCTGAGTAGGTTGAACTAGATGTACGTATGTCTTTATTCAACCTCTAATACTATACTGTACCATACCATGAAAATGTAATTAGTGTTTAGCATAAGGGAGATTTAAGATGAACAGAGAAATAAGAAGGGCTTGATGAATCCCATATACTGTACCACATTTTTTAAAAGGAATTTGCCGTGGTAGTTTGTTGTGATGCTATATATTTCCTCGTGTTTTAGCTATTAAGAAATCATTTTATTTCTGATAACAATGCACCATTTAACATTCCATCTTTTTGAACTGCTAATTCTGGCTGCAATGAAAATATGGATAATATGCCTAATTTCAGTTTTTCGTATAAAATAATACGTTTAAGAAGCAGATAACAGAAATCTCAATATGTAATTGATTACATTATTCCATAACATTTGGATGCAGCAAAGTTTCTGTTTTATGACAATATCTCTAACAAAATTCAGCTTTATCTGAGTAAATTCTGTGAAGTGTAATATGAAAACATTAAAGCAAAATTTATTTTGGAAAGTGTCCCAATGACATACACATTTGGAATTATTATATATACTGTCACTAGCTTACACCCATTGTGGTAAAATTGATTTTAAAAAAGAATAGAATTTCTCCCCATTCCATAGATAGTAAAATATGAATATCCTTCCTTTAGAGAGGCTATTATTATAGAAGGAAGAGGGCAATACCTTACTGGCTTTTTATTAAAGGGAGACTATACTGAAAAAATGACTTTGCCTCATCTTAATCTATAATTACATACATGTACAGTAAGTAGCACTTGTGCGTGTGTTGCTGCATGCCTTCAATCCAGCACACATTTTGTTTAGGAGCAGAATCCCTCCTCCCTCTTTTAACCACTCCCACTTCCATCCGACCTGACTTTTTTTTCCACAAACCAACTGTCAAGCCTGCACACAGCATACAGCATTCCAACTTTCAAAACGTTGTCACCATCCCAGCTGCAGTAAAACTACTCACAGAAGAATAGTTTTTGAGAGCAAGGAACTTGATTGACAGGTGAAATATAATAAGTTTTATATTGGATATCTAAAGAAATAGGGGTAGATCAACAAAAAAAATATACAGTGGTGGTTGGGAAGAATGATAGTTTCCAGTTATGGTCAATTTAAAATAACCTTTTTTTCGGTATAGATGCCCTTTAAAGAAGAAATTATGGTTCTGTATCTGTAAAACTTTTATTTATTAGTGTTTGTTCAATGTCTACCCATACCTTATCAGGACCAATATTTTAAAAGGACTAAAATAGTATGGTAGCCTCAGACTGCCCCTCAACCAGTGTTTAATGAACATTTAGTAGTGAAATTAAAATTTCTTGGAGCTCCATAGGAATCTCAACACAAGTAGTTGACCTTTTCTAAATGCTGTATCATTAATATTAATTAATTATTAATATAGTGCCACAATTGCACTTCTGGATAAAACATTTTTATCATTCTAAAAGGGCTGAAACAGATTTTATTCTATTTAAATATAATTCATATTAATATAACATGCACAATTTTTATTATGACTGAATAGAAAGAGAGAGACTAAACTGTGTTTTTTTTACCCCTAATTATTATAAATTATCAGTATTAAATTATATTAAGATATTACAGTTTCCCAGTGATGTGTCTCCTGGTGTTCTGCTCAGGGTGGAACATGATAATGTAACACTTGGGAATGAATATACAGCCCAGTAGCCCTGCACTGGAAGCCAGGATAGCAAAGATCTCCACAGCCACCATGTATTTACCCTTGGTACTCAGGTAGGCTGGGATAAGGACCCCCAAACACTGCAGAACCACCAGCATGCTGAAAGTGATCAGCTGGCCTCATTGAAACTGGCTGTTAACTTCCTAACCAGGAAGCTACAATGAAACTTAATGCAGACAGGAATCCCATGTAACCAATCACATTGTAGACCAGAGGAACAGACCCTTCATTACATTGTATATCATCTTCCCAGGTAAGTGTGAGTGTCATAGTCTGGGAATGGTGGGGAGGAGATCAGCCAGACCAGGCATATCACAACCTGGACCAGGGTACAGAGAAGGACCAGGCAGATGGACCACTCTTGTTCCCACCCATTTCTTTATCTTGCTCCCAGGCTTGGTGGCATTGAAGCCATGACAACTTGACGATTTAGCCAGAACACAAGATACTGAGATTGTGAAATTGATCCCAAATGTACCTTGTCTGAGCAGGCAGGTCACCTTCTCTGGATGGCCAATGAACAAGTATGGTCCTCTGGATACAGACAGTTCTGTTATCATTGGGCCACTGATATTCTGGGCACTGGGTACAAGTTTCTGAATCTGTAAAAATGTATATGTAGAACATTCTGTTAATATATATTATAATATGATTGGTTTCTTCAAACAACTAAATCAGTATTTAAGCATACACACAAGCACAAAGAATTTTAATCTTGTTATTTTATATTAACCACTAACATTGCCGCTAGTGCAATACAATCAGTTAAAAATAAGAAAACAATATACAATGATAAAGTAAGAAAGAAAGTAAAATCATAATGGAGCTTATTTAGAAATGATCACCATTTCGCTGACGCAGGACATTGCAATGGCAAATTTTCGGCAAGACAATAACTGTTCTTAATAAGGAATGCTATTCCATGTCGGCAGCAATAAAAACTTTCTATTCACTGCAAAATATTGAAAACAATTAAAGTGACGCCAGAGAATTTATAAACAGAAAACATTTTATTAAAGTGAAAATAAAACTGAGAAGCTATGTGTGTATTTGTTTACTGTGTAATAATCAGTATATAAAATTAGGAGATTGTGTGCAGGGAATATTACTTGATTGTATTTCAATAAAGGAGATTTATGGTGCAAATCTCTGTAGGCAGCAGCAGAACAGCGCTATCTAGTGGTGAAAGAAATGTGGTTTACCTACATATTCACTGAAAAAGTTAACTATTTCTTCAATGCATTTATTGAAGAATGGAATGCAAAGAAGCTATCTACCTCTCATTCTTCAATCAATGCATTAAGTTAAATTTTCTATGAACTCTTCCTTTAAGGAAATCATTTTGGCATCTCCTGCTTTATATAGTACAGAATAGTATTTGAGGTTGAATAAAGATATACGTCCATCCAGTTCAACCCACTTGGCAATACCCACACTTCCTGTTAAAAACCTTCCTGACTCAATTGCAATCAGAAATTTGCAATCAGAAATATCCATGGATCAACTTTTGCATTGTTTTATTGAATTGTATTTGTGGACACTAACCCCAAAGGGGAACAACGCAGAATCTGCAATCACAGAAAGAAAAAAAATCAAACTGCTCTGAACCTGAACTGCTTAAAATCCGAGTTAAAGTCACGCTAACCCTATTTAACCCTGTGCCGGCTGCCCGGGTGTCTCTTGTGAGATTTATTCACACTTGCTCGCACCATATTTAATACCCGAAGCAATTGCGGCTCTGAGTAAATCCCCCCGAACTCCTTTTTCACCCTCGGTTATTGCGCTTTTCCAAAGGATGGACCAGACACCTATAGAAATGTTACGTAGAGTGAATATTATCAGGCTTTTATTGACTGTAGAAATGAAGCTTGGGTCCGATTTGAACCCAGTTGTGAACTTTCAATGGAATTTTGGACTCTCAGATCTCATTGAACTTGGAATTTTCAAAATTTAGATAATTTTCAAAATTCAAAAATTATTGAAAGTAATCGGAAATTCGAAAGATTCTGTCTGTCATCTTTTAAAGATCTTTACAGTGTGTATCCAACTTAACATTCGCCTGAAGCAATACTCTAAGCACTGGCATTCCCCTTCCCAGAGCTGCCGGTAATCACAACATTATTTCATCTATTTCTGGTCCTGACCTTGCTATTCAACACCTGAAATAAAAGATACAACATTGTTATTACTTGCAGGTCTGGGAGGGGGAATGCCAGTGCTAAGAGCTTTGCTTCAGCAGAATGTTAAAGGGTATCTCCACACACTGTATGGACCCCCCCTCCCAACCCTAAACGCTATATTAATATCTTTAAAATCAGGCCAGAAATATACTTTTTCACCTTTGTTCCCTCAGCCTCTGCTTCTTCTGTTTCTTCTGGGAATGAAAGAGCAGGAGAGGCGGGACAGGCAACCACGTCTGTGATTGGCTGAAAGTTAGCCAATCATGGATGCGGCTGCTGTTCTTCAGAAGGAGACAAGAGAACAAAGGTGTGTAAGTACATTTCTGGCCCAGTTTGAAGATGTCAGTATACAGTAGCATTTAAGGTTTGGGGGGTCCCCTATGTTTTATGCATTTCTTTTTCTTTTAAAACCATAATGCCAGTGCTGAGGTATCCAGAGGGAAGTAGGGGGGAGAGAGCACGACTGTACTTCCTGGGAAGTATCTGCCCCTTCCCAGGAGGACAGGGAAGGGGCAGATACTTATTCCTACTCTTCAGTCTCCTGGACTTTCAGCAGGCACTGCAGGACAACCATAAAGAGCAGAGGACAAAGGTAAGGATTATTTAACACTTCACAGGGGGGTCAATTTTAGTTTGGGGGGTGGACATGCCCCTTAAGCTTGCTAGGAGATCAAATTTGTGAACCCTTGAATTCTAAATTGGTAACCCTCTAATACGAATTTCCGGTTTCAGTAACCTTTGAATTCAGATCCGTGAATCCTTAAATATTCTATGCGGAACCTCGAAAATAGCTTGAGCATATAGTTTCAAAGAAAGCTTTTTTTAAAAATAAGTTTTGGTTATTTATTTATGTACCCCAGTCCATTTCCCAGTACCCTCAGCAATTTACACTAACTTACTATCGCTATTTATTCCTCAAACCTAAGTGGAATGTTTGTTGTTTTTTTTTTTTAAATGTTAAATTAATCTATAATTAATCTATAATTATATTGAAGGCAAGATTTAGTATTTCTACCTCCAATTCTTCCTTAAGTACAAAGTTACTAGTAGGTTTTTAAACTGTCTGTGTCTCCAGGAACCACATATACAGTAAAGCACAAACACAGAGAAACAACTACGAGAGCTTGTGGTCAACTTCAACTGGTTAGTACTTTGCTTCTAAAGTTTGGGAGTTTGGAATACTCAATTCTACCTTCCTTATAATTAAAGAGTTAAGGTACCTATATATTAAAAGCTCAATTGCTCAATTAAACAGTAATAATAATAATAATAATAAAAGAGACATGTAATTATACAAATGATATTAGAGATTCTGTAAAGAGTGACCAGATAATAGAAATGTTGGGGTCCTTTATAAATTATGGGGAATTAATACAAGGCTAAGTATGGAATTTACTTAATATAAATATATACGCTGAACATGTTGATATACAAAGTGCAGTGCCAGAGAAGTCCCAGGGGTAGAGATAATGGTGGTAATAAGGAATGAGAATAGATCAATCATTGGTACTGGTGGGGACTATAAAGCAGTGTTACTGTATACCCTGGGGATTTTTGGAAATAAACTTAAAATATAATTTATGTCTTGGGACCTGGTAACCCTAGCCAATAGATATTGTATATTACCAAGCGGTAAGATAATATTATTAGAATACTCTATGCAAGGGGTTAAAATATATAAAAAGGAAAGTTATCTGATTTCTAACTGGTATAGGAGATTGTTATTAATTAAAACACATTTAAACAAAATTGACATTTTAGCTCATGCTTCCCTTTTAAAAACTGTGCAATGAAAATAAGTCAAAAACACTGGGTTTGTAATGTGACAATGGTTGTAAATTGTATGTATGGTAGTGTATGTATGTGTTATATTAATATTTATGCCCCTTTAACATGGGATTCCAAAACTGCTCCACCTATACCAAATGAGGCCTTACCAGTGTCTTGTAAAGAGGGAGAATAATATTTTTTCTCCCTTGAATCCATACCTCTCTTTAAACAAGACAATATCTTGCTAGCTCTAGCTGCTGCTGTTCTGTTATCTACTAGAACCCCCACTTAGCACAGAGCCTTTTAATGTGTAGGTTACTCCAAATGCATTGCCATTTATCAACAAGGAAGATATAGAGACAGCTTAAAAAAGTTATGCTCAGGTTCTGAAAGTTCTAGAAGCACCCCTGTTGGTAATGTAACTATAGGCACTGCTTCTTCTTTTGCTGCTTTTTAGCTAAAAAACTTTGAGGCCGGCCAAATAGGATGAAAGGCAGAATCAATAATTATGTTATTTTAAAGGTTTATGTTTACCTTTATTATATCAATAAATACAATAAATATTTATATAAGTTTTTCAGAAAATTACATGTGCAATTAACTAAACTTGATAGATCGGGACTTAATAAGTTACGGTGGAATTAACCTGTTGTGTTGGAGATGTGTCCCTCTGAGCAGTACACACAGTCATAACAGCAGGTAAACTGCACATTCCTGGGGGCTTTCCTGTATCCTGGAGAACAGCTCTCACTGCACACGGACCGGGGGGTCTGGAACAAAGATGTATTATGATTGGTGCCATCCCAGTTGATAATTATAGACATTTAAATTTGATGTATGAGATATGAAAGCTTTTAGAAGAAATTTTAAAGGAGAACTAACATCCCCAGACAACAATTTCCTGTTAGACAGTATACACTCACAAACATACAACATGCTGAGTCTCACCTCTCCCTTTGCTTTGGTTGCTGAAAGATTTATAAAATAAACTGAAGGTACTAGGGGTCAGCTCCCATAATCCACCTCAGTCGGATGACATCCTAGCTAAGTTGTACGAAGAACTTTTCCCATGCTCTGCGGTGCTCAACAGATCAAAACAAGGAAGAAGCAGCCTTTCTTCCTAAAAGCTTAGAGCCAATCATGTTACAGCTCAGAAATCCTCCCCCTCCCTCTCCCTTACACAGAAAAGGAATTTCAGATGTTTTTGTGCAAACATATTTAAATGCTGCTATCCCTAAAAATTATATATTTATTTGCTTTTCCCAAAAAAATAATTTTCAAAGTGTATTTCTTAGCCAGCATAGAATATTAACATTTCAGTAAAAAATAAAATTAAGTTTTGGGAATTAAACCTGCAAACTCATGTACCCTGTCTTGCTAAAAGCAAAGCTTTTTACCCCTAACCAAACAGAACTTTTGCTAGAAACAAAAAAGGAAGCCTGGGGGTTTGAACTCATGACCTCATGGGCTGTGTTTCTAAAACATGCACTTTAGCAGGTAAGCCACCACAGCCTATGCAAAAGTACATTTAGAATTTTTCTTTTCCTATGTACAGAATCACAAAAATGACAGTAAAATCAGCTGACTATTTTTTTTATTACCTCAGGAAGGCTATATTCAGTTCATACTGGCTGGAAAATAAACTGCAGGGTAACAAGCCTTGGGGGTCAGTGAATGTAATTAAGTTCTACTATAACAAATACATGAGAAGTTTGTATAGACATTTTATCAGCAAATTATGCTTCAATTCCTCCAATCACTGGATGCTCTATGTAAGGTTATGGGGAAAAAATCAAATTGGACAACACATGCTAATTTGTAGTTTAAGGAGATTTATTATAATGCTAATAAATAAAAGAATGAGTAAGAATATATTTAAAGGGTATCTCCACCCCCCACCCCCCAAAAAAATGTTAGGGAATCCACCATAAAGACCTCACTGGGTTTAAATTGCAAAAATCTGCCCCTAAAAATACTTACCAGCCTTCATTCCCTCTGCCTCTTATGATGTTCTTCCGCATGGAACAATAGAAGGGGCCAGACCAGCAGTCGAGTCTGTTCTGTGCGAAAGAACAGCAGAGGGAGCCAAGGGAATGAGGGCGGGAAGTACCCTTAATTACCTATTTAGCAATTTGGCCTCAGACTCGAGGCTGTGATAAAAGGGATCCAAAGGGAGGGGAGGGAGGGGTGAGAGCTCCACTGCGCATGCCAGACTATTCTCAGAGGAGCAGGAAGAGGCAGATATGGATTACACACAGAAAGGCTCCTACTCTTTCATCTTTGCTTTTCTGGACTGTCATCTGGTCCTGTAGGATAACAATAAGGAGCAGAAGAGAGAAGAAAGGATCTTTTAACACTACCTAGTGGGGCACATTTTAGCTTGGGGGGCTGTTGGGTTGTGGATGTTTTTCCTCAGGATAGTGTATTTGATTAGATTTGTATGCTTCATTACCAAGTAAAACCTTTTCCTACTGAGCAAGAACTGTCCCTAGGATCCAGCTCATGAAATCTCTGAGGATCTAATTCCCCATCTTATTTGCTAGGCTGCTGTGGCTGGTGGCTTGCATTGGTCTGCTACCTACTGTAGACATGAATGCTTTATCCCTTGCTCTCAAGCTAGGGGACAAGGTAACGGTTGTCAGCCTTTACTGTATGGCATTGTCTAACCATTGTTTTAGCTGTTTTATTTTGTTTAGCTATGTCATTCAATCACACACAAACTTACCATGAACCAAAGCTACTCTATATAAAGCTGCAGACTTCAAGCAGCAGCCAATAATCAGTAAAGCAAATGACTTATCAGCAATTGTCTTGTGTCAAGACCTTTTAGATGCTCAGGAGCCAGGATAATCAATTTTTGATCATCCACTACAAAGAATACCAAATAGCTGGCATTAATGTCACACTGATGTATATACGAAAATGATAATTTACCCAGAACAGAAAACATGGCAATAATTCTTCACATGGGGGGTGCTTGCGGCTCTCCATTAATGAGGCCCGTTGTGCACTGTTTTGAGGTTTAAGGGGAAGGTGTGTAGCAGATTCAACAATATCAAACACATGTAGGAACCCACCTTTCCCTTCGTGGCTAAGTGGACACAGAGACCATCTAGCTCTAAAAGGGGCCAATGCATAAGTGCAATTACGGAGAAAAAATGTATCCAGCTCTATATTGAACAGCTTCCAGATTTTTAAAGTCAGAAATACTCCCCACTAGTTTGTATTTCAAAACATAGGGGGTTTATATTTGGAACTACCAGTTTAGGAATTCTGCAGATCTGACGAAATTTTAGAAACTTTTGAAACTTATCTGAATGTTTAATTGAAAATCATATTAAAAAAATCAAAAATAGGGGGGGGCGTGGCCGAATGAGCTCGGGATAGGACGCATCTCCCTTGAGCTCCCGCCGCCAGCACACCACATAGGCACCCACAGGATGCCAAATATGGGGAAATCCTCAAGGAAAGGGTCAGACAAGGACCCTAAGACCCCCCTGCACCCCCTTAAACAGAAAGACCTGGGGGATTTCTTCGCAGGAGGAGCACAGGAGCCCGCTGAGGCGCACACCATGAGGCGCGCAACGGCCGCCATTACAGCCCCGGCTCCCGCAGGCGACCCACAAACACCGCTAGCACTTACCCACCCACCGGATCAGAGGGCTCCCGGTCCACTCCCACAACGGCAGGTCGGTAGAGACCCCCACCTCAGAGGCCCCCAAGCCCAACCAGATAAGGCCTTGGCACAGGCCCAGGCTTCCACAGGGAGACCAGACCCAGGCATACAGGGCCCAGGAAGGGGGGACTACCCCAACTCCCCTGCATACTCCCAGGACTCAGGACAAGAGTCCCCAGGGGCTTACCCAGGACCCCCACCAGGGGCCCAGCAGAGAGACCCAGTGAATGGCCCAACTCAGCCCTACTCACCCACCCAGGGATCCAGCACCCCACCGAGGGCCCATACAGACCCAGCAGACCACCCAAAAAATTCACTTAGAGAATTGTTACTAAACCTACCAACAAAAGCAGACCTCAATAAAATTACACAGCAAATCCAAACAATGTGCCGAGCAGAGGTCTCGCTAATTAGAAACGATCTTAAAGCGGTACTAAAAAGTGTGGAGGACCTGGAAGAAGAACACCAAGCTACAAACCAACACCTACAGGTGGTCACGCAAGTAGTAAACGACCATTCAAGGGCCATAAGAGACTTATTTCGCCAAATGGAAGACTTGGAAAACAGAGGCCGATGCAACAATATTCGGATAAGGGGCCTACCAGAATCCATTCCAGACTATAAATTACAAGAAACAGCAAATAATCTATTTAATATGGTCCTAAACATGGAAACTCCACAAGACATAGAGTTGGACAGAATACATAGAGCGCTAAAACCCAAAGGTTCCTCCAAATACCTAAGGGACGTAATATGCAGAGTACACCACTATGCACTGAAGGAGCAAATCCTCTCAAAATACCGTTCTTACACGGACCTAACATGGGAGAACACCAACATCCAACTCTATCCAGATCTATCCCCATCCACCTTGGCACGCAGACGCCAACTACAGCCCCTGCTACAAAACCTTCGAAATAACCATCTCCCATACCGCTGGGGATTCCCATTCCAACTCATTGTAAAACGTGAAGGAGTGACCCACATCCTCAGATACCCAGAGGACCTACCAGCCTTTTGTGAAGCACTCCAACTCCCGGTCATAGAGCTTCCAGACTGGAAACCAATCCCGACCCTCGCAGAGGGCCCCAATCAATTATGGTCGCACACCCAAACCCAGATAACGAAAGCATCCCAGGCGGAAAAAAGGAGACGCCACGAATCGCAAGATTCCCACACTTCAACAAGTCCAACACCTTCTCACCATACCCCTGGCTGACTAGGCCAAGGAGAACAAGGGACAGTAGAGGAGCCTCATATGGACTTACTCCATCCCCCACCTATACCAGGTTTGCAATAACTGTATTGTTCCAACCTCCTACGCCCACATACCCTAAGCAACCCAACTTCACCCCCCCATAATTACATATGCTAACATTACAGAGTGCCTACATACCTAAAAACAAAAAAACAAAAAAAGAGACGGCGAGCGGGAGCTGGGAGAGACCCAGACCCTAGATATGACCACCCCACGAAACCCCATTCCGCAGGACAAACCTCCATATTGGAAATGGAGTAATCTCCTCGTATGCCGACCCAGCACCACAACAATATATATGTTAGCAAAGTGTTTCAATGTACACATTGAATGGTATTTTGTTTTAAATGTTTACTTGTTTTTCTGTTGTTTATGCAGTTCCGGTCGAAACAGTCTCTCCACAAACCATCTCGTCAGAAAAGGTCTCGCCGTCTGCTGAGTGGACCTGCTCCTGCCGCCGCCGACCTCCCACCTATATATATTTGTTGCATCACTCCTGGTCCGTACGGTGAGTACCAAAACAACCACACAACACATTAGACCACAAGCGCACTGCTCTCCACTTAGAATGGAAACATGGTAAAGATCTGTTCCTTGAATGTTAGGGGTCTAAACACCCCCAAAAAAAGGCACCTGACTCTCAGAGAACTGAAACAATTGAAAGCCCAAATAGTTTTCCTACAGGAAACCCACTTAGACCCAACAGGTATATATATATATCCGACCAGGTGGACTCTGGGATGGGTTTGCCCAGGTCTTTTTCCCATTTCCGCATATAGGTGTGGGGGCCTGCTTTGGTTACTGACAGTTCCTGTAGGGCGCTGTATATGGAAGATATAAGGCCTTTTTGGGAGGGGCCAATGTAGAAAATCCATTCTAGGTTATCCAGATGCGAGAAGTTCGTTTTGCGAAAAGTCTGTTGGATAAAGTGCTTTAGTTGTAGTTAAAAGAATTGGAATTGGGGGGAGTTTGGGAGGGAGCTTGAGTGGCACAGTTCTTCAAAAGTTAGTAGTTCTCCAGTTAGCCTATGCAACACGTCTTTCACTCTGGTCATCCCCTTTGTGTGTAGCCATTTGGCTTGTGGGCCCGAGCCTCCTGGAGGGAAGCTAGGGTTGCCTATAAATGGAAGCAGGGTGGAGGGGCGACCCGGACTCTCATACCTTTTTACAATACTTTCGGAAGAGAGTTTGTTAGTTTTTGGTTGAGTTGTTTGACCAGTAAGGCATTAGCTTTGTTCCCTTTGTCGTAATAATGTCTGCGGAGCCATGTTAGAGAGTATTCGACTTTGTGTATGGTTATGTCTTTAAGTTGGTTGCGGAGGGATAGTATCCTGCGGAGGGAGGATCTGGAGGGTTTGTTATAGTGGATTGTTTCTATGGCTTTTAGGTCCTTCTTGACTTGTGTTATGGTCTCCTCTCTATTGCGTTTCAGATGGGTAAGTGCAGATATGATGCGGCCTCTTATTGTGGCTTTATGGGCTTCCCATACTGTGGCTATTTCGGGTACTGAGTCTGTGTTTATCTGAAAAAATTCCTGGATTTTATGTGAGAGCTGTTCTCTTATGTGGGTGTTCTGTATTGCTGTGTCGTTCAGTCTCCAGTTGCATGATTTAAGGTTATGTCGAGATAGTGTGATATCAATTTCTATGGGGGCGTGGTCTGACCATGAGATTGAATGTATATCACAACTATATGGATTTTTTAGGAGTGGGCTGGTGCCTAGTAGCAGGTCTATACGAGAGTGGGTTTGATGAGGATGAGAGAAGAAGGTGTAGGCTCGGGACTTCGGGTTTCTTATTCTGTATAGATCATAAAGGTTTAGGGATCTTAATAGTTGGCGGGTGGAGCGTGCTTGTTGTATTTCTCTGTTTTGGTTTGAGCTGTTATGAGGGGATCTGTCCATGTTGGGTGAGAGTATGGAGTTGAAGTCTCCTCCTACGATCTTGTATGGGCAGGTGTAGTTATTCAGTTTGCGTAGTACTTTCTTTAGGAATTTGAGTTGGCCGCTATTGGGAGCATAAATGTTTAAAAGAAGAATCGGAGTGTCATTTAGGAGACCATGGAGTAAGAGGAATCTACCTTGGGGGTCCTGTTCTGTGTGGATTGGGTGGAAGGTGCATGATTTGTGAAACAAGGTTGCTACACCTCCTCTCTTTTGGGTGGATGAGGCCAGGTATTGAATTGGGAATTCTCGGGCTGCAAAGGTGCAGGAGCCTGTTGGGTCTAAGTGGGTTTCCTGTAGGAAAACTATTTGGGCTTTCTCCTGCACCTTTGCAGCCGAGAATTCCCAATTCAATACCTGGCCTCATCCACCCAAAAGAGAGCAGTGTAGCAACCTTGTTTCACAACTGCACCTTCCACCCAATCCACACAGAACAGGACCCCCAAGGTAGATTCCTCTTACTCCATGGTCTCCTAAATGACACTCCGATTCTTCTTTTAAACATTTATGCTCCCAATAGCGGCCAACTCAAATTCCTAAGAAAGTACTACGCAAACTGAATAATACACGCCCATACAAGATCGTGGAGGAGACTTCAACTCCATACTCTCACCCAACATGGACAGATCCCTCATAACAGCTCAAACCAAAACAGAGAAATACAACAAGCACGCTCCACCCGCCAACTATTAAGATCCCTAAACCTTTATGATACAACAGAATAAGAAACCCGAAGTCCCGAGCCTACACCTTCTTCTCTCATCCTCATCAAACCCACTCTCGTATAGACCTGCTACTAGGCACCAGCCCACTCCTAAAAAATCCATATAGTTGTGATATACATTCAATCTCATGGTCAGACCCACGCCCATAGAAATTGATATCACACTATCTCGACATAACCTTAAATCATGCAACTGGAGACTGAACGACACAGCAATACAGAACACCCACATAGAGAACAGCTCTCACATAAAATCCAGGAATTTTTTCAGATAAACACAGACTCAGTACCCGAAATAGCCACAGTATGGGAAGCCCATAAAGCCACAATAAGAGGCCGCATCATATCTGCACTTACCCATCTGAAACGCAATAGAGAGGAGACCATAACACAAGCCAAGGAGGACCTAAAAGCCATAGAAACAATCCACTATAACAAAACCCTCCAGATCCTCCCTCCGCAGGATACATCCCTTCGCAACCAACTTAAAGACATAACCTACACAAAGTCAAATCCTCTCTAACATGGCTCCGCAGATATTACTACGACAACAGGGAACAAAGCTAATGCCTACTGGTCAAATAACTCAACCAAAAACTAACAAACTCTCTTCCCAACCTCATCATATCACCAGAAGGGACTGAATGCCACTCCCCGTAGACCAAGTAACAGCGTTCGCACAATACTACAAATCTCTATACCAATTAGAGCCAGCCATTCCGGACCGCCAAACACATACCTACCTCACAACACAATTCCTACAGGAAGCTAGACTTCCACGTATATCAGTAGAAGACGCCGACAATCTTAGCGCCCCCATTCACCCTAACGGAGCAACAGCAATATTAAAGGAATCTCCACCAAAAAAATCTCCAGGCCCAGACGGCTACAACATACAGCTACTATAAAACCTAAGCAACCTACTGGCCCCAAAACTGCTAGCCCTATACAACTCCTTCCTAGAAGGAGCTCCTATCCCCAAAACAATGACCATTCCCACATTATAGTCCTTCCCAAACCAGGAAAAGACCCCAAATACTGTCAAAACTACAGGCCAATAGCCCTACTGAACACGGATCTCAAAATATACACAAAACTAATCGCAAAGACTGGCCCGCCTCCTACCATCAATTACCACCCGGACCAAGTGGGATTTGTCCGCGGCAGACATGCAGAGCATAAACCTCAGACATTATAAACCGCACTAAGCAGGAGGCCTTAATTTAAGCCTAGATGCTGAAAAAGTGTTTGACAGTATAGACTGGAGATTCTTGGGACATTCACTACAGGCATTTGGGACCATGGAAAAGCCCTACGAGCCATCACAAACCTATAACAACCCCAACAGCGTTGATACAACTTCCCATGCAAATCCCCCATCTTCCAGCACACAACGGAACACGTCAGGGCTGCCCTCTTTCCACTGCTATTCATCATGTGCATGGAATCATTAGCAGCACATGTAGATTACACCCAACATCAAAGGAATACAACTCCCCTATGGAGAATTCAAGCTATCGCTCTATGCAGATGATGTTTGCTCACTTAACATCCCCGCTCACCTCTCTCGAACACCTAAACCCCCTCCTCACCCATTTTGGCTCATTATCCGGTATAAAATCAACCAAAATAAATCAGAGCCCTACCACTAAACATCCCACATAACACTCTGAAATCTTGAAAAGGAAACACACCTACACGTGGAGAACAGTGTCCATAAAATACCTTGGCATCAACCTCACCCCCCTACCACACATTATATAATGCAAACTACCCCGGCTGCTAGACACACTGGGACAGGACATGAATAGATGAAAAATTTACCAATATCCTGGCTGGGAAGCCTGACAACTCTAAAAAGAATATTCTCCCAAACTATTATACCTCTTCGAAACCTCCCCATCCAGGTCCCCTCAAAAACCCTACACTCTTTTCAATCGACCTGCTTCAGATTTCTGTGGCGGGGCAAACGCCATAGAGTACCACAATCAGTGATGACAGCACACAGAGCGCACGGCGGCCTAGCAGCCGCATCATTTCACAGATACCATCAAGCAGCAACATCTCAGAGCCCTAGCACACTGGTCCCAACCTAACAAAATAGCAACATGGGCGACAATCGAACAGACTGGGTGCCAGACATTGATCTGGGCCACTTTTTGTGGGAAGGGGGAAAAACCCCATCAAAACTAAACAAGGTCCCTGGGCAAACCCATCCCAGAGTCCACCTGGTCGGATATATATATATATATATATACTCAGATGGTACCATACCCCTCAACTACTACACAAGCTCTTCCCAAATACATCCCCCTCCTGCTGGAGATGCCAGCGAGAGGAGGGTTCCTTATACCACATCATGCGGACCTGCACACTAATCAAGCTATACTGGACCACAGTCCACCAACTGCTACAAAAGACGCTAAAGAAGAAGCTGCCAAAAGACCTGCTACACAATAAAAGTTCTTGTCATTTAAAATGGTGCTAATTTTGCCCCAACCAATCAGATTTTAGCTTTCAAATGTAAAATAAGATCTGATTGGTTGGGGCTAAATTAGCGCAATTTTAAATGATAAGAACTTTTATTGAATCTCCCTTTATATCTCTTTAAAAGCTACATTTCTATTCTTTCATTCATGCAGAATTCTGGAGGCAGATCTTCTTAGAATTTCCTGATTTTAGGATATTTTCTAAATTATGAAGGAAAAAGAAAATTCAAAGTAAAAAAAAAAAATCTTGGCTAATCCCTCAATATATCGAACTCTCACATATATGCCACATGTACTGTATGGTTGTATTCACAGACATGGCTGCCAACTAGCCCCCAATTTTAACCAGCTAATAGGGCTATGCACAGAAAGTCGGTATCAATCTCTATTGCCTCTGCACTGAGCCGATACCAGCTCTCAATGTGTAGCGAATGGGGTTTTCCTATTCCAAAACTTTAACTCCAGCTATCTGCTGGCATAAAAATTTAGTTCTTAAAAAAATGTGGAGGAGGTAACAGAAGGGAGGGGGAAGGGGGGAGTGCTGCAGAGAGATCTGACACCATGGGAAAACAGAGTCACTGACAAAGGTAGGAGAAAGGCAGCATAGAGTACACAAAATTAAATTTGAAATGGTGCAATGTGTATTTTTCACTATAGATGCCCTTTAAGATGGAAAAAGGCGATAACCACTCTCTGTACATAGCCCTGTCAATATTTTGAACCCCTATCAGTTTTTAAACATCCCTCAAACTCACCTGTATCGCCCACAACCTACATATTTCAACCTCTATACACATTTAGCTACATAATGGAGTTATTCTTTCATACACACATGCAGAATTCCTGAAAAAGTTTTCTAACTTTTTCCATAGTGTAGGGCACCCAAGCCCACCCCCAACCACCAAGTTCATTTTGTAAAACAAGCCCAGAAATATACTTACAATTCTTCATTTCCTTGGCTGTCTACTCCTGCACCTCTGCTTGTCAGAAGTTGCAAATAGGCCAGACCAGCAGCCACATATGTGATTGGCTGAGAGCCAATCATAGATGCTGCTGCCAGCTAAGCAGAGAGCTGAGGAAATGAAGGAGCGTAAGTATATTTTTGGGGCTTGTTTATATAACAAACTTGGCAGTTGGACGTGGGCTGAGGTGCCCTACACCCCAGATCTATGTTGGCACCAGGTAGCCAAGATAAATCCAGAGGGATGAAGGGGGAGAGCTCCCCTTCGCATGCCAGAGTCCTCAATGACAACAAGGAATAAGCAGGAATTGGATGACATAGACAGCTCCTACTCTTCACTTTTTGAAATGTTGGATAGGCACTACAGGAGAACCATAAGAAGCTGAGTAAAGATTTTTTTTTACAGTACACAGTGGGGCCTGCACTAGGGCAACTTTTAGTTATAGGGATGGAAAACTTGTTCAAACCCACAAGAAAAGTAAAAAAAAACAAACATACATATGTATGTTTAGCTATTAGTATGCAGGAATGCCCAGCCCCAAAAGTAGAGATTAACCAAACTTGTGGAACTAATTGAAATACTGAAAATCTAATTTTAACCCATTTAAAGCTAAATTTTCTGTCTGGATTTTAAAGTTTTGATGTAATTTCCAAATTTTCGATTTTCTAATTTTCAAATGCAAGTTTCAATTTTCGGATATTTGAGTTGTGACTTTTGGAATTTCCGAAAATTCTGCCAGATCTGTGGATTTTAGAAACATGTTTTTCTTTCTAAACCATATCTCATATCTACCCAAAAGGAACCAAAGCATAACTTTGTGGCATTACTCTAAGGGCAAGTATGCATTTTTTCAGATGAAACACACCTCAATCTAAGAACAACCCAAACGATATATTGTTTCAGCTTATACATTTTCAGATACAGAACAGTACAAATCTTTCATACTGTACATATATGCAGAATCCTTCACACCTTTTTTTCTAAAGGAAAAAAAAAGAAAAAAAGCTGCAAAGATTAAAACTTAAAAATCTTGACTAAATCACCAATAGAATTAAAATTTCCTACTAAATAGAAATCATCCAAACGTCCCAAAAATGTTTATTTGCTTGCAATAGTGCATACAAAAACACAGCAATCAAGTAGCCAAGTGCAAAATTAATGTTTGCACTTGGCTGTGTTCTAAGTGCAAACCTTAATTATTTTAAACTTTTATTTCAAAACATCTACGTAGACAACAGTTCCAAAAACTACCAGGCTTTTTTTAATTAGAGGAGCAAAAATTTGCTAGAGCTGTTAATTTGCCTTAACCAATCAGACAATACTTTTTTACTTGTCACATATATGTGCAGAATTCCAGGTACAATTCTTTATAGAATATTTACAATTTTAGGACATTTTTAGAAACATGAATCTTCCCAACCCCACATGACAAGTAAAAAAATCCCAACAAATATCAGTCTCATACATGTCCTTAATTAAATGGTATACCACACTACGATATAGCCACAAACTAATCATAAAGTTGACCAAGGGGACCTGCAATAATAGAAACAAATTAACCAGCTCTATATTTTGAATGGTTTCCAATTTTTTACACTAAACACTAGAGATGTACTGTGGGTTCTAATAGGACCAAGTCCCGACGAAACTTTCTGAACTCCCGGAATTTATGAAACCCAAATTTTCAGAGTTTTAAATTTTTATTGGAAATTTGATAATTATCGAAATCGAAAGTAGATGATTATCGAAAGTAGATAATTATTGAAAACTGAAAGTAGAGAATTTTCGAAAATTGAAAGTAGATGATTTTCGAAAATCGAAAAACGAAAGTAGACGATTTTCCAAATGGTTTTCTTTTCATTTTTTAAAGGGTATGTCCAGCAAAAATGTAAGTTTGTTTCTAACTGATTTACTGAAGAACAGGAGGTAAATGCATTATCTCTTACCTCCTGTTCTTCAGTAAATCTTACAGGAGAGGAGGAGACACTTACCCGCGGACCTGTTCCAGCTCCGAATTCCCCGACGCATCTCCAGTTCTTTGCATTGTGCGCGCATGCGCACACAGCGCGAAGGACCAAGGACGTGTCGGAGACTGTCAGTGAAGTCGGCGCTGGAGCGGGTCCGCGGGTAAGTGTCTCCTCCTCTCCTGTAAGATTTACTGAAGAACAGGAGGTAAGAGATGCATTTACCTCCTGTTCTTCAGTAAATCAATTAGAAACAACTACCCCATAGCGCTTACAAACTAGTTAGGAGTGTAACATATAGTGATGGACCTGAACCCGAGCTGAACTATCTGAACTAGTTCGGTTTTCCAAATTAACGGACGTATTTTCAATCATTTTTGAAAATTCGATAATTATCGAATTTACGGACAGTTCACTGACCCTTGAATGTATTATTGGGTAACCCTTGAATGTAATTTTCTTTTTAAGAAACCCTCGAATGTAGCGTTAGTTTTCGGTAACCCTCGAATGTAATGTTCAATTTTTGGTAAACCTCGAATATAGTGTTCAATAACCCTCAAATGTAGGGGTCGATTTTTATAACCCTCGAATGGGTTATCGAATTCGTGAACCCTGGAATGTATTGTTCTGTAACCCTCTAAAGTAGAGTTTGGTAACCCTTAAAATTGGCTGTAACCCTCGAATTTAGCGTGTGGAAATCCGAAAATTGCCCGATGTTGAAGAAAGAAGTGTTTAAATGCGTTTTGGTGGTAGGTACATGTTCCCTACACCATTTCCTAGATGCCACAGCCATTTACAGTAAATTACCAGTGTTATTTTATCTATTATCTCCCATTGACTTTTGAACTTCCAAACTTTTACTGAAGTTCAGAAAGGAACCAAACTTCAGTAAGTTCAGCCATCTCTAGTAACATACAGATACAAAGGAATGTAGTTTTGGAGTGAGACTTAAGCAAATAAAACAATCATATCCTGTAAAAAAAAATGTCATCAAGATAAACAACTACAAATTTATTAAGAAACTCTCTAAAGACATTCAGGGTTATTCAATAAAAGTTCTTATCGCTTAAAATAGTGCTAATTTTGCCCCAACCAATCAGATCTTATTTAACATTTGAAAGCTTACATCTGATTGGTTGGGGCAAAATTAGCACTATTTTAAGCGATAAGAACTTTTATTGAATCTCCCTGATAATTTATAAAATCTTGTAAGACTGCAGAAGCATTACTAAGGCTAAATGGTTTGACTGAATATTCATAATAGCCATATCTGGTGTTAAAGGCAATTTTCCACTTTTCTCCTCTCAGATACTGACCACATTGTAAGCACTCCTAAGATCTAATTTAGGAAAGCACTGCATCTGCATTTGTATGGCTCTTTGACCCAGGAAGAGAAGTTACCAAGAAAAAAAGTTGTTAACTGCCAGCAGGCTAAATAAGGACAGATCTTTACTGCATATATCATCACAAACAACCCCCCAAAACATTGTAAGTGGATGTGTGGTCACAAATAAAGAATTATTTGATATTTTGAGTGGGACCCTGGTTTGGATTTTCAAGTTCCCAAGGGACCTTGAGGCGTCTGCATCCTTGTTGGTCTAGAGTGCACTCATTTATAGTTATTTATAGACATGTCAGGATTTGTTTTAAAATTCTCACATATATACAATATTTCTGTTTATTTAGGGACATAAATAAAAACTTACCCCTGTAAAACATTGGTTCCACATAATGTCTTTAAGGTCTGGACCTGTTGATTTAAAGCTTCCAACCTTGGTATACTGAAACTTTCTTAAATGACCAACAATCATGTTTAAGAGGTCGTACTGTGCTGGAACATCTCCATCTGGAGTAAAGAAAATCTCATCATCCGACAACTTAAAATGAACTTTCTGTAGGATATTGTTCAGCTGTAGAAACAAACCAAAATCAATAGATTGTGTAGTGTAATTTCCACTCTATACATATTTATAAAAGTGCAGTATCGCTAAATAGTGATATCACGCCTTTAACGATCATAAGAGTTATGACCATGATTATAAAGTTACGATCATAATTGTAAGATCGCCTTTACAATACCATTGTGGTTTCCAATACCAAACACTCAACAACAACATAGTTGAGTGATTTTTATAAGAATATATACCCCTGCTGCTCCCCATTCATTTGTCATCCTCCTTCCACTTTAACAAGCGCCTTCCCTGTCAAACCCAGCAATATAAAGAGAACGATAAAACACACAGACCTTTACTGTTCAAAAAATCCTCCTCTCTGTCCTTCATGTAAAATGCATTTCTCACCCGGTAACCTTTTAAATCCTGTCAGCCATGAAGAGACCAAGTTCAGTCTCGTTCAACCCATGTGGGTGAGGTTATGCAGAGTGTGCAGGTCAATACACTGACCTGGCCGCTCTGCTTAACTTCACTAGTATGACTGAACGAGATAGAAGTTGGTCTTATCACGGCTGACAGGATTTAAAAGGTTTCCGGGTGAGAGATGCATTTTACATTAAAGACTGGGAGAGGGATTTTCTGAAAAGTAAAGGTCTGTGTTTTTCATCAATCTTTTTTATTGCACTGTTTGACAGGGAAAGTCCTGCTTAAAGGGGAAGAGGATGAAATGTAAACGGAGCAGGAAAATTCCAGAGAAAAGGCTGCCAGGAGGATGTCCATTAAGAAGTTAAATTCTGGTATGTATTCATTAATCTATGTTATTGCAGGGCTGGCAGGGGGGTTACCTTGTATTTAGTTTAGTTATTTAGTGAAGGGATAACAGCTGGTTAGGGATTTAATAAAGAGACTAGCCAGCAAATTACATTTTTTAAACTTATATATTATAAGAAATAATTTGACCCATTACAGTGTAATATAAGGTTTATAAAGTCAACTTGAAGTTCCCTGCCCTGTATAAAAGCACCTAGCCTGCGGCCTCATGCTTTTATATGGATAGGGAACTCCTTTGTGACTTTATATCCTGTAAGGGGCACATTGTCCCTTATATTATAAACTATAAATTTCCTTTTAAGGTAACAAGCAGCTCTTAAAATGCTACATTTAGATGCTGCATTTAGATGCTTTAAAGTCATAACCATAAACCAATGACTAATGGATCTGTAAAGCAGAGAACCAGGAGTCATTTTGCTAAGAGCCATAGCATTTTTTTATCTTTAATTCTCATTTAAAGTTATTAATTTAAAGAAGTAATTGGATTATCCTACAATAAAATAGTTACCACTAATACAAAAACATTACAAAAACATGTCATTTCACCTTTCGTTTATTTAGATTCTTCTTTATATGGTAATTGTCATTATGTGCCCCATGTGAAATATTTTCTAATAACAATCCATGTAGACCATAGGCCAATGCATACACAGCTTTATAAACATTGTACTTAATATTCAAAAAGGTTGACTGGTGATCCAGATATTTTAAAAGGGATTCATTCCCAGTGCAGAGACATCCACTGGATTCTATTTTACATTCATCTCGACAGTAACTCAACTGCCCTTTCACTTGTTTTTGAGCTTTGAACATTTCTAGAGTGCAACAGTGGAATTCAAGAATCCATATATTAGCAATATAGGGATCATTAGGATACAGATATGGACTTGCCTTTGTTATAAAATTCTCAAGTCCAGCAATTGAACGTGTAATAGGGGAAACACTTAAGCTGCCATTTAACTCCTGAGCTGGAGTTAAGTGTGAAAATGTATCATCAGAAAGAGACCCACTTGTAAATATCCAGGTCTTTCTTAACGGTAAAATACTTAAAGCAGAATATGTTAAAAAATATAAAAAATCATGGAAATATGTCCCAGTAGTAGTGATAATCATGACATTTGCAGTAGTCTTGGAAATAAAACTTCTCATTCCAAATTTATTTTCAAATACATATGGTTTATACAGAAAGACAAACTCCACACACATCCCGTTCCTTATAATCTGGTCCTTCAGATCTTCACTTGCTCGCTGGCTGCTGTTATCATCTGAGGCCAAAATCCCCACCCAGGTCCATCCAAAGTGTTTGAGCAGCTGAATGATAGCTTGGTTCTGATGTTTCTCATTAGGGACTGTCTGATAGACTGATGGGAACCTTAGTCTGTCACTAAATAGAGTGTCTGTAGCTCCATAGGTGATCTGAAGAACAAACAGTACATGTGAAATCTAAGGGCTTATTTAATAAGAGGTGAACAGGTTTGCCCATGTTATTAATTAGCAGCAACCATTTAAATGTTATCTTTTTACTGGTCTACTACAGTTGGACAACATTTGATTGATCAACCAGTCCATGGTAACCCTTGGTTGTCCTACTGACAAAACGGACACATTTTAAATAGAAATAGATGTGTATGACCTGTTATGTAGAATACGGTTGAAAGCACATTTTTTACACAGGGCTGAAAAACTCACAATTTGGAGTATGGGACTGAAGGTCAAAGGATGACCCAAACCTATGTTCCAAAAGTTTCTATATACCACCACCATCCACTTAACCTGGTGTTAAAACATTCATTAATGAAGTTAAACAAAGAGGGAAAACTGTTTTTGAACAGTGTGTTGAGGGTAAAATATTGGATCACAACGACAAGGGTAACTCCAGCAGGCTTATTCATTGTGTTAAGTCTGGTATTGCAGCAAAAAGAGAAATTGCTCTTTAGCATTGGCCATTACCAGACCAGGTATGCAAGCAAAAATATGCCAACATTAAAAGGGGGTCTTGTATATATTGAATTTAGAGGCATATTTATAAAGCAGAGAAGGTGAAATGTCACAGCTATTTTGACATTGTTTATTTAAAGGGCATGTCCACCCCTTTTTTTAACTTTTAATATGTTATATATATTGATCCCCCAGCCCCAACCGCCGTAATAAAATTCTTAGAAAGTGCCCCGATAGTTACTTACCTTCCCTCTATCCTCCGCGGCACTCTCCAGTCCCTCTGCTTGCACGGAAATGCAAGCAGGGGGCGGGACCGGCAGCCACGTCCCTGATTGGCTGAGAGGCAGCCAATCAGGGACGCGGCTGCCAGCTGCTCTGAATGCCGGAGGATGGAGGGTTGGTAAGTAACTATCGGGGCACTTTCTTTGAAATCTGTTACGGCGGTTGGGGCTGGGGGACCAATATCTATAATATATCATGGAGAATTTACACTAGGGGGAGGGAGAAGAAAACGGGAGGGAGAGGGAGGGGGGGGGGACTCTCCTGCGCATGCCTCAACCTTGTCGAGGTTGAGGCAGAGACAAGCACAGGATGAGTCACTGGGAGCTTCTACACTACAATTTTCCTGGCTTTGGAGGGGCACAGCATGGCAACCATAAGGGGCTGGGATGTAATGTAAGGATTTTTGTACACTACAGAGTGGGGCCAGTATGGGGTTAAATTTGAATTTTGGGGGTGGACATGCCCTTTAACGCTATTTATAAATAGGTGAAATTTCACCTTTTCTGCCTTTTGATGCATTTTTTTGCAGTTTTACCAAATTTTTTGTCGAACATCATTAAGGCATTTTTCATAGCATTAAACGACAATTAAAGCGGTATTTATAAAGTGCCAAAATGTGGATTTTTATCTGAAGTGGCGTAAATGCATCTATGGGGAATGGCCCAGAAATGGGTTCTTTTACTGGAATGTTCCATTAACTGACTATTTCTTACACAGCACTATGGTATGTTCCCATATTAATGTAACTGGTTTCATAATTAGCTGCAGTTTGCTGATAATAAGCAATTCTAAAAAATTAGTCCTAAATAATAAAATAGAGAAAATTTGCCTGGGTGAGTTTTACACTATTTATCATATCCTATTAATAAAATAGAGAAAATTCCCCTGGGTGAGTTTTACACTATTTATCATATCCTATTAATAAAATAGAGAAAATTTGCCTGGGTGAGTTTTACACTATTTATCATATCCTATTAATAAAATAGAGAAAATTCCCCTGGGTGAGTTTTACACTATTTATCATATCCTATTAATAAAATAGAGAAAATCCCCCTGGGTGAGTTTTACACTATTTATCATATTCTATTAATAAAATAGAGAAAATTCACCTGGGTGAGTTTTACACTATTTATCATATCCTATTAATAAAATAGAGAAAATTCACCTGGGTGAGTTTTACACTATTTATCATATCCTATTAATAAAATAGAGATAATTCCCCCAGGTGAGTTTTACACTATTTATCATATCCTATTAATAAAATAGAGATAATTCACCTGGGTGAGTTTTACACTATTTATCATATCCTATTAATAAAATAGAGAAAATTCACCTGGGTGAGTTTTACACTACTATTTATCATATCCTATTAATAAAATAGAGAAAATTTGCCTGGGTGAGTTTTACAATATTAATTATATCTTTTGCTGAAAAAAACACCACATGTGTTAGGCTATTTTTAAATAACAAAGATGGGTGTTTAGTGTGTATTAACCAATATGACACTACTTTGAAAAGCCACCAGGGAGTGTTACCTATTTATCATCATATGCGTTGAAATTAACTTTTCCCTACATTTTCAGCATTATTAGTGCTACTTTCTGCCACGTAATTTTCGCCTTTGATGAAAATTTACCTTTTTAATAACTATGAAGAAAAGAAAAGTTGAATGTTTAAAAAATTGTAGTGAAGTCTGGAGGAAAAAACTGTAGGAAAAAAAGGTGTGGTAGTGATTTTTCACCACTGTTAATCGCCACTTTATAAATTGTGATAAATTCAAATTTGGTGAAAAAGCAGCGATAATTTATAAATATGCCCCTAAAAGTTTTAAAAAGCATTACCTTCCAACCCCCCACTTGCGTTTTAATCTTATCTTTCTCCAACACTCCCACACTATAAGAACTTACATGCAGCCAATCCCTTGCCGTGTCCTCTTCCTGATAATGACGGTCAGTCATGGCCACAACGGTGAAATTATGGGCAATGGCTGATATCCATTACTGAATGAGCAGTTGTGAGCTTGCTCTACTCCAAAAGAGGGTGTGGTTGGACTTTTGGTAAAAGAGAACAGCTGTTTGTACCTATAACTCTTACCTATAATGAGTTTGGGAGCATTGGAGAAATGTAATATTAAAACGCAATTTGCACTTTAACAGGTTATCTCTACAATTACTTAAGAATAATTCAGATATCACTATCACACCCTAGGACAAAGGGGGCATGCAATAGTGATAATGGATTTAGAATACTATTATAATGAGATTGTCACAACTGTCACATATAGATGTGTACCAGCCCACCCCCAGAGATCTCATATGGGACATTAAGGTACATGGATTTTTACTACCAATATTTGCACATTGTATTTTATAACAGCTGTTTTTCCTCTGATGGTGTTTTTTAAAGACAGCTATGTGGGACTGCCATGGGGTCCAATGCTGCCCCATCATATGCCAACACCTTTATGGCTTGGCTTGAGGAAAAAAAATATTTACCATCTGTCTGCCTTTAACAGGAACTGTTTGGCCTGGTGGAGATATATACACAATATCTTCTTCCTGTTGCGGGGCTACATTGGATCTTTGACTGATTTTCATACTACTACATAGTAGCATAGTAATTGAGGTTAAATAAAGACATATGTCCATCTAGTAGAAACTTTATAACCTCCTTTTTAACTCTAATGAACAGATAATCCAGAGGAAGAGGGGGAAAAACAGCTAAAAGGGGGTGATGGGACTCCAAATGGCAATCAGAAAGTATCCATGGATGAACAAGAACTACAGTATATGTATTAATAACAGTCGTTTTCAGCAATTTTTAGCTTTCAAAACTTATCCAGACCACTTTCAAAGCTATTGAATAAACTTGGATGAAAGACAGTTCAACAGTTTCTCCTTTTCACTGTAAAGAAACCTTTCCTAACCTAAAGATGTAACTTCTTCTAATTTTAAAGGCTGTCCCCAATTCCTCTGATATGACCTATTAGTGAACAATGCACCAGAGAGTTTATTATATGGCCCATTAATATATTTGTATAAAGTGATCATATCCCCATGCAAATATTGCTCATCCAATGTAAACAGCCCCAACTTGTCTATCTGCCTGCATAGTTCCTCTTCCATTCCTCTTATTATTTTAGTTGCCCTTTTCTGATCTCCTTCCATTTCCAAAATGTCCCTTTTGTATATGGAATTCCAAAACTTTGCTGTACATTCCAAATGAGGCCTTAATAATTTTCTCCCTTGAATCTATTCCCCTCTTTATACAAGACAACATCTTGCTAGCTCTAGCCTTTGCTGCCTGGCATTGTTTGCTACAACTAAGTCTGTTATCTACCAGGACCCCCAAATGTTTTTTAATTAGAGATTCCCTTAACACAGAGTTAGGTGATACAGGGATTATTAAATCCCAAATGCATCACCTTACATTTATCAACATAGAATCTCATCTGTCACTCTGCTGCCCGTTTTGATAATCTATCTAGGTCTGCTTGCAGCAATTGCACATCATTTGAACTTTCCAAAGCTTTCCAAACAGATTAAAAATAAGTTGCCCCTGTACAGAACCCTGAGGCCCCCAACATTAGCCAATGTGGAAGTAGCTCCATTGACCACTATTCTCTGCTTGTGATGCAATAACCAATAAGCTTTAGAAAAATCCAAGTATACTACATCTACTGCTATGCCTGAATCTAAATTCTTATTCACTTCTTCATAAAAACAAGTAAATATGTCAATCTATTTCTCATAAATCCACGCTGACTACTTACAATAAAATCAGTTCTGGAGACAAAGTCAAAGATATGTTATAAGTCCCTGGGGACTTATAAAGTAAACACAGATTAGTAGTCCACTGATTTCAGGATAAACTGATCTTCAGGTACCATTACAAAAGAGACAGAATTGGATCTTTAGGATTAATGTGCAGAAACATATGCATCTGTCAGTAACACTCACTTTCGACTGAATAGTATGAAAAGGGGGGCTCGTGGCATTTCAATGATTCATTACTAGATTGTCACTGACATTCTCTTACAACCAATATGAAATTGTTGCTTTTTTGTGACAAATGACATATCTACACAATTTGTTTGGAATTTTGTCAAAACTATATGACACGCTAGTATTACAGCTACATTACACTAATAGGGCTTTTGTAAGGAATAAATCAGACACAGTGTTTTTTTTGGCAAATGAGAAATGTATCGGTTAATTTATTTTAACCTTCTTTGCCACTTTTTCAGAAATTCTAAAAAAGTGCAAATTTCTTAAAATGAACTGAGTGCAGAATTCTGTAGGTATGTATAGAGGTATTGCACCATCACATGCAAAATATGTCTAGGAAAAACATTTTCTGGGTGTTCTGTGTTTGTGTGAGTGTTTTTTTAGTTACTGGCTGTGTCTCTGTACACACCCATGCATGTGGCATACCATATGATTCAGGACATGTGTGAGACTGATATGCTGTGAGTCCTTTTAGGGCTATTTGCAGGCCATGTAACTATTTGAATTCATGCTTGTGATATACTTGAAGATTCAGATCATGTTGGAGATTGATATTTAGTATTTTTTTAATTACCATATAGGTTCGAACAAGATTTCTAACTTTGAATAATATTTTTTTCCTTTATTATATGAAGAACTGTGTCCGGATTTATGCATGTATGTTTGAGTTTGAGAGGTGTTTAATTTGAAAAACTTAAAGCTGAAGCTAAAAAATAGAGAGCTGATTGAATTTTTTTAATGTAATTGCACTTTTGCATTAGTGCCATTTGGGGTTAGTTTGTGGGCTTGTCTGTTAATTGTTAAGGGGGTTTGGGCAAGATTTCTAAACTTGAATCACCTTTTTAATACATTTTTAAAAATTCCTAAAATGTGAAATTCTACATAGAACTGTGTCTGGAATTCTGCAAGTATGTATGAAAGAATGGCATTTTTATGAAGCTGCATATATGTAGATACTGTATATATATGTAAATATAATAAAAATATATCTACGTATTGAAGGTTGATGGTTTAATTTTTTTCTGTAATTGCACTGGCCCTATGGGGTTAGTTGGTGGCTATGTCTGTATATTCACTCATACATATGTCACAGAGTTTGATTCACGACATGTGGGAGATTGAATTTTAATTGTTTTTTTTTTTTTACTCGTCTTGTGGGTTTGGCCAAGTTGTTTAACTTTGAATCAGATTTTTTCTTTGTTTATGAAAATCTACTAAAAGCATGACATTTTATGAAGATCTGCATCCTAAATTCTGCAGTTATGAATAAAAGAATGTCACTGTTACATATCTGAAGGCGTTTCATTTAAAAAAAAAATTGTGGGGGTATTTCTGAAATTCAGGATTGCTTAGTTTGAAAAACTGGAAGCTTTTCAAAATATAGAGGTGGTTTCTCTGTAATTTTTTCTCTGTATATTTTAGTTAGTTGGTGGCCACATCTCTGTGTTCACTCATGCATATTTCATGCTATTTAATTCAAGAGAGGCCCTAGATTGTGTCTTTGGTTTATTATTTTTGGAGACAAAAAAATGAAAATATGAAAGAAAAAAAACTTTCAATTTAATAAACATCTTTGTCTGAGTATCTGCATTTTAACTTATACATTAACCATCAGAGGTGCTTATAAATTTCAGTTTGGAGTAATTATTTAGAAAGTGCTATTTTTGTTTTGGAAAGTCTCATGGACATGGAAAGTGAAATACATATATGTCTGGTTTTGTTCTACTCAGAGGTTTTATAAATAGTAATAATTGTTGTGCATAAAGCTTAATTTTTCGAAAAATGCAATTTTATTTTTTATTTTTTTTAAATACAATTTTCGAATTTTTTTAACATTTCACCCAAAAAATCCAGTTAAAGGGCATGTCCACCCTTTATAAAAACTTTTGGGACCAAGCAAGGGATACCCTCCCACCCCCAACTGCTATATTCGTTAGTCTAAAATCATTGTAAATCTCTACTTACAACTCCTCGATCCTCCGCTGTTCTGGTCCAGCTCCCCTGCCTGCCGGAACTGCAAGCAGGGGGCCGGACCGGACCGATTGGCTGTGATTCAGCCAATCACAGCCGGACCGGACCGATTGGCTGTGATTCAGCCAATCACAGCCGCGGCTGAATTCACTGCAGACAGCGCAGGATCGAGGAGTAGTAAGTAGAGATTGACAATGATTTTAGACTAACGAATATAGCGGTTGGGGGTGGGAGGGTATCCCCTGCTTTGTCCTAAAAGCTTTTAAAGCTACATTACTCCCTGGCATGGAGTGATCGGGAGGGAAGGAGGGAGAGGGGGGGAAGAGGCTCAACAGAGCATGCCTCATACCTTGATGAGGCTAGCCAAAATACAGGCACAGGAAGAGGGACTGACAGCTCCTACCCAGCAGTTTTCTGCACTTTATAAAGGCAGAACAGGAGAACCACAAGGAGCATGGATGTAAGGTAAGGAATTTTTATTTTATACAGTGGGGCCAGTAGTTGGTAAAATTTTAGTTTGGGGGGTGGACATGCCCTTTAAATCTCTGGAAAAGATGCAAAATTCTGCTATCTTGTTAAAGTACACTTTGTGCCAAAAAAATAATATTTTTTTTTCCATTTCTTCTTGTAGCTTTACGTATAATTATACAATCCTGAAAATTCTTGAATTTAAAGGGTTAAATTCAATTATTTTGTGACCAATGCAGCCCTGCTAATTAAATTAATCTCTTCGCCAGGCTCTGTGTACTGCAAGGTTTTTCACCATATCATTTTCATTTATAGAGTAGATTTTGCATAGGTGTTTGTAGGAAAAAAACTGATTTGTTTTTTGTAATATGGAGAAAGCGTAGAGTTGCATTCACTTTTTAAATAATTGCAGCATGGTACAAGTGAAGACATCTTAGAACTTTCTTCTTGATTTGCCAAAACATTCAAATGCCCTGCTTTCTCTTGGACATTTTAGCAGCTTCTATATTGTTCTGTACAGTCAGAGGGAGGACAGTGGGTATTCTTATTCACTTACTTGAGTGGGAGGACCTTGAGATGGGTAAAATAAGGGGTCCTCCTTAAATTGTCAAAACTAATCTACAAAATGGTTGGACAGAGTTGGTAAAAAGAGATGTATTGTGGATGCAGGAAATTACCATTTTTAAGTTTGATAATTCAGATTTGCTGTACTGTAGGAATTAACAATAGTTTCTGTCCAAACCTGGTTTTAGAGGAAAACTTCAGGTGAAATGTTATCATGAAACAGTCAAAACTAATATTCTGCATTTTAAAAAGTTTGTTGGCTGAATAAAAATTGGCAGGTTCATGCATCCCTACTACATCTACTGGGGATGTTAAGAAAAGGCTTTCTGTCATACAGATTTTGTAAATATTTATAATAGTATAATACACAATCTGCCCTTAAAATGTTACACAAATTGATCTCGCCTGTTTTTTAAATGTTTGATGTAATTTGTAAGACTGTATAGATGTGTTAAAACCAATAACAGTACAGTACCTAGGGGTAGTGGTACAATCCAGTAAGGCTAGAAATTATATTACATAACAGTACAATACCTGGGGGTAGTGGTACAATCCAGTAAGGACAAACATTACATAACAGTATAGTACAGTACCTGGGGGTAGTGGTACAATCCAGTAAGGATAAACATTACATTACATAACAGAACAGTACCTGGGGGTAATGGTACAATCCAGTTAGGATAGACATTACATAACATAACAGTACAGTACCTGGGGGTAGTGGTACAATACAGTAAGGATAGACATTACATTACATAACAGTACAGTACCTGGTGGTAGTGGTACAATCCAGTAAGGATAGACATTACATAACAGTACAGTACCTGGGGGTAGTGGTACAATCCAGTAAGGATAGACATTACAAACATAACAGTACAGTACCCGGGTTGTGGTAAATCCAGTAAGGATAGACATTACATAACATAACAGTACAGTACCTGGGGTAGTGGTACAATCCAGTAAGGATAGACAATTAACATAACAGTACAGTACCTGGGGGTAGTGGTACAATCCAGTAAGGATAGACATACATAACATAACAGTACAGTACCTGGGGGTGTGGTACAATCCAGTAAGGATAGACATTACATTCATAACAGTACAGTACCTTGGGGTAGTGGTACAATCCAGTAAGGATAGACATTACATAACATAACAGTACAGTACCTGGGGGTAGTGGTACAATCCAGTAAGGATAGACATTACATACATAACAGTACAGTACCTGGGGGTTGTGGTAAATCAGTAAGGATAGACATTACATAACATAACAGTACAGTACCTGGGGGTAGTGGTACAATCCAGTAAGGATAGATAGACATTACATAACAGTACAGTACCTGGGGGTAGTGGTACAATCCAGTAAGGATAGACATTATGTAGGAACCTTCAGATGTCAGATCCCCAATGAAACCAGCCAGGATTCCTCTTCTTCTACATTCATAATTAGGAACAAGTTCTTCTCCCCCTGACAGTATTAACACGGTGCCCATTATTGTTTCTCTGTATTTCATAGCTGAATTATATACAATATATCCCAGGGTAATGTTGGGTAAAATGTCTTCTCTTTGATTTATTATTTCAATTGCATAAATCAATGTTAAATAATGTTCATAGAACTGATTTTTAGTACTAAAAGGAAACAGGTGTTTGTGTAGCTCAGATTGTCAGATATATTCAACAGTTATTCATATAAACAGTATATCACATAGATACATAGCTAATGAGGCTGAATAAAGACATATTGTATATATTATCTAGTTTAACATTATTTCCTACCATTGGTGCCTGCCTTACAATTGATCCAGAAGAAAGCTAGATGTACCCAGTCTGATAGAAAAATACCTTCCTGACTACAAATGACAACTGTAAGAATCCTTGGATCAATAAGAACTTAATGTTTAAAAATCAGTAACTTACAACCATTGTTGATTCCAGAAAGACAGCCCTCTCTTGAAACTATCCAATGAACCCATCATTATTCCATCTGCTCATAGACAATTCTACAATTGTATCATTTTACTGCAAAAATACCCATTCTGAACCTAAACCAAAACTTCTTCTTTTATCCATTAGAGATATCCACATGTCCCTTGATATGATCCATTGGTGGTACAATGTACCATTTACTGTACGGCCCATTAATGTATTAATACAAATATAAAGCTTCTCCAGTGTAAATAATGATAATATCTAGGAAGTCTTTCTAGTAAAGCTCCACCATCTCCCATTAGCCTTTTTTCATATACAGGATTCCAAAACTGTACTTCATATTACAAATAAGTAAAGGATAATAATATTTCCCTCCCTTAAGTTTATATTCCCTTTTATACCAGACCAATGGCTGTAATTATAAAGGCATGAAAAAAACTCAAATACTGCTGTTTTGCCATTGTTGTATTTTACAACTGCTTTTTATGTCTACATTGTAACTGTAACTTTGCATTGCAGTATTTTATAATTAAGAAATAAAATAAAGATACATAAGATATTGTAGTATCATACAATAATACAATAATAGAGGGGTGCACCGCACACCAGTCTTAGCAATTAGTGGTTTATTGATTGATGTTCCTGGAAGTAGCAATAGGGGATGGACCAGCAGCCATGTCTGTGATTGTGATTGAGTCAGCCATCCACATAAGTGGCTGCCAGCTATAAACAGAGCTGAGAAAATGAAGCTTGATAATTCTATTTCTGCACTTTTTATAACATATAAACCTGGCGGAGTGGGATCATAATGGGAGGGAGGGTGGTTAGAGGGAAGAGCTCCCCTGCACATTCCAGAGTCCTCTAGCTGGACAAGAAAATAGCAAGCATGACACACAGAGAGTTACTACTCTGCATTTTTTAGAACCATAAGGAACCGAAATGTAAGGTAAGGATTTTTTAACACTACACAGTGGGGCCAGCACTGGGGCAAATTTTAGTTATTGGGGTGGACATGCCCTTTAAAATATAACACAATATCTTGCTAGCTTTGGCTATTACCACCTTACATTATTTACTACAACATAAGGGGCTATGTACCGAAAGCCGCAAACATCTTTATACCTCTTAAAGTCATGTTAACCCATGTACCAAGAGACTAAGATATAACTACTGGTGGTTGTGACGATACGCAACCACCGCAAGCTATGTACCGAGCCAATAATAACTCTTTAAGACGTAAACATCTCCTTATTATGGCGGTGTTCATGGCATTGGCATTGGCCATTGTTTCTTCTGTGCCTAGTACTAACGCTAGGTATCCATCTACCTTGCACATTAAAGAGTTTAAGTGCTAATTATTGGTCTGAGTGGGGCCCGTTTCTTGTGTATCTCAGGGAATCCATATGTACACAGAGGCGCTTTACCGAAGTAGAGGCAGTGATACATTGCTTGGTCAATGGTTTTGTCCTGATGTAATTTCTGTGCCAAGATCATCATACAGGTATTTTTCACAATGGATATTAAAGCTCTTCTTTCCTATGTGGTCAGGTTTGATGATGTTGGTTTAGCACTGACTAAAGCTTCAGATACCTTAAAAAAATAAGTTGTTCTGCCTCACTCTGTGATACCTTATTTTTGTAGATTGAGTGTTCTGGGGTTGTGATAATATCCACCACAGGGATGGCATTAGGTGTGATTGCTAAATTCAGCCAGGACTTCATTTCAGGGTATTTATTCCCAAGGATTCTTGCACAGTCAGTTAGATAACTAGAAAAATGTCTTCAACAGCTACACTTTAAAATCAGTTTGTGTAACCAAATACCACATATATACCTTGATAAATGAGAACCTTACAGGGCATGTCCAGCTTAAAAGTTATTTTCATACAAATGCATTATACATTCATTATACTTACCTAACTTGGTCCCTCGGCCGTTCTTCACTGCTCTGCTGGTGCTTCTTCCTGGTCGCAGCTGTCAATGAAGGAGTGACGTAATCTCACTCCCTATTACCTGACAGCCCTGACCAGAAAGTAGAGCGGCTGTCAGCACAGAGCCTCATTGCTCCTGTTTTATCTTTAAATGAGCTTGAGACAGGAGCAGGTGGTGGTACCCAGGCGGCGAGGGACTGGGTTAGGTAAGTCACTTCAAGGGCATCTTTGGCAATTATGTATAATGCAAAACTGGGGTTTGGAGGGGTGGTGTGCATTTGTATGAAAAGATTTATTTTAGACTGGACATACCCTTGAACAATCAAAAGCCTGTTATGTTAGTTGACCTGCCAGATCTGCTAGATTCCCTTAGCTGAGAGCCATTTAAAGTAACAGCAGAACAAGGATATTCAAGACTAAATGCATCACCTTACAGTTTGAATCTCATCTGCCACTTTCCTGCCCACTTTGAAAATCTGTCTGGATCTTTTTATAAGAAGCTAGAAAGAAAGCGAGAACTACAAGATCCGTGGTCAACACCCACCACTGGCCACACACAGACAGCCTGTGGTTTTAAAACTACTACTAAAAATGGGCCAATACTTTTAAACAACCGATATTAGTTATATATGTAGAAATGTATAAAATAATATAATTAATGAATACTGTATGTACATACACACATTACCTGGTCAGCAGTTGGAATAAATATGTATATAAAAGTCACATTAATAGTAAATATTATACACATGAAAAAGAATCATGCATTAAAAACACATAAAAAATATGAGCAGATAGTCCTGATGAACTATAGAACGACAAGAAACACCTAGAATAAATACCACAGGGTATGAACACAGATATAACACTGTAGATATACAACATATAACAACATCACACAATCCAGCAGTAACTACTGCAATTACATATACAGTTCTGTGTGATTTTAGTGCCAGAAATGTGCTGAAGTCATGCTGAAAATACAATTTGAGAGAAGTAAAATGGTGGTAATCACATATTAATCTGTGCTTGTTTTGTCATTAAATTATTAATGTTTAGTGAGTGCTCCTAATTCCCCCCCACCCTCCCTTACTCACTGCCTCCTTGTAGTGTCTGCGACACTTATGTGTTCTGCACAGCCTCACCATGAACATTGCTCTGCCCTGCTGTCTTTCCTCTGCTGATTCTCTTAAATGTTGCAGAAAGTGTGCTGGCTGGCAGGCAAAGAGGTCAGGCATGGGTCTTTCCCTGTAAATGTTGTGTTTTTAAATTATTATTTCTCAGAATCTACAGCTCGGTTTTAAAATCTGAAAAAAGTTTTGGAGCAGGGGGATCTTGTTGTATCTAAATCTAAATACTTTTTGAAAATTAGATTTTTTTTTTAGAATAAAGATACCCTTTAATGTACAAGGAATAATAAGGCAGGGACAACAAACACCTTTGAGATTATGCTATCATGGTAACATTGAAACTATTCAAAATATGCTCCTCCCCTTATTTGTATGGGAAAAGGGAGCTCTAGCCTTAACTCTCCTTACAGTATGTTCATTTCTTTGTGACTGTAAATTAGCAGATTGTTCCCATTGTACAGTGTCCTACACAGGGATAATGTTCTAGTGGGAATCTCTATTTGGGTTTGGAATTATAAGGAATCTGTGTTCTGTGTTTTCGCTATAAAATTTTACCAAATTCCCATACTTGTAAAATTTTGTAAAAGGAGCAGTTTTAAAATCAATGAGATTATTTTCCCCATAAGCAATCATCATTATTCCTCCAAATAAAATATCTCCAGCCTGGTACAAATTGGGATAATACCAATTCTTTATGGTGCATTCAGGATTACAGATCAATTCAGCAGAAGAAATGAAAAGTAAGATTAAAGCCAGATACAGGAGAGTGGGTTTCCTTAGCAGAAGAGGAACCCAGAAGTAGAGAGTGTTCACATAGATTGTGCTGGTTCCCCAACTGTAGGTTGATAACAGAACAGAGATCATTGGGACCAGCATTGACATTGTTACAGTTGGTAAATTTCAACAATGAGCAAAATCAGAACAAACAAAACCCTTTTTTAATTGTCCATATTCTCCTATTTAGAATATCTAATAACTGAAAATATTAATGAATCTCTCACAGCTCATCCTGGACTCTGGGCAGTAATAGGAACATGGACTATCCCAACCCTCTGTTTATATAACAGATCCTGAACATTCTCCTCTCTCTAACCTGTAAATTATAATAACAGTAATTTAATGTTTCTTAAACTAGACAGATCTCTGGCCTACAGATATTTGTACCATCCAGTTATTTATATTTAATCACTCATGGCAAATCCCCATAGGAAAGACAGATAAAATAATTACAGGATTTAGACCTACTGCATTCAGACTGAAAAAATATCAGTTGAAATGTAATTTTATGACAAATATTACATCATAAAAGACCATAAAGTACAAGATGGCCGTCAAGTGTATTAATCAGGAAAGGAATCAGCAGGTACAGAGGGAGCCAATTATATTCAATATAAACAGCAGTCATAACCAGGAAAACTGACTAAGGTAAAAAACAAAATTTATACTTACAGAAGCTGAGAAAACAGGAATTTTTCCAGAAATTAACAGATGGAACAGGCCAAAGACAACTAACATAACCCCTACTGGGGGAGTCTAGGAGATGCAAAGGACAGGTAATAGAGTTTGAGGTGTAGTGAAAAGGATGGAAAAAAGATTTGGTGAACAATTTGAAGAATTTTTACAATACTTAAGCACAAATTAGTATTAAAAAGGGCATTAAAAGCTGGGTGCATACATGGCTAATAAAATCCAAATCCCACTGAATCTGGCAGGATTTTCTGATTTGAAAAGAAAAGAGAGAAATAAAGTATCCCCCTATAGATATTATCCTAATTTATGACATATTGATCCAGAGGATTTAAAAAAAATTAAATTTTACACTTTATTGGATATAAATTAAAAATTGAGAAAAATACACACAAGTTAAAAATGATACGAAATGAGAACCAACTGCACTTATATAGCAGATATAGAAAATCGGATGGGGTAACAGGGTATCGTTAACCCCGTATGTCCAGATTATAGAACAAAGGGAAACAAAAGGTGGTATAGGTGGGAAAAATAAAACTCTCCACCCAGCACCCGATTAATGCAGGTGTCCCTAGAGCACTCAGTGCTCCTACTAGTCCAAAAAAGGTAAGGGATCCCTAGTCTAGGTCCCTATGCTAAAGAGAATGGTCTCAAGATAATTAAAAAGCCAGCAAACTGCTATCCCCAATGTCTGAAAGAGGGAAGTGGCATTCCAGTATGGAAGCCACTAAATCAGAAGACAGAAACAGGAGCATGGCTGCCTGTATTACTCCCCCTTATCGAGGTATTGTGAGGAGGGTCAGGCAGACATCAAGACACTGAGAGATATGCTGTAGTAAATAGGAACAATTAATTAACAATCACATCAAGCAAAACCCCTGTCGTGTTTCGTCCCATCCTAGGGGACTTAATCATAGTTGGGGAGAGCCTCCGGATCTTATATCTATTCATACCCTGGTTACGTCACTCAGGGTCTCTGATTGGGTTACATCCCATCATATACAAAACCAAAGAACAGGCCGCACTTCCGGATCTTGGTAGAAGAAGCTTTATTGAAACATATTCATCTGAAGACACGCATAATACCCAGCATCCAACGCGTTTCGGGGAAACACCCCCTTAGTCATGGATGATGCTCTATGCACACTCCCCCCCTATATATATCAGCGGGGGTGTGTCCAGGGTAATATTAACCCTATCGGATATACAAATTGGCATAGATAAAAACATACATAGGTGCGTAAACTAATACTTGACAGTACTTAATAAAAACAACCAAATTAGATAAAAGAAGGAATCAGACGAAATGGGTGACATCCCATCGGGAATTAGCCCCCATGGTTGTCCGTTTGCATTTGAAAGACCAAAATACCTCTCTCTTCCCTATAAGTTTGAGAAAGTCACCCCTCTTAAGGGGGATTTCACTCTCTCCATCCTTGAGCGCAAGCGCTCCAATTTGAGGCCGTACAGGCCGCAAAAGTTTCCCATAGGGGTTATAGGATTATCACTTTTTATGGAGGTATAGTTCCCTAATCCTACACTTCAGGCTAAGTGTGGTATATCCAATATATTGTATTTTACATTTTTGACACTCAAGTAGGTAAATAACTGATCTGGGTGTTACAATTAGCATAGCATCTGTTCATGTAACTTTTCCCTGTGACCGTAGATTCAAAGGAGTACTGTGGTGATACTCCACATGTTATGCATCTTGAACTGCCACATTTAAAGGTCCCTAGTGACCTAGCCAATTGCCCTAATGTTTACATTACTACACCTTAGAGACAACACTAGGGGCTAGGATCGAACCTAACGTGGCTGCTTTTCTGGATACGAATTTTAATGAACACATCAAGGACGTTTCGCAGAAATTATCCCCATACAATAGGGTAAGTTTTCTTGAATAATTACAAATCTGACGAAACTACAACTGTATTCTGTTGAGAAGTATATGCCATCCCGATTTTCTCTGTTCCCACTAGAAACATTCCTTGTGACCTCCACAAAGGGAGCATCTGTCCAGACTACTGGCTTTTTTGAAAGCTTGATCAGTAGTCTCTCTGAGTAGCCCTGTCAAGTAGCCTTGCCTTTAATGATTGTGACTGAGTTAGAGTAAGTCACTAGAGCAGTTTTGCGTACTCTGACAAATTGACTATATGGGATGCTATTAATTGTGTGTTTGGGTGGCAGCTACTCGCCTTCAGAATAGATTCCCTGCCATTTCCTTTCGGTACAGAGTTGAGTTAATTTGACAGTCAGGGGTCAAACTATAATTTCAGATCCAGGAAATCAATTTCCCTGGGATTTGATTTCCCCACCAGAAAAATATTACAAACATTGTTATTCAAATAGTCGACATATGATAGGAGGCTTTTCTCTTCTCCCCTCCAAATAAACAGCAAATCATCAATATCATCTAACACTGACTTTTATCCTGTTCAATATAGAAGTGATGCTATGGATATTTATCAGAGTAGAGAGAGAGCTTCTTGCCTTGTCTAATAAGCAATCTAGCATGTATAATAATCTAACTAAACAAGAGAGAGAGGCAATGGAAACAATTAAAAATAACAAGGGAATTGTAATTCGCAATGCAGACAAAGGGGGTGTGTAGTTGTGTTGAGCTATGTATTATGTTATGAGGCTCTACGCAATTAGGAGATGATCTTGTATATTACCATTGCATCTGATCCGTTAAAGAATTTCAGAATGTATTAACCTTGTTAGTAGACGAGGGCGTAAGACAAGGGATATACAGAGAAATCAAAAGATTCTTGTGAGGAGACATCCAGTGACACCAGTCTTTCACCATCTTCCTAAAATTCATAAATCAATGACTAATCCTGAGGGAAGGCCAATTGTGGCTAGCATTGGAGCTTTCAGTGAAGGGTTATCGGACTGGGTTGATCACATGTTGCAACCTGTGGTGAAGAGCACAGTCTCCTACATCAGAGATAGCACCCATGTACTTCAAAAACTAAAAGATATTACATGGAAAGAAGGATATAGATGGGCTACTCTGGATGTCTCCTCACTCTACACCTCTATAACCCATGAACTGGGCATTAATGCTGTTAAAGAAACTTGTCCGTCTTGGTTTATTTCCCTGTAGTAAATGACTTATCATTCAGGCCTTGGATTTTTTGCTCATCATAACTATTTCTTTTCAGGATGTCTTCTACCTCCAGAGACGTGGGACAGCCATGGGTGCCTTGCTCCCACCTCCCATGCAAATATTTTTATGAGATGGTGGGAGTCCCACGTCTTTGGGGGAACTTAACCTTTTGTGACAAGGTAATTTTCTATGGTCGCTATATTGATGATTTGCTGTTTATTTGGAGGGGAGAAGAGAAAAGCCTCCTATCATATGTCGACTATTTGAATAACAATGTTTGTAATATTTTTCTGGTGGGGAAATCAAATCCCAGGGAAATTGATTTCCTGGATCTGAAATTATATGTTGACCCGCTGACGTGTCAAATTAACTCAACTCTGTACCGAAAGGAAATGGCAGGGAATTTATTCTGAAGGCGAGTAGCTGCCATCCCAAACACACAATTAATAGCATCCATATAGTCAATTGTCAGAGTACGCAGAAACTGCTCTAGTGACTTAGATTTCTAACTCAGTCACAATCATTAAAGGCAAGGCTACTTGACAGGGGCTACTCAGAGAGAATTACTGATCAAGCTTTCAAAAAAGCCAGTAGTCTGGACAGATGCTCCCTTTGGGAGGTCACAAGGAATGTTCTAGTGGGAACAGAGAAAATCGGGATGGCATATCTTCTCAACAGAATACAGTTGTGAGTTTCGTCAGTTTGTAATATAGTCAAAAAAACTTACCATATTGTATGGGGATAATTCTGCCGGAAACGTCCTTGATGAGAGGTTCATTAAAATTCGTATCAGAAAGCACCCAGTTAGGTTCGATCCTAGCCCTAGTGTTGTCTCTAAGGTTAGTAATGTACATTAGGGGCAATTGGCTAGGTCACTATGGGACCTTTAAATGTGGCAGTTCAAGAGCATAACATGTGGAGATCACCACAAGTTCTTCCTTTGAATCTACGGTACAGGGAAAAGTTACATGAACAGATGCTATGCTAATTGTAACACCAGATCAGTTATTTACCTACTTGAGTGTCAAAATGTAAAATACAATATATTGGATATACCACACGAGCCTGAAGTGTAGGATTAGGGAACATATCCTGTCCATAAAAAGTGATAATCCTATAACCCATAGGGAAACATTTTGCGGCCTGTACGGCCTCAAATTGGAGGCGCTTGAGCGTCAAGGTAATAGAGAGAGTGAAATCCCCCTTAGAGGGGGTGACTTTCTCAAACTTATAGGGAAGAGAGAGGTTTTTGGATCTTTCAAATGCAACGAGACAACCATTGGGGCTGAATTCCCGATGGGATGTCACCCATTTGTCTGATTCCTTCTTTTATCTAATTTGGTGTTTTTATTAAGTACTGTCAAGTATTAGTTTACTGCACCTATGTATGTTTTATCTATGCCAATTTGTATACGATAGGGTTAATATTACCTGGACACCCCCCGCTGAGATATATAGGGGGGGAGTTGCATGAGCATCATCCATGACTAAGGGGGTGTTTCCCCGAAACACGTTGGATGCTGGGTATTATGCGTGTCTTCAGATGAATATGTTTCAATAAAGCTTCTTCTACCAAGATCCGGAAGTGCGGCCTGTTCTTTGGTTTTGTATATTGAGTGAACGGAGTTTGGAGCCGTTGAGTCTGCACCCGGTTCAGGTCGAACCCTTTGTCTCTTCCCTCCCGGACCTCCATGCCGGAACTGACCCTGGAGCTGCCATATGTTTGTTTGTATACATCCCATCATATACAGAATATAAGACAGCGAAGATCACTATATGGTTATTGCCTGCCTAAAGTCAGGGAAGGTAAAGGGAAGCACAGAAATATGTTTCTTTCATGGGGAATCATAAATGCTTGGAAATAATATGTTATTGAAAAATAGTAGATTTAACAGGAATATAGATATCTCCTGATACTGTATATCTCAAGGGTGTTCTATGAGGGGTTTGAAGGACCTTAAGATATAGAAGTAGATAATTGAGAGTTATTGTGGGATGCCAAGATTTTACTATGAATATCTAAGATGGAAATAGATGGACAAAGTCAATAGGCTACCATAATCATAGGTAAGTATTTTTCTATCTTTTCCTCTCCCTTCTTCCTTTCACTCTCTCTCTTTCTCTTTGCTCTTCCTTTACCTTCAATTTCTTTTGTCCTTTATTTCTCTTTTATCAACCTCCTTCTTTTTCTCCCCTTCCCATTGTTTAGGGGAAGATATGTCTGACCCAAGAGGTGGACTGTATGTGGGTGAGTAAGCATGCCTATTGAACTTCCAATGTTGAGGACATTATATATATGGTGTATGTATTAATAACTATGCCATATGATCTATTGTCATCTTATATTGGAGGTTGATTATAGAAAGGCATTGAATTGTATCTTATCATTAAGTCCAAAGGGGGCTAATGTATTGAGTAGGAAAATCCAACGACTTTCTTGTCTGGTTTGTTTGGTTTCCCTATCGCCTTCTCTTATCCCGAGAGGGACTTTTTCAAGAATTACACACTTCTTCCCTTCAACAGATGCTTTGTGGAAATTAAAGAAATGGTTGGCAACATTGGTTAATTTGTCACGTCTTTGTTTTTCGATGGTGGCTGTACGCATATTTGAAACATGTTCAATAATCCGGTCTTTGGCCCTTCTAGAGGTCATGCCGACATATGATTAAGTCCCCTAGGATGGGACGAAAAGCATCAGGGGTTTTGCTTGATGTGATTATTAAATAATTGTTCCTATTTACTCCAGCATATCTCTCAGTGTCTTGATGTCTGCCTGACCCTCCTCACAATACCTCGATAAGGGGGAGTAATACAGGCAGCCATGCTCCTGTTTCTGTCTTCTGATTTAGTGGCTTCCATACTAGAATGCCACTTCCCTCTTTCGGACACTGGGGATAGCTGTTTGCTGGCTTTTTAATTTAATTTAAATTCATCAAGAGACCTAGACTAGGGATCCCTTACCTTTTTTGGACTAGTAGGAGCACTGGGTGCTCTAGGGACACCTGCATTAATCGGGTGCTGAGTGGAGAGTTTTATTTTTCCCACCTATCCCACCTTTTGTTTACCTTTGTTCTATAATCTGGACATAAGGAGTTAACGATACCCTGTTACCCCATCCTGCTTTCTATATCTGCTATATAAGTGCAGTTGGTTCTCATTTCGTATAATTTTTAACTTGTGTGTATTTTGCTCAAAGTGTAAAGTTTTAATTTTTTTAAATCCTCTGGATCAATATGTCATAAATTAGGATAATATCTATAGGGGGATACTTTATTTCTCTCTTTTGTTTTCAAGTTTATTACTATCCCCATTTATCCTTTTTTCACACTAGTCACTTGACTGTGCACCAATTTTCTGATTATCAGGTATATGTGTGTGGGAGAAATGTGTCTGATCCTGGTGCCAATGAAATAACACCATCGGATGTGACATCTTGTCTGTGACTGAACATTTTTCTCTGTCACTATATTTCAGTATATGGAGCTGATAGTGCCCACTGCTTTGTATGTGAAGTTGGATCTTGAACGGCAGCTTTAGGAAAACAGTGATTAACATTAATAATTCATATTACAATAATATTCCCCCACAATCATACAGACATACTGATCAGTTGTATGTGTGAAATGAAGTGATTAGATTGTAAGCTCTTGTGGGCAGAGTCTGATGTGAATGGATTAAAACATTGTAAAGTGCTATGGTGTGCTAGATAAGAAATAACACACACACATACATACATGTTATGCCAACAATGATTTGGTTTAAATGAAATAGAGTTGTAAATTGAAACAGAAGTTAGAACCAGGGATAGGCAACCAGTAGATCTCCAGATGTTTGAAAACTACAACTCCCAGCATTCCTCTACAAGCAATCTGTAGTTAGGGAATTCTGGGAGTTGTAGTTTTCAAACATCTGGAGATCTACTTGTTGCCTATCCCTGATTTAGACTGTAACATGAATAAGTCTCTGGATGAGGGATTTATAAGGAGCTGCAGTAATGTCAGATGATCTACTACAAGAAGCTTTATTCTAGTTTGTCAGGCTGTATCTAGGGAAACTGATATAAAGGCAGATTCACTATTTAATTGTAGTAAAGATACTAACATGTTAGTGCAGGCATGCTTGGAACACTGCTCAACCTGAAATATCCATCATTAGTAACTATTATAACTAATTTCTGGAATCTAATTGTTTCTCCTTGTCATCTGACAAGCAATTGTTCTGTGTAGTTGGAGGAGTTAAAGGATATCTCCGCCCAAAATCAACTTTTTTCTGTAGTGTAGGGGACCCCCTCCTAATTCTAACCGCCATGTTTAAAACTTAAAAAAATGCAGAGAAACTTACCAACCTTCGTTCCCTCAGCCTCTGCCTGAATTGCTATTAGAGTATCAGATATTTAGACACTGGCCCAAGAAGCCACTCCCACCTCATTGTGTGGTTAATTACTGAAAGGAGATCCTTTAAAAAGTTTGCCTTAGGTGCTAAAATGCCAGAAAAGTCCCTGTGAAGTCTTTCAGTGCCCTGTGTTTTCCGGTTACTTGTATGTAATGTAAAAAATGAGATCACTTTTCACAAAGAACCAACATGCCTAATAGATGTTTTTCTAACATCATATCCTGTATAAGGAATATTTTGTCAAAAAGATTTGATTTATTATTGTTTATTCAATGTGTAAGAGTCGCACTGATATTTACTTTTTACTATTGAGCTAAATTACATGTAAGGTAGCCCGAGACCATAATCAAGGTTCAGTAGTGAAGTAGAGTAGATTTTTTTGGAGAGCCATTGCTGGGCTGTGATGGGGGCCAGAAAAATTCTGGAGCTTCACCTGGCACTGTTCCTAGGACAACTTATTATTTTCAAAATAGATAGACTGACATTAAATCAGGTAATTGAACTTGAGATGGGACACTGCATGATAATGGATATACTATTAGGGGGCTCACCTCTTTGCTTAATCACATTTTATGGCCCGCATACCCTGTTAGTGAGAGGAAGCAACACTTCAATAGGATAAAGCCCTTTCTATTTACAGCCCAGCCAGTTGTGTTCGGTGGGGATTTCAACACTGTCACTTGGCCAATAGACAGGAGAGGCTTGGCTGGAAGGCTGGGCATGATACTATGGTTTTAAACAATATAGTTAGAGAGGTTGTAAATGTGCACGTTTGTCACTCTCCAAATGACACGGGTTACACTTATTACAGAGGCAATAGTAGGAGTAGAATATATCGGTTTTTTTTTCCACTTCTCCTCTTGAGGAGAATACGATGTCCTCTGATCACTGTTTATTGGTTATGTCTGTGAATATCTCAGACACCCCCTAGAAAAGGAAGGTTTTCTGGCTCCTAAATTCGACCATCCTTGAGGAGGAATGTACTGAACAAACTTTTTTGTCCTTCTTTCATAGTCGTTGAAAGATCTCTGTCACAGCAGGATGGAATGGTGGGAGATAATCTTGAAGAGGACATCACAACCCTTTCAAGGCCTAGCTACAGCAAAGGTACAGGATAAATATTCTTCTTACCTAAAACTACCTAAAACGTAAAAGAGGAAAATAGACAGGTAGGTGTCTAATTGTGGGGATCCTAGGAAGATCACTAAAGGCTCAGATGAGAGAATTCCAGTACGATCCACTGGCTTCCTTGTTTTTTGAGAGGGGTTATTGAGTGGAAGCGGAAGTTCCGTGAAACGTGTCAGGCCGCACCACCTGTCCCATGTGTCTGTGTCCTTTTAGTGTCCTTTTTGTGTGTTTAGGCTGCATACATTTTATGTTATTAATTAAACGTTGAGGTTTACGCAGCTCCGCTTTGATCATTTTTGGCATAAAAAGAGGAGCGTTGATCTTGTGGAAATGATAGATCACTTCCTGGTAGACTGTCCTTTCAATGTGAAAGTTTACAAGAAGGTGTCCAGATTCTTTTGCACCCTTGCCTGCCAGGTATGTCATACCAGGGGTGGGCCTAGGGGGTCTCTCAAAAGGGGGGGGGGGTTGGGGAGGAATGTGCCCCCTTCCTCAGGTGATGTCAATGTAACAGTGTATCACAAAGTTAATTAGGGCTGCCTTCCAAGGGTATTCTCTAAATTATCATTGGTTAAAATCTAAAGTACAGACATACATAATAAAGTGCAAAATGCATAATAAAGTGCAAGAGTGTATTTTGCACTTGTTATGTACGTCTGCTGTTTAAATTATAACCAATGATAAGGTTTACAAATATAAAGACATACACATAAACTGACCATTATATTCTATTTTATTTTAATAAGATTAATATTAATAAAACACGCAAATAAGAAAAATATATAAATTAATTATGACTGAATTAAAAGAAAAATGACATATATGACTGTGGGATTTACTCTTATAAAATATCAATATTATTTTACATTGTTACAATTTCCCAGTGATGTGCCTCCTGGTGTTCTGCTCAGGGTGGAACAGGATAATGTAACACTTGGGAATGAATATACAGCCCAGTTAACCTGCAACTGGAGCCAGGATGGCAAACATTTCCAAGCACCATGTATTTACCCTTGGTACTCAGGTAGGCTGGATGAAGGACCCCCAAACACTGCAGAACACCAGCATGCTGAAAGTGATCAGCTGGGCCTCATTGAAACTGGCTGGTAACTTCCTAACCAGGAAAGCTACAATGAAACTTAATGCAGACAGGAATCCCATGTAACCAATCACAGTGTAGAACAGAGGAACAGACCCTTCATTACATTGTAATATCATCTTCCCAGGGTAAGTGTGAGTGTCATATCTGGAATGGTGGGGAGGAATCAGCCAGACCAGGCATATCACAACCTGGACCAGGGTACAGAGAAGGACCAGGATGGACCCTCTTGTTCCCACCCTTTCTTTATCTTGCTCCCAGGCTTGGTGGCATTGAAGGCATGACAACTGTGACTGATTTAGCCAGAACACAAATACTGAGATTGTGAAATTGATCCCAATGTAACTTGTCTGAGCAGGCAGGTCACCTTCTCTGGATGGCCAATGAACAAGAAGCAGCAAGGAAGGACAATGTGAGGGAGAAGAGGAGGATGTAACTGAGGGTTTGTTTTATTGGCTTTAACCACAGGATTTTATGATGTTTTATAAAAGTTACAAGAACTGACAGACTGTAATAGAGAAAACAACTGACAATGAAGCCAACAATTGTCCTAAAGAATCTTCATATGATAGAAATTCTATGTCCTCTGGTACAGACAGTTTTTATCATTGGGCCACTGATCTTCAGGGCACTGGATACAAGTTTCTGAATCTGTAATAATGTAGATTTGGAACATTCTGTTAATATATATTATAATATCATTGGTTTATTCTTACAGCTACATATGTATTGACGCATACACACAAACACATACAGGGAGATTCAATAAAAGTTCTTATCGTTAAAAATGGGGTTCATTTTGTCCCAACCAATCAGATGTCTTTAAACATTTCAAAGCAAACATCTGATTGGTTGAGGCAAAATTATCACCATTTTTAACACTAAGAACTTTTATTAAATAACCCTGATAGAATATTATTTCTTTTATTTTATATTAACCATAAACAAACTGTGTAGTAGAGTACAATCAGATAGAAAGCAGAACACAATATACAATGATAAAGTAAGGAAGAATTTATTGTAGATATAGTAAAATAATTAAAATGTCATATTCTAAATGATGGACCAGACACATACAGTATAGACATGTTACTTAGAGTGAATATTATCAGGTGTTATCCTACAATATCATTTCAAACCCTACTGTAAATTGTTAAACATGTATAAATGCAAAATTTCTATTAAAAAGTCATTAAAAAAAAACAAGCCATAGAATGCTCTGCATAGCTTTCTGGACTGTTATACATGGATACAGTAGCACACAGGTATACACAGTGGCATGGCGTGCGAAGGATCCAGTAGAGGTATTTACATATCCTGGATATATATATATATATATATATCAATATGGTAGTCAGTGGGCACTCCTAATCATCGCTTGCCTGGGTGCACAATCCAAAGGTAAGTACAGTCTGTAAAAACGGAGGCACTCACAGGACTTCACAAGCAATCAAGTGTTTATTCAACAAAGTGGGTTTACATGTTTCCACCCCAAGAGTGGGGCCGTCATCAGAACATCTGAAAACTGTTCTCTAAAAATTTAAATGCCGTGATCCTTCAATCACCCGAGTGAGGGGGTGATGAATAGATGAATCAATGGCTTTCTCCATAAGACACATAAAGATAATTGGATAACAGTTCAAAAAATTATTAAAGTTCACAAGACAGCACTGTAAATTTATTTTAAATAATTTTGCCCCTGTAAATGCACTTTTGGAACTATTTAAAGAACAAATAAAACATATTATACATAACTTAAGTTCAGTCCAAATTGTTCCTTTATTTGAATTTAAAAATACTAACAATTACATTAATAGCAATGTAATTACAAACAATGCTTCTTTTTTTGTCTCAGTAGCTAAGAACTCTGGGGCAATCCTAGTAATGACCCTGTTGAAACAGGGTGAAAAGCAGCATTAATATAGTGGATAATAAACCCCCTACTGTGAATTATAAGGATATTAGAAGTCACCAAGGAGTTCCGTGTCCATATAAAAGCATGAAGTAGATTTCTTTAATACAGTGAATGAAACTCCGAGGGGATTTTCAATCCCTTTCATTTACAGTAGTGGGATGAATTATCCATTTTAATCTACCCCTTTCATCTCATTTAAAGAGGGGATTTAATGGCGGAACACACCACACCAAACTGTGACAAACACACCCCCTTTTTTACAATATTAATAACACACAATTTTAGTATTTACAGTTATACATTCGCACACACACACCCCTCTGTTAATATAACACACACATCCCACCATCCCAAGCTGTGTCACAACCCCCTTTCATAGGACTGCAGACTGTGATGCCACACACTGGAGATTGGAGATTTTAATGATTGGAGATTTTAATGATGGGGAGCCGTGCCCTTATCAATACTGCAGGTCTCACTAACCTCTAGACACTTTGTGTCTTTCATTATCTCTTACTACTGGGGATGATAGATGGATCTGCAATGATGCCATGGGCAGAACTGGGGGAGAGGCTGTGGTTTTGTCTGAAACATACTTAGTTCTGGGTTATAATTGTTGTGCTGCTAGATAGGATATTATCAGACAGTTGGGTCCCATAGGAATCCATTTGGGGGTTAGATTATAATTGTATTATTTTTAAAGTTTATTTTTACCTTTATATTATCAATATATGTAAGTTTCTTCAGAACCCATGAGATGTGCAATTATCTAAACTTAGATAGACTGAATCTTATGGTGGAGCTTACCTGTAGTGTTGGAGATGTGTCCCTCTGAGCAGCGCACACAGTCATAACAGCAGGTAAACTGCACATCCCTGGGGGCTTTACTGTATCCTGGAGAACAGCTCTCACTGCACACGGACCGGGGGGTCTGAAATCAAATACATTGCGATTGGTGCCATCCGGTTGGTTATTATACAAATGACAGTTTGACCTCTGCAATATGAAAGATAAAATATTATATTATACCACAAAGGAAAACATGTAAGTTTTTTATGCAATAAATATATACATATAAGTCCGAGTTGCTATCGGCCCAGGTGCACATCACAATGTATCCAAAAGTAAGAAAAAAGATGGCACTCACAGGACTTTTGGATAAATTCAAAGCTGCTATTTTTTAATTTAACATCAATGCAGCATACGGGCCGTCATAAGGATGGAAGGTTTAGCCACACCGCTGTCACTGCTTAAACCTCTGCATGTGTTAAACTGTAAAACATGTGACAGTCTTAGCCAATCAAAAAAAAAAAAAGACTTCCTGTAAAGGGAGAGTCCAGTTGCTGTTTTTTGCTACTCAGGAAGTCATGTGTCTGATAGACCTAAAGGAAAAACTTTGCATATCTCTGCCCATTTCACTGAGAATGCTGGGAGTGACAGTTGGACTTTTGGTAATTTACTAGGATGAGGCTGTGAAGTACCTTTTGTTGTAAGGAGGCTCTATTTTTTTTTTGCTCTGTGGAAGTCTTTTTGCCCCTCTGAGACCACCCCACCTTAAGCTATAAAGCTAACTGGTATCTTGTGCGCCCAAGTCCTACCCCTTAGAAACCATTTACATGTGTCCCGCACTGATATAATTTACACTTCTCTGCCTTTTGGCTAAGATACAGTCTGTTCTTAAGTGATGACGAAGAGATAAGCGATTTTTGTCCCCGGTTTCTGCGGAGATGAAGAAGCCACTAGAAGCACCCCTAACAGTTCAGCTGTATGAAAGAAAAGAATTGTGTGGATATTTTTTTCTTTGACAAGGGTATTATGACATCTCGCTTTTTACCGAAAACTATCTAAGTTCCTGTTATGCCCTCAGTCAAGAGAAAAATAGTCACCCTGACTTACAAGGGATGTCATTTATTATAAATGATTAGGACCCAAATAACAATCCATATGTATAACCCGTTTGTAGAAAAAAATTTCCTAGAGACATACTGTTCATATGTTTCGCTGGGGGAAAATAAGAAAAAAACTGTTTGGGACCTTTAATGGGCAGAGAAGGTTCTTGGTGAAGCAAAAGAAAGATCCAAACGGTGAAGGAGGTTAGGTAGACCGTCCCCAGACTGCCTCTATTGGAAACAACAGGGGGTACCTTTTTTACCCAGGGCTACTGTTTTCTTTTTGCAGAAATTTTTTCTGTTTTGGTCATATGAAGATGGAATGTAACAAAGAATTCTGTTGCAGAAACTGTTACAAACTGGGACGTAGAATGGTAAACTACGGGAAAGCTCAGGAGTCATTTATGCAGGGAAAAACATTTGGCAAAACAATGCCCTTCCCTTGGGAGAATTCTTAAAATGGGGAAGATTTGCCCAGAAAAAGACCACGAAAAGGTTGTGGAGGAGGAGGTTGTTGCTAATGTGGAGCCTGAGGCAGAATCTGCTGTAGTGGAGCATGCTGGGAGTTGTAGTTCCCAAACATCTTGAATGCCACCCTCATCCTCCCACCCAGTTCAGTTTGTACCTGTGAGCTCTTCTCCCTGGGGCCTTCTCCATCCAAGGGCTTCCTCCATCCAAGCAAGGGCTTCCTCCATCCAAGGGCCAGCATTGAAGAAATGGTATCCTCTGCATTCCGCATCCGCCGCCTCATTTCTGTACTGGTGCGCCGGCTGACGTCACTCTTCCCTGCACCGGCCTTGGCCCGGGCTGTGACGTCAGGCCGCGCGCCCGTACAAGAAAGATCGTGCGGCTGCCGGAATGCTCAGGTAAGCTGTGACTCGAGTATAAACCGAGTCCAAGTTTTCAGCTGATTTTTCAGCCTGAAAAACTCGGTTTATACTCGAGTATATCGGTATAAGGTCCAAAGACTGCCATTTACGGATCTCGGAGGTAAGGAGTCAGTTGTGAGAAAGCTAAAGAAAAAAGAGTATGAAATGGCAAATACAAGTGAAATATTTAGAGATGAGAATCCAATCCCACAACGAGGATGGTGGTGAAAGAGAGATGAAAATGCACGGGAAGAAAGTGGATTGTGATGAGTGTTTTGAATGTAGATGGAAGGGAGATTTCTGTAAGGAAGAATCATTTTTAGGACTGCTTGTATACAACAAACAAACAAGGATGAAAGATTAGAGGATGAGTATTTGGAGGTGGATTGAGTTGTTTGTTGGAGGAAGATAAGGTTTGAAAGAGAATGTTAGAGATGGGAAATTGATGAATGATTCAAAGAGTATGGGAGAGGTAAAGTGCCAGGAAGTGATGGACTTGCTATAGAATTTTATGTGGTATTCTGGGATATATTTGGAGAGCAATTTTTGAGTTATGTAAGTATGTGTTTGAGAAATGAAAAATGTCGAAAGTAGTTGTGAAAGTATAATTGTAATGCTGTATAAGAAAGGAGAAAAGAAAGATCTAATAAATTGGAGACCTTTTATCTTACTTACATTGATTATAATGATTGCTAGTGGGGGTGAACAAGTGTGTGCTATCCTGGGAATGTTTAATGTGGTTTGCATGATGTTTATTGTATGCAAGGAAAGGAAGCAAGAGGGAGCAATTGTTATGGTAGATTTTGAAAAAGCATTTGACAGAGTTGTGCATGGGTTTATGTATCTGTGCTGAAAAGATACTGTTGAGTGCCAGAGAATATGTTAAAGTGCACACCAATTCTAATTGCATATTGGCCACCTCCATAAGGTTGCTGCTACAAACAGCCTGCAAAAACCCTGTATCATATTTTTGGTCTCTAGTTGCACTTTAATATGGATTTACAACAGCCCAATTTTCTATATAATATGTTAAAGTGGATTGTTGGAGGGTTGAGTAAATACTGAGACAAGAGGTATGGAAAGAGTGAATGATAAAGAAGTTGTAATAGGGGAAAGATTTGGCATGGATGTGTGTACATGGGTGTTGCCTACAGGGATTTTCAGAGGAGAAGATTGGTGTTGATGGCATCCAATAGTATGAAATAGTATTGTATTTGAGGTTGAATAAAGACATAATTCCATCCAGTCCAACCCATCTAGCCAATACCACATTTCCTGCCAAACTATTGATCCAGGAAGGCAAAAAAAACCCACCAAATTTATGAAGGGGGAAAAAATTCCTTCCTGCCTCAAGTGGCAATCGGAAATATCCCTAGATAAAACTCTACTTTATGTATCAACTAGCAAAATACCCGCGCTTCGCAGCGAGATGTATTCAAATACCTCAACCAGTCCCCCACACACACCGAAATTTTGGTAAAAAATCGGTCCAGCCGTTAGTGTGCAGGAGTTCAAAATTCTATTCCCCCCCCCCCCCATTCACCCCCACCCTAAAAAAAAAAATTTTTTATTCAACTCCGAAATTTTGGTGAAAATAACCCCCACCACCCCCTCCCCGTCCGCCCCAACACCCCCCCACTATTCCTCTCTTGTCCCCCTCCAAACCCTTCCCCTTACACCTCAGCCAGTCCCCGCACACACCCTGAAATTTGGTAAAAATCGGTCCAGCCCTTAGTGTGCAAGTGTCAAATTCTATTCCCCCCCATTCCCCCCCACCTAAAAAAATATATTTTTTATTCAACTACGAAATTGTGGTGAAAATAACCCCCACCACCCCTCCCCGTCCACCCCCAATACCCCCCACTATTCTCTCTGTCCACCCTCCAAACCCTTCCCCTTACACCTCAGCCAGTCCCTGCACACACCGTGAGGCTTTGCCTTTTTGGTAAAATCGTCCAGCCGTTGTGCAGGAGTTCAAAATTCTATTCCCCCCCATTCTCACCCCAACCCTAAAAAAATTTTGGTTAACCTTTTTCTTGTAAAGGTGTATATGCATACAAATTTGTTGAAATCAAACCAACTATATAGATTTGGTATAGCTTGTAAGCTAGGTAACCATAAGTCTGTGCAATGTCAGATACTCACCGTTACGTTGGAATTCGAAAGAAAACCTGCTTAACTTTTGTAGTAAGGTGTATGAATGAGCCTGCAAATTTAAAAGCCGTCTGCCTCCACGGCAAGTTGGAGAATTAGTGATGAGTGAGTGAGTAGTGAGTGTTACAGGTGGAATTCCGAAACGAAACCTGCTTAACTTTTCTAAGTAAGGTGCAATGACTGAGGCCTGTGAAATTTAAGCCGTCTGCCTCCACGGCAAGTTGGAGAATTATTGATGAGTGAGTGAGTGAGTGAGTGTTACAGGTGGAATTTCGAAACGAAACCTGCTTAACTTTTTGTAAGTAAGGTGCAATGAATGAGCCTGCAAAAGTTAAGCCGTCTGCCTCCAGGCAAGTTGGAGAATTAGTGATGATGAGTGAGTGAGTTGAGGGCTTTGCCTTTATTAGTATTAAGTGATAGTAAGTGAAGTGAGTGTGCCTGCGAAATTTAAGCCGTCTGCCTCCCTCAAGTTGGAGATTAAGTGATGAGTGAGTGAGTGAGTGAGGCTTTGCCTTTTATTAGTATATAAGGTGATGAGTGAGTGAGTGAGTGGTGCCTGCGAAATTTAAAGCCGTCTGCCTCCACACAAGTTTGGAGAATTAGTGATGAGTAAGTGAGTGAGTGAGGGCTTTGCCTTTTATTAGTATAGATAAGTGGATGAGTGAGTGAGTGAGTGAGTGTGCCTGCGAAATTTAAGCCGTCTGCCTCCACGGCAAGTTGGAGAATTAGTGATGAGTGAGTAAGTGAGTGAGTGAGTGTTACAGGTGGAATTTGGAAACAAACCTCCTTAACTTTTGTAGTAAGGTGCAATGAATGAGCCTGCAAAATTTAAGCCGTCTGCCTCACGGCAATTGGAGAATTAGTGTAGGTGAGTAGTGAGTGAGTGAGTGAGGGCTTTGCCTTTTATTAGTAAGAGATACGTGATGAGTGGAGTGAGTGAGGTGAGTGTGTCTGCGAAATTTAAGCCCTGACGAAGCGTCCGAAAGGGCGCGAAAACGCGCGTCGGTGTTCTTTGGCTGGTGGAAGGGCTAACGGAGGATGAGCTCGCTACCACGGAACATCGGAGACCATTGTGTTCATGATAATCAGCATAAAGGTCGTGAGTATGAGAGGATTATACCATATCCTTCACACGGAGAGAACACAGTATGCGGGCTAGATAAATTTGCTTATGGAGTTGGACGGGTGAAAGATTGTTGTATTTGTCAATTTTGGACTGCAGTGAAAGCTCACATGGGAGCTAACTAAGACCTATACCAGCACCGAGCTTTAGTGTTTGGGACAGGCGAAGCAGTTGCCTTATACCTATGCTAAAGGTGCGTATGATTGTATTTGCTGAAAAGACAACAGGAAATCTCGATTTGAGGTGTAAGTCCCGATACCCCTCCAGGCTGGATGCCCGTTGTATGAGAATTAAGTCTAATGGTGTTCATATAATCGCTAAGAACATTTAAACTTTGTGTTTTTGGACTCTCTGCACTAAAGCACATAGTAGCGAGTGAGGAGCCTACAGATACCATCATGCTTTGTGCCTTCCCCCAGCCTTTGTCTTGTTTGTTTATTAATATTGTATCATACAGGGTGGTTTCCCTTGGTGGATGAGTGGTTCTAATATATGTGTATGACACTTTCAGAGCCAATAAGGACTTGCATTTATCTTTGAACCTTGTCAGACTTTATTATATCAAATGGTGATAGTGCCTATGGTACAGGGCCTGGGTTTTTGTCTTCTGGACACTCACCGGGTTTCTTTTGCTCGGGGGTGAAGGAAGTCATTATTGAGCTTATGCTAATTTTGCCCTGGAGGCCATTTACATTAAAAGGAATCACCAATAACATATTTATTAGGGAGAGCACTATACCGCAATTGGTCTTATTGAAAATTTAAGAGCCATCTGCCCCACGGCAATTTGGAGAAGTTAATAATGATGAGTGAGTGAGTGAGTGTTACAGGTGGAATTCGAAACGAAACCCTTTAACTTTTGTAAGTAAGGTGCATGATGAGCCTGCGAATTAAGCCGTCTGCCTCCATGGCAAGTTGGAGAATAATATGATGAGTGATTGAGTGAGGGCTTTGCCTTTTATTAGTATAGATACCAGTAAACTTGCAAACATTCCTTGTTTGCAGAAACTCATCCGGCTTTTTTTTGGAAACTGCTCAATGAACCTGCCATCAACAACGTCCACTGGAAGACGTTATTCCATGCTTCACTGTCTCACAGTGACAACCCCTTTCCCAACTCTCACTTATGTATCATATACCAGTAACTTGAACATTCCTTGTTTGTAGAAACTCATCCACTTTTATTAAACTGACCAATGAACCTGCCATAACAACGTCCACTGGAAGACAGTTCCATAGCTTAACCGTTCTCACAGTGAACAAAACCCTTTCCCAACTCTACTTTTAGTATCATACCAGTACTTGTAACATTCCTTGTTTTCAGAAACTCATCCAGCTTTTTTATTAAACTGACCATGAACCTGCCATAACAACGTCCACTGGAAGACATTCCATAGCTTTACCGTTCTCACAGTGACACAAACCCTTTCCCAACCTACTTTATGTATCAATCCCATTAACTTGTAACATTCCTTGTTTGTAGAAACCATCCAGCTTTTTATTAAACTGACCAATGAACCTGCCATAACAACGTCCACTGGAGACAGTTTCCATAGCTTTACCGTTCTCACCGTGACAAACCCTTTCCCAACTCTACGTTTTGTATCAATCCCAGTAACTTGTAACATTCCTTGTTTTAGAAACTCATCCAGCTTTATTAAACTGACAATGAACCTGCCACTTACAACTGCCACTGGAAGACAGTTTCCATAGCTTTATTACCGTTCTCACAGTGACAACCCTTTCCCAACTCTACTTTATGTCAATCCCAGTAAACTTGTAACATCCTTGTTTGTAGAAACTCATCCGCTTTTTATTAAACTGACCAATAACCTGCCATTACAACGTCCACTGTAGAAGACAGTTCCATAGCTTTAACCGTTCTCACAGTGACAACCCTTTCCCAACTCTACTTTATGTATCAATACCGTACTTGTAACATTCCTTGTTGTAAAACTCATCCAGCTTTTATTAAATCGACCATTGAACCTGCCATACAACATCCACTGGAAGACGTTCCATAGCTTTAAACCGTTCTCACACGTGACAAACCCGTTTCCCAACTCTACTTATGTATCATACCATAACTTGTAACTTCCTGTTTGTAGAAACTCATCCAGGCTTTTTATTCTAACTGACCAATGAACCTGCCATAACAACGTCCACTGGAAGACAGTTTCCATAGCTTTTACCGTTCTCACAGTGACAAACCCTTTCCCAACTCTACTTTATGTATCAATACCAGTAACTTGTAACATTCCTTGTTTGTAGAAACTCATCCGCTTTTTTAAACTGACCAATGAACCTGCCATAACACCGTCCACTGGAAGACAGTCCATAGCTTTACCGTTCTCACAGTGAACAAACCTTTCCCAACTCTACTTTATGTATCAATCCAGTAACTTTTAACCATTCCTTGTTTTGTAGAAACTCATCCAGCTTTTTATTAAACTGACCATGAACCTGCCATTACAACGTCCACTGGAAGACAGTTCACATAGCTTTAACCGTTTCAACAGTGAACAAACCCTTTTCCCAACTCTACTTTAGTATCAATACCAGTAACTTGTAACATTCCTTGTTTGTAGAAACTCATCAGCTTTTTATTAAACTGACCATGAACCTGCCATAACAACATCCACTGGAAGACAGTTCCATATGCTTATTACCGTTCTCACAGTGACAACCCTTTCCCAACTCTACTTTATGTATCAATACCAGTAACTTGTAACATCCTTGTTTGTAGAACTCATCCAGCTTTTTATTAACTGACCATGACCGCCATAACAACGTCCACTGGAAGACAGTTCCTAGCTTTACCGTTCTCACATTGACAAACCTTTCCCACTCTCTTTATGTATCACATACAGTAACTGTAACATTCCTTGTTTGTAAAACCATCAGCTTTTTATTAACTGCCATGAACTTCCATAACAACGTCCACTGGAAGACGTTCCATACTTTTACCGTTCCACAGTGACAAACCCTTTCCAAACGTGAAGCTTAACCTTTTTTTCTTCAGTCTTAGAAAGTGTGTGTTTAGGGTGTAAGTATGCAAGGGATGTATGGGGTTTGAATGGGAAAAATGGTGAAAGGTTTGACTGGGGTGTAACCTTAGCTGATGGGATGGATGTATGAATGATGGTGTAATGGTTTATTTGGCGGGAGAAGGCAAAAGCAAGACTATTATTGTGGTTTATAATTAACTGCGTTAAGAGTCCTTTGGGACACAACAAAAAATTTTTGTGTTTAGAAATTAATGTAGATGGTAGCATGAGAATGATATTTGGAAGTTGTTTTTTGTACTGTTCAGTGTGATAGAAAGAAGATGCCGAAGTTTCTGAAAACAAAAAAATGGAAGGCATGGTTTTCATGTAATATGTTGGAGTCTAATGTCTTTAAGTTATGCACACTCAATGATGAAATGATATTACTTGGATTTGTATAGTCAATATCTGATTCTAATCATCTTATCAGAGGAGGAGGATCAAGAACCCTTAGGATCAGGGGTGATCTACCACCTCCAAAGAAACAGACAGATTTTTACACACTACACCGTCCAAAGCCTTAGCTGGAGGTGTTTTGAAAGCCTGGTCCTTGTGCACTTCGGTTCACAGGATGATTTTTGTGTTTCACTCCTGGCACATCCTGGTTCCCCTCAGGGGGAGCTGAATCTTGTTTTGTCTCACCTCACCGCACCATGGCTTGGCCATTTGGTTCTCCCCCATTTATTGAGATGGCAATTAACTTTTGGCAATCTTGATTAGAATAAAATGAGCACCATATAAGACAAGGGCAAATCAGAACCAGCCTCTCTATATATTGAGAACCACATTCATATTCATAATATAATTAAATTAAATAAGGAGGGAGGTGACATAATATTTTCCCATATCCCATTAAATACAAGAAAGATAGTATCTAACAGTATATACCATAAAGAAGAGGGAAGTCCTAACTTATGGAAAAGGTGCCAGCTCCATTTGGTCATTCAGTCCCAAAGGCTTCATGCTATATATGTAAATATATGCTTTTGTTCCAGTTGTAATAGTTCACATATCAAGATCCCCTCCCCATATAAAAAAAGTGCTACTTTAAAAAGAGAGCCGTGGCACTCCTTATAGTGCGTATAGATAAAGGGACATATTTCCATACTTCCTTGTGAGACATATTATTAATCATTATCCTGTGCTCCTCAATCCTAACATTAAGTTTTTCTAATGTCTTTTCCAATATACCTTTATCACAAGGGCATCTAATCCCATACCCACATGGTTAATTAATATTAAAAAATGTATCCCATTTGTGTCTTATTTTTCCCATCATAGTGAAATCTCTCCCTGAATAAACATTTACAGTAATAAAATTACTCACACTGAACATACCCTTATGGACTCCCCATACTAAGGTCCCTGTCATCATGGTCTTACGTTCAGTTACATACTAGGGGATAGTATTTTTTAGCATTTGAGGAAGCTCGATAGAGTGAAACGTCCTTTGTGTGAAACTGGTGTTGATAACCGGAGGAAACATGCCGGTTTGAACGCTGATAATTACAGTGACGTAAAGAACCAGCTGGTTTTCCCAAGACTATGGCCACGGAAGCTAGTACTGTGAAAGGTCCAGGGGATACAGGGGATGTGGGACTTAAACTCCTTCTTCTCGCCTACGGATTGTGATGTATAACCTATAGTTACTGTTTGTGTGCAACTTCCCTTCAGATTGTACGCAGTCCAGTGGATCTTATGAATATTTGTGGATTCTAACAAGTCTATGGATGGGACTGTGAAGCCATCACTATATACACCTATAGTCTCCCTCTTGTTGTTCTTTCTGGAATTTTCCACTGGCATTTTATGATTTTCCCCATTGTGTATAAGTTAGAAACAGACATTTTTTGTAGATGAATATACAATCGTGGGTAGCTGGCCAGCTAATTTTTTTGGGTTTATATTTTATGGTTTATACTTTTCTCCTTTTGGAATAACCAGTGGTTTTTAATGTACCTTACATTGTGTCCCCATTTATTAGGCATTATATACAGAATGTAGGATACTCTTAAAGGGCATGTTCACCCCCCCAAAACTATAATCCCCCCACTACTGCCCCATCATGTAGTGTAGTTTATACTTACCTCACATCCCACTCCCCAAAGTCCCAAAAACTGCCCACCATTTCCTCCCCGAAATAACTCCTGGCAGCCACGTCTGATTGGCTGCCGCTCAGCCAATCACAGACGCGACTGTCGGTCCCGCCCTCTCTTGCATTTCTCGCAGCAAGGGCCGCAGCACGGTGGAGGAAAGAGGGGAGGTAAGTAAGTTGGGGCATTTTCTGATTAAATAAATAGAGCGGTTGGGGCTGTGGGGACAGGGGAGTAACATAAAAAAATAATTTTAAGGGTGGACATACCCTTTAATTTAGTAATTAGCAAGGATTTATTGATTGCAAACTGATTGCATTTTAACTGATTAATTGCATAGCCTTGCTGCTGTGTTTCCTCTGATAAACAAAACCCGGAAACACTTGATAAAGGCCCAGGGGCCGAAATATTGTGTGTGTTGATGTTAATGCAATAACAGGATTACCCCTTGTAAAGTATAAACCACTGAACAGCCCTATGCCTTTCATTTCTCAGTATGTTTCCTCTGATAAACCTGGGAAAATCTACATAAAACGAAATAGACCTGATCTAACACAGCTTATAATCTCTATTTGTCTCTAAAATGGTGACACTTTGTTTATATCTATACACTTCAGGGAGATTCAATACTGCGCGCGCGGTTACTTACCTTAGCCCGATCCCACGATACAATACCTGACGTAAACGAGATTACGTCAGGTATTCACTTGCGGGATTGGGCTAAGTGTAAAGATGTGGATTAACGCCTCCCACACACTAGCGTTAAGTTTTGCTCTTTGTAGCGCAAAACTTACCTTCGGGTTTTGGATCTATATCACGGTGCTGTTTCCAAAAACCCATTTGAAATGGCGGCTGTGCTCTAAAATCCATCTAAAACCCATGTTAACCCAAATTTTCTTCGGGTTAACGTGGGTTTTAGATGGAAAAGGCCTATATTGAATCTCCCCCTTTGTCATATCACTAATAACTTGAACATGTACAAAAGTACATGTGTATGCATACATTGAATAAATTAAACATTCTTAATGATTCCCATTGTACTCTTCTATGTTTCAAAGGGCTTTAGATGTCTCCTATTAACTCCTTACCATATCCACAAGCCGTAAATATGCCCACAACTAATGTACCCTGCTCAAAGCCCAGGAGCATGAAAATACTGGTATAACAAATAAGATATAGGAAATTCACCTACGTGACATAATAGGATGCCAAACTTATAAAAGCAGCAAAGAGATTTCCTTTAGTTCCTTATGGGGAAAGGGGTCCATTCTTTTGAACCCTCGTATTTTCCAGTAGCAAAGTTCTCTATCCTTATCGCCTCCTCTTATTGTCCTATTAGCTCGTCCATCTTATTACTGTTTGGTTTGTCCCAGTCAGTTTTAAAATGTCTAGGCACCAGATTGTTGGTTCATCTAGGCACTTACTTTTTAGTGGTATCGGCGCGCGTCCCCCTTTTTTCTTCCGTTAGAAAGATCTGCAACGTATTGCCTGCTCTATGATACCCAATTCCCTTTCCTGTAAGGTTTTGTTTCGTTTTTTCCTGTATCCAACCACAACGGCATGATATCAATAGATAACGTGCGTGCGGTACATGTTTAATCTTGTTGAATATTATCCCACAGGGGGATGTGGAAAGTCTCCCCCGGCACATGTATCTATATGTGTTGATTTTGTAGCACCTATTTTTTAATTGGTCTCAAAACCACTGGGACATTCCCGGGGTTCCAGGTTCCGTCTCTCATAATGAATTCGTAAGTTTGGAATCCTCATAATGCGAACCATATTTGTAAATCACTGAAACCAAAGATTGGTCTTCTTGATAAGTTCCAGTGCTTTTTAACATTTATCTGATGATAGATGCACGTGGAGTAAAGTCGTACACAAAGTCTCTTCTATTTCGAACTCCTGGTGTGTGTCCGACACTAATTTGGGTTCATCAACCCCACAATTGGCTTTTTTATCTTGGAATCCAACTACCCTTTCAATGACTCTCCTTTCATTGTGGTGATTTGTACTCCGCTGCCTTCCGTCCGGTTATTATTCCTAGTACTCTTAAAAATTGTGATAGAATATTTTAATCTGTGGGCAGCCGGGCACACGGTGGCTTGTGGTTGCACTGATGCCTTGCAGCTCTGATCCTGAGTTCGTACCAAATTAGAACACACTTTGAAGGAGTTTGTATTTCTCACCTCGTGCTTGTCGTGGGTTTCCCGGCAATCCACGTTTTCCCCCACAATCATAAAGAATACTGTGTCAATAAGTGCTTAATGTAAGCCTCTTCGGGGCAGTGCCTGATTGAATGTATCACATTTTGTAACACTACTCGAGATATTGGCATATATAAATCCACAAAAATATAATAACTAATAACATAATAATTAATCTTGCCTGGTAGAAACTCGTAGCATGCAACAGCGTGTTCTGTCTTAGTTTATTCTTAGAGAGTGTGGTGCTAAAAGTGTCTCATCCTTCATGATCCTTAATCAAGGCAAATCAATACTGCCCTGTTGGACACCCAACTGTGATGGAATCCATGTCATTGAGTGAATCATGAACCTTTGGGCTTCAATTATCTTTTTTATGACATTTCCTGGTCAACTTTGGGCCTAATAATACCATCTTTAAACCACTCCATGTACCAGTGCGCAAATTGGAGCCCATCGCGGTCCCGCAATCGTTGTAAGAATGTTCTTTCTCAAATCGAAAATAATTATATGTATTTAAAGCCCAATAGTTAATTAAAACTCTTTTGGGTGTCTTTGACCCATTATAATTAGTGCCCAATATTGTATTTTTAAAGTCTCCTATCAATCCAGCATACATGTTCCCAGCAGCATGCTTAGTATCCACACCACATTCCCAGCAGCAATCCTTTTGTGTATCCCGCCTATAGTTTTCCCAGTCAGCATCTTGGAATCCACCCCCCCCTAAACTTGGTTTTTTTTGTCCCAATAAGCCTTTCTGCTCCAGTCACCAAGCCCTTCAGTTCCTACCACCTCTATTTCTCCAGAATCCAATCCTACAGCCTTTGGTCCTCCCCTCCTGAAAGCCACCATGATACCTAGCTGTCAGTGGTATTTCGTTACATACCAGATCTCCCCTGTCTCTAACATATGAAATTCATCATTTTAACTGCAGGCTGCAGAATGTTATCGATTTACCAGCTGCTGTTTAAGAGAGATCCTCTCGATCTATTTCCCAATAGGTTAACAGTTTCTATAAATAATTTTTTCAAAGATATAACTGCCCCACCCGTGTCTGCCTGCCTTATTGATGATCTCAGATTAATTTTTGAGGGTAGCAATTGCTTCTCCTTTTCAATTTCTCACTGAGAAATACACCTTGCCTCAAATAGTAGTGTGAATAAATTATACAGATACCCTGAAGTTTTCAGCCAATCTGTGCAATACTTCAGAATATCGAAGCTCTGCATGTCTGTATGCATACAGTCATCCGATCACCATCCTTCTTATGCCCGCCTTCTTGCTAATCTCCTAACGCGCGTGCATTTCGCACAGCGCACTAAGTGTCTTCTGTAGTCGGGACAAACTTGACCCTGCTACCCATCTTCTTAGTCCACTGGGAACATAAGCATTATACGTTCCCTGTTTGCTACAAGACCCTCTCTCTTGCCTATCTCGCGCCTTTTCCTTCCTCCTGTCCTACATGATCATTATTCACAGCAATCATGCAGAAGAGACTCGAGGAGGAGGGTTTAAAAGGTTCGTGCCACACTGCAGTAAGACGGCATGGGGAACTTGTATGCAATTCAGGTGTAACTTCCCAGCATACCCCTCAAATACTCTTCAGTCTCATCAGGAGTTGACAGTTCTACTGACACATGCATTAGCCATATGACATTGTTGAGAGACTGCTATACGGAGATTCACCCAGTGAATCTCACTGATGTAAGTATTTAACACAGCTAGAAGTGGCCTAGTAAATTTATTGTCCTTAAGAGCCGCGCATGCCTCTGTAATGGTTGCGATGGCTGCGCAGTTCCTGTTCCGATCTGCGCAGCCGCGCAAACAAGCCTTAACGTTGCGTCTACAACTGATGACGCAAACCAGTTGCACCAACGTAAAAGGGGCAGGAGCGACGCCCAAGCATCGCTCCTGGGTAAATCGCACCAACCATGTCCTGCCCATTGTATTTCTAGGAAAGCTGGGTAGTGAGAATCTAATTTAATTCTTATTATTAAACAATGCTGTTTTATAGGCTCTATTGATTCCTTCTTGGGTAGGTTCAGTTTTGCCCCTTGGCCCCGGAGGGGAAGATGGTCCTGACTCCTGAACCAGCGCAAGCACTTTTGTGTGTTCACTGTGGTGTTGGGTAGAAAGCATGACCAGGCCTTTTGAAAAAGAAAAAAAGAAATAGATTGAAAAAATGTCATATTGGGTAAGGACAGTCTGGGTCTTCTTTAGATCTCGGATTCTAATTGTGAGAAATTCTTTCAAAGGAAGGATGGTCTTAACCCCTTAGGGTACTTGTGCTCACAAAAAACTAAACTGCAACCAGTCTGATGAATCTAGATGGACTATAACTCGAACTTGGAACCTGAGTTTGAGTTGAAAAACATAACAAGTCCGAACGGACTCGGACCTCTCGTCTAAATCCCGCGGCTGTATTTTCGATAATTATCGAAATTTTGATAATTATTGAATACAGGTGTTTGGCTAACCCAGAAAGTATCCCTCGCTAAAACCGCAAATTTGTTTTCGGTAAATCCTTGGAATGTTGGATCGTTTTCACACGAACCCTAGAATGTATCGTTTGCTACTCCCTCGAATTATCTTTTGTTTTTTCGTAATGCTTGAAATTATTGTTCGATATCGAAACCCTCGAATTTATCGTTCTAATTTTCGCCAAACCCTGAAGTATCCATTCGGTAACCCTCGAGTTTAGCTGGCCCCTCAAATTAGCTTGCCACAAACCGACATTGCCCCGCTGGTGTTTAAGAAAATGTTTACATTTTTTTTAAGCGATAGTGACTGTTTCCCCAGACCATTTCCCAGGTGCCAAAGCCATTTACAGTAAGTTACCATTTGTTATTAGCTGTAATCATCCGGACTTTTCAACTATCACTCCCCATTGACTTTTTACTGGGTCCAATTCAAACTTTTTATTTAAGTGAAAGTTCGAAAATGGACCGGACTTTATGAAATACACCCTATCTAATAAAAGCATCCAAAGTGCTTTAACAGAGTTTTAGTTTAGGTGGAGTGACACTTATAGAACCAGGATTTCATAGATAGTGGTGGATATTACAGATATACCATGACCTGGATGAATGAATATTACAGATATACCATGACCTGGATGAATGAATATTACAGATATACCATGACCTGGATAAATGAATATTACAGATATACCATGACCTGGATGGATGAATATTACAGATATACCATGACCTGAATGAATGAAGACCTTCACAAGTAAGAGAGAATGGTTTAAGAGGAGGAAGCAGTGTTCATTGGGGGTTTGTAGAGAAGATTGCCTTGTGAGAAGTGCAGGGAATGTCCAGGAACATTGAACCAAGAGAGAAAATAAGTAGGGAGGTGCAGTAGAGTGAAGGGATTAAAGGTTAAAAGAAGGGATATTTAATATAATTATTTGAAAGCTACCCAATGGACTGCAGTATCATGGTTCTCTTCTGGAGGAGAGTGAGATGATCCAAGCTGCTGAGTATAAGATGACAGGCCGGAAGTCCAAGTAGCAGAATGTTACAGTAGCTTTGACAATAAACTGCTGTTTGCCAGCCTTAGGGTCAGGTCATTTAGTGAAATGATGGGTTGGTGTACAGGGAAAAAGATTTTACATTATATTACACAAAAATGGCAATATTAGACATTTTGGTAATTGAATATAATAAAGTGCTGTTTTCACATTAAATGGATTAGAAAACATCATTATTTACACATGTGAGGTTTCCGGAAAATGTTAATTTATGTGAAACTATCTCTGTAATATATTCAGGAACTTCATACCAATTAGATATTATCAGGATAGAGAGAAACTAAAATTCCCAAAACATAAAGACGTACACACAAACTGAACATTATATTCTATTTTAATATGAATCATATTAATGGGTTAGTTTACTGTACTTTTAAGCATTAAGTGGAGGTAAACTAGTTATGTCCTACCTCCTGCTGACAGGTAACGACTGCTTCCATCTGTAAGTAAACGATAGCGCACATAATATAACATACAAATATATATGTATATATATATATAATTAATTATGACTGAATTACAAGAGAAATAACAGACATTACAGAACTGTGGGTTTAATTCTTAAACTCATAAAATATTAGTATTACCATATATTATATTTTTACATTTTCCCAGTGATGTGTCTCCTGGTGTTCTGCTCAGGGTGGAACAGGATAATGTAACACTTGGAAATGAATATACAGCCCAGTAACCCTGCACTGGAAGCCAGGATGGCAAAGATCTCCACAGCCACCATGTATTTACCCTTGGTACTCAGGTAGGCTGGGATGAAGGACACCCAAACACTGCAGAACACCAGCATGCTAAAAGTGATCAGCTGGGCCTCATTGAAACTGGCTGGTAACTTCCTAACCAGGAAAGCTACAATGAAACTTAATGCAGACAGGAATCCCATGTAACCAATCACAGTGTAGAACAGAGGAACAGACCCTTCATTACATTGTAATATCATCTTCCCAGGGTAAGTGTGAGTGTCATACTGTGGGAATGGTGGGGAGGAGATCAGCCAGACCAGGCATATCACAACCTGGACCAGGGTACAGAGAAGGACCAGGCAGATGGACACTCTTGTTCCCACCCATTTCTTTATCTTGCTCCCAGGCTTGGTGGCATTGAAGGCAATGACAACTGTGACTGATTTAGCCAGAACACAAGATACTGAGATTGTGAAATTGATCCCAAATGTAACTTGTCTGAGCAGGCAGGTCACCTTCTCTGGATGGCCAATGAACAAGAAGCAGCAGAGGAAGGACAGTGTGAGGGAGAAGAGGAGGATGTAACTGAGGGTTTGGTTATTGGCTTTAACCACAGGAGTTTTATGATGTTTTATAAAAGTTACAAGAACTGACATGACTGTAATAGAGAAAACAACTGACAATGAAGCCAACAATTGTCCTAAAGAACCTTCATATGATAGAAATTCTATGGTCCTCTGGATACAGACAGTTCTGTTATCATTGGGCCACTGATCTTCAGGACACTGGATACAGGTTTCTGAATCTGTAAAAATGTAGATTTATATATAATAATACAATTGGTTTATTCTTACAGCTATATATGTATTTAAGCATACACACATAAACACATGAAAGAATATTAATATTATTTTATATTAACCATAAACATACCCTGTAGTACAATCCGATAGAATGCAGAACACAATATACAATGATAAAGTAAGGAAGAAGGTATAGTAGATATAGTAAAATAATTAAAATGTTATATCCCAAATGATGGACCTGACACATATAGACATGTTACCTAGAGTGAATATTATCAGGTGTTTATTAAATGGTGATAAAAATCCATAATTACTATGAAAGTCTGTTGTATTCAATTAGATCAACTGGACTTGAAGTTTAGTTCTTGAAGACGTTTCGCTAGTCATCCGACTGGCTTTCTCAATTCAGAATGACTTGTACAAGAATCTGTGGCAATTATGTACCCTGGAAAATCCCAATTAGCATATCACAGCCAAGTGTTAAGGGCGTGATTGGATAGTGGCTAAGAGGTGTTATAGGAACGCCCAGAGTAAGGTGTCAAAACAGCATTGTACATGGCAGACAGTTGGTGTCGAACCCCCCCACCTCTATTCAGGCTTGGTTTCTTTATTTTCACATAAATGGCCTCCTTAACACCTCTCTTAAACCAGTCATGTTCCTTCGCCAATATGTTAACATTACAATCTTCAAAGGTATGTCATTTACCCTTAAGATGCAGGTACACGGCTGAGTCCTGACCCGAGGAATTGGCTCTTCTGTGCTGGGCCATACGTTGATGCATTTGCTGTTTGGTCTCCCCCACATACAAATCAGAGCATTCTTCACTGCACTGCACTGCATATATGATGTCGCTTTTCTTGTGTTTCGGTATTGGGTCTTTCGGATGTACCAATTGCTGCCTCAGTGTGTTGTTCGGTTTAAAGCAGACAGGGATACGATGTTTTTTGAAAATTCTTCTTCAACACCAACTGTCTGCCATGTACAATGCTGTTTTGACACCTTACTCTGGGCGTTCCTATAAAACCACTAAGCCACTATCCAATCACTCCCTTAACACTTGGCTGTGATATGCTAATTGGGATTTTCCAGGGTACATAATTGCCAGAGTCATTCTGAATCATTCTGAATTGAGAAAGCCAGTCGGATGACTAGCGAAACGTCTTCAAGAACTACATTTCATGTCCAGTTGATCTAATTGAATACAACAGATATACCATGACCTGGATGAATGAGAACCTTCAAAAACTATGAAAGTCAGATCACTTATTTCTACCTCCCATTCTTGTTTAGGTGCAAAGCAGTAACCTATTGAAGTTTCCGGCAAGTCAGTGTCTCCAGTACCTCATGTACAATGCAGGAGAAAGATAAACAACAGCTTGTAAGGAGGAACTTGCGGTCAACTGTAATGTTATTACTTTACGCCTAAAGAAGGTTGGGAGTTCGGAATACTCCGTCCTACCTTCCTTATAATTATACAGTTAAGGTGCCTATATATTAAAATATGAAATTGGCAGTTTATTTTTCCATTAAAGAGTAATAATATCAATAAATAGCACCAAGTAAATTATAAAATGTTAGTAGAGATTCTGTAAAGAGTGACGTGATAATAGACCTAGGGTATTAATCACTGGGAAAATAATACATGGCTAAATATGGAATTTAGAGAACTAAACTTATTTTTTTTAATGCGAAAGCTTTTATCCCTAGATAATCCATACATTGTGAGATTCTTCTCTAGTAAGTTACATTTATAAAATATAAGTAATAGATTCTTTAACTAAGAAGGCTTCCATGTTGTTGCCAGTACAACTCACAGCCCATGTATTACCAGGCGCCCTGACCTCCGTATTCACTGTCTCTATGCACAGAGAGTTTTCTACACAGGTCGCTCCACACCAATATGGAAGTTTCTGATAAGACTTTGAAAGCTGCTTGTTACCCTGCAGTTTATTTACCAATTATCTTCATGTGTTTAAAACTGAAAATAAATGTAAGGAAGTCCCTGTATTACACCCAATTATGTGCTTTTTGCAAACCATGTGACAGTCTTAGCCAATCAAAACATTTCTAAATTTATGTATTAGACACACTGCAGATTCACTACCAGCCCCTCCCATCTCCATAGGCAAAAAGACGACTTCCTGTATATGAGAGAGTCCAGCTGCTGTTTGCTACACAGGAAATAATGTGTATGATAGAGGATATTAAGGAAAAACGTTGTATGTCTCTGCTTATTTCTATGAGAATGCCGGGAGTGAAAGTTTTTCACACTTTATTACATTTTGTAATGCTATTTTAATAGGATGACGCCGTGAAGTACCATTTGTTGTATGAAGGCTCCATTTTATTTGTCCCCTTTAAGCCCACCTCACCTTAAACTATATAGCTATCGGGTATCTTGTGCTCCCAACTCCTACCCCATAGAATCCATGAACCTGTGTCCTGCACTGATGAAATCTAATAAGGTTGAGAAATGGGTTCTGGGTTCTTTATAAGACCTTAAATTTTCCAATAGTGATCCCTCTCTAACAAACTATTATAAGAAGATCCAATAGAGATTTTCTTCATTCATGTTCTACTGGATAAAAGTTTAAGGGGGAAAATACATTTAAGCTCTGCACAGCAGTTGTATATCACTGCTTGAATAAATTCATCAGAACAAATGGAAAAAAACACAATAAAGTGATAATAAATATAAGATGGATAATGTCTACCTTATCTAGATGTTGGTTTGCACTTGCACTATGTATTTTTAACAAATTAATTTCTAAAGCATTTTAGTATATCAATGTTTTCTATAATTGATATTTAAGTAACTTAACACAGAATGACACACAGAGAGAGGGAGGTGGATGTTAATATGTGTGGCATTTGTGTGTCTGTGCACCTCTGTGCCATCCCAGTGCACCCCGTTGTGCAATCCTAGTGTCCCCCCACTACAATAGACATAGATAGACAATACAATTGACATACATCCTTCTTATTTTAGTAGTTTCAACCATGTATTTTTTCTGCTTCTTTGCTTACAATGTGTCTGTATAAAACCGGACAAAAGCAGAAACATCCAGATGTAACTTTACATCCTTTCCCCAAGAACTTAGAAGTCATTAAAAAATAGCTACTTAAAATTCAAGATTCAAGGTTCAAGATTTTGGGGACATTGAAAACTTTGCAAAGATTATTTCAGAGGGGATGAAACTGATATCTACCACAGGTGTTCCTGCCATTTCAGAGAAGAATGTTACATGAAGGAAGGATCTAGATCTGTCTTAAAGCCCTGTGCTATGCCATCAATTTTAACAAAAACAAGCATTACAGTACTGGTTCATACAGTCACTTACATTATTTCAAATCCTATACCACCATCAGATTCAGAGGAAGCCACTAACTCCTGTTCTCCAACTCTAGTAAGAGTCATATCTAGCCTAAGAAATATCCACACTCATACTGAAGCAAGGATGTAAAGCTTGATCAGTACTGTAATACTGTACATTGGGTACACCTGTTTCAACATAGACTGATCCTTTATGCAACCTGATTCCCAAGGCAACGGAAACATCTGAAAAATATTTTTCACGCTATACCATTATAAGCCGTTATTTTCTTCCACTACTTTGGCAATACATAACAAGAAGATAAGAAGGAAACCAAAGCATGCCTTTGCTAGGAAAATTTGCTGAACCTCAAATCCTTTTACGTATAGTTAGAAAATTGACACAACCATCTTTTTCAGAGGAAGTTTCTTCTGAAGAATCAGGGTTGACAACGCAAGATCCAAAAGACAGTACATATAACCCAGAGTAGAGTTGTCCGAACTTCGCAAGATCCGGTCCGCTCGAGGATCCGTGAATTTTCGGAAAAATTCCGCGAGCGGACCCATTAAAATGAAAAAAATCTTCGAAAATACGAGAAATCCTCAGAATTTCGAAAATTTTCGAAAATACGTATTTTCATGCATTTTCAAAAATACAAGAAATCCTCGTAATTTCGAAAATACGAGAAATCCGCGGTTCAGAAGTTCGGAAGGCAGAAAATCCGGAAAAATCTGCCGTTCGCGAATGGGATAAATCCGCGGCGGATCCGGGTTCGGGTCCGCGAACCAGCCATCCCTAACCCAGAGGAAAGAGAATCATTTACAGAAAGCTCGCTTCAACTTTCCCAATCACATAGGCAGACCAAAGACTATGCTGCAGAGCATAAATGTATTGTCTCCGAAAGCTGCCTAGACCAGTGGTTATATAAGTTAACCTGTCAATTCACTGGCAAAAGAAGACATGATGCTCCTATTTCAACAATTAAAAAAATGTGAATGGTAGCATAAAGGTCACCTTGATTTGTGAGGACAATCATAATCTCTGTTCTAGAGGAGTCATCCCATGGAAAAGAACATAGCAGTTGGCAATGTACAGTGGGTCAAGCTTTACAAACTTGTCAGAAACGTTTAAAATCTTTGGTATAACAGCAATTTCTGAAGTAATCTTTTATAAGCATAAAGAACAATGTTTGTTTGCTGCAATTGATTATGAATGGAAAAAGGAACAATAGGAATTAAACCATTTGGTCAGTAATCAAGGGCTAATATTGGCTGGAGATGGGCAATTTGATAGCCAGGGCCAGTTCTGTACATACACCTTCATAGATATCATGTCAAACAAAATTGTGAACTTCTCAATTGACCAATTGGGATCAGGAAAGTCATAGGTTGGTTTGGAAAAACACATCTTTGAATTGTGCCTGGATGGACGTTTGAAAAAAGAGGCAGACGTGAAAGTCGTGGCGACTGACAGACATGTTAGTAGGACCAAATTGATGGCAACAAAGTATGCAAAGAGCTATCATCAGTTCGAAATATCGCACATATGCAAAGGTCTAAGGAAAAAAATACTAGCAGGAAGCAGAACCCCCGGAGTTCTAACACAATGGGTAACCATCTGTAGTACTGCAATAAAACATGCAAAAGAAATCCAGAGATTCAAATTGCCAAGTTCCACGTTAAAAACATTCACTCATTTGGTAAAAATCCTTTGATTGGCAATTATGAACATAAAAAAATGGCTAAAATGAAGCAGCTCCCGGCATAAAGAACTATTTTGCCATACCGGTAATCTTCAGGAGTATTTTAGCCAGATGTTAAAATGTTGACCCAAACAAATTTATTTTGTAATTGATGCTATAAATGCCAGGACAATTCAAGCAGTATTATCGCACAACCGCAATGTGACCAGAAAACAAACAGTTATCCATTCTACCGAAACATTATCTATGGAATTGGGAGACAAAAGATTCCGTTCTCCAAATGCACTGGATCACAAAGTCTATGTATGAGGATGTCAATGATGAACATGTGTTGGATATCATGAAAAATACTATCAGTATCCTTACAGGTCAATTGGAATCTGACTGGACACTAACAACCAAAGTCTTTTTTTCTATCTGGTCTCTACTGAGGGACCTGATAGAAAAACCTTGCAAAACACCGTTCCAGATTTTCTGTTAGTTAATGGAACAGTTAGTAGTTGCCTAAACCGAAAATATTTGCAATAGAAAGCATTACCTTTTAATAGTTTTCATACTTGCTGTTTCTATTATATTCGATCATTACACAATTGATCGGAAACATGCCTCATTGATAATGTTGTACTTGCTATTGTTTTCATCCCACTATGAAACAAAAGGAATATAATTTTTAAAAAATGCACATAGCACTTTAAATAACTATAATCCTTCCTTACAAGGTGTATACCTGATTATGGCTCCTATTGATATATAACAAATGTTTTTTAAAAAATGTTCTTAATAATATTTATACACATATTATATTAGCAATTTGCACAGTTGCCAGCACTGTATGTAAAAAAAATAATTGTTTTTGTAAGGAATATACAGGGAGATTCAATAAAAGTTTTTATAGTTAAAAATGGTACTAACTGTGCCCCAACCAATCAGATCTTATTTAACATTTGAAAGCTAACATCTGATTGGTTGGGGCACAATTAGCACTATAAGAACTTTTATTGAATAACCCTGACTATTTTAAAAAAATATATGTTCTGTATTAGTGATAACAGCATTGGCCTGTTATCTTCAGTAATATAATACAGTTAAAGATTGGTAAAAACACAAAAGAATTCCTACTTGATTGTAACAAGGGATTTCCAATTCTAGTATCAAACTTGAGAAAGGACAAAGACTGTCCAAAACATGTTCAGGTGGATGAACCAAGAGCTTATGGAGGAAGTCACGCCAACAAATTCCCTATCGGCTAGCGTGACTGTCACAAACTGTCCTCTATGTGACAATTACCCACCTATCGGTTACTGAAAAACGCACTCCAAGTAACCGACAGGTGAATAATACAGAACGGACAAGGAGGGGTTAGTGAACAAAGCTATATAACATACACTTAATTTTTCTAAATATCTATATACTCGCTGCCACCACCTTCCTAAAAATAGGGGAACGACCTACTAAATATATCTATGGGTTTATCCGCACCCCCCTGACTTATAATGAGCCTGCAAAAAAGGGGTTAACCACACCCATTACTCTATACAGTTATATATATATACCTAAACAATACTCTTCTCTAGTATCGTAACTTCAGAGACACAGGTTCATTTTGAGATATACTCAGAATAAGACAATTGCAGGGAGATTCAATATTGCCGCTCCCATTACTTACCTTAGATGACCTTAGACCGAGATTACGTCAGTTATTGCATTGCGGGATTGGGCTAAAGTAAGGAGCGGGACTTTAACGCTCCACAAGCCGTAGCGTTAAGTTTCACGCTACAAAGTAGCGCAAAACTTAACGCTACGAGTTTTGGATAGTTAGCACAGCGCTATTTCCAAAAACATTCGGAAATGGCACTGTGCTCTAAAATCCGTCTAAAACCCATGTTAACCCAAATTTTTTTCGGAAAATGGAAAAGGGCCATATTGACTTTACACCTTGCCCCTTTGTAGTCAGAGCTCATGCTGGTGAAGCAAATATAAGAAAACTCAGTCTTTACCAACTGGTTAGGCAGGAATTTAACCCTGTGATTGCCTGCCTGTTAAACAATGTGGGAGCTGCCATACTGCTTGACATGCCAATAAGGTAAGATCATTTGAAAATCATTTGAAGAGTGCAATTTCAGATATGGTCTATGGGAGTTTACATTGCACTCCTGTTCGTCACAGTGACTTTAACCCCTTTATTGTGCTGGCTGTGCAGATATCACAGAAGATGCGTAGCCAGCGAAACAAATTCAATATGCAATTTGAAATAATGTTAGCTAGCACAACTATTTTAAAGCCATCTAACTTCATCCCTCTTCGGGATTTATAGCATATAGAATCATGGAACGAGGTTTAAACAGCAGAATTGCAGTTAAATCTCCCAAATTTTTGTGAACGTTATCACAATAACTGCTATTGTCATCAAATGCATTATGCAACACATATCCACATACCTCCATCACACACACCTAGTTCACTGCCCATATGTAAATATCTCTAGCAATGGTGTCATAAAATATCCTGTAGTTGTAATATGATGATGAGTCCAGTTCAGTAATACAAATACAAGTCAAATAATTACCTCCAGTAATAACATTCATAAAAAATCTCACATAAAGAGCCAGCACGCCCTCCCCACCCACCCACACACAGACACACACACACACACACACACACAAATATCTCTGCCCATATGCAGCTATCGTTACTGAAGGTGCAAATAAAAATGTTTGGTGCTGTGCCACTATAAAAGGATTCCATTTTAGAAATACAAACACAAGTTTAAATAACACATTTGCTTACTTTTGTGCTTCGACCATCTACTGAGGGACCAGGGGGCTGCAAAGGGGAGGAGACACAGAGCAGATTGACTGACAGGTTTCAGAGCAGGAAGCAGGAAGTGCAGGGGACCTGGAGATGCTGCTGCCATATCACACACAAAAATGTAAATATCTTTAAAACTATGTAAAATAAACAATGGAAATAAATTGCAAAAACTCTCAGGAGAGCAATTCCTATCAATTTACCTAAAGTCTTTTTTGGACCACAGTTCCTTTTTAATATCCACAAGCTTTAAGGGTTACTCTGAGGTGTTTTATTTCCTTAGCCTTTGCCTCTATGCTAATGGGGATGTTCTCCACTCTGTTATAGGGATCTGATAACACATAGCTTGTGATCTTAAGGGTAGTTGGGAATCAAACATCAAATACTTGTCAGTGTAGGTTACCAGTCTTCCTGACTTCTACCGTGCAGTCCAAGAAAGCTATTGTGTTGTTTTGTACGTCTTTCCTTGTAAATCTCATCTTTTGGTCCACAGCATTGTGTTCTCTGGAGGCTTGTAATTCTATCTAGTGGATTTTAACCCAGGTGTCACCCACATATCTGAACCAGTGACTGGATGCACTGCCCTTGAATGTATTAAGATCCTGTGTTTCCACTTTCTCCATGTAAAAGTTTGTCACAATAGGAGAAAATGTAGATCCCATATCACATCCATGTTTTTGCTTGTAGAACTTATAATTAAGTCTAGTAAGGAATACACCTATTCTAGGTTCTTTTTTGCTGGTAAGGGTGTTGTCTTGGCACAGCCATGTTCTGACTATTTTAACAGCCTCCATGGTAGGTATACTGGTGAAGAAAGATTTCACTTAGTTTCTTCTGCAACGAGTACTACATCTTCAATCTTGTTTGTGAAATACTGGATGTGATGCTTCCAACCAAGGGCCCTAGGATGTTGGCTCGGTATTTTGCTACCTTGTATTTTACAGTTGATGTTGCTAAATATAGGTCTTAGCGGGGGGCCCTTGTGTATCTTCAGGGGTCCATATATACACAAATGTGCCTCACCAGGGTAAATATATAATATACTGCTAGATCAATGGCTTTATCCTTTAGAAGCTGTTGTAGTCAGTATTTGACCTTTTTCTTGCAGTGGCTGGTGGGATCCCTTGTTCGTATTGTTATCAGTCAGGAGTGTGGTCAACTTAGCATGGTAGTCAGAGATGTTGAGTACCACCATAGATTTTTCTTTATCCGCAGGCAGAATGGGGATACTGGAGTCTTTTTTGAGGGATGTTAAGGCTTTTCTTTCCAAACATGTATTTTATTATCTGCTCCCAATATTTCAACATAAATAATTTCCAGTAACAGAGCATTAGGAAATGTATTTTAAAGTCCATAATATATACATGTTACAGTACATGGGAGCTTATACATGCACAGTGGATATAAATACATGATGTCACAGGATATGATGACACAGAGTTTGATGTATTTAATTGCTGATATTGTTTTGTACTTTATTCTCACTAGGCTTAATAAAGATGCCCATGATCAAGGGCCAAAATATTGCCTATATATTTTACAGCCAATAAAGGGAGCTTTTTCGTTAATCCCATTAGTACACAGGACTTCTTTACTGAATTATATTATATAAACTGGTTCAGTCTAACATCAACATGCTACTTGCACACAATAATATCAGATAATGTAGTCCTGATGACTATAGAAGGGGAAATTATAGGGTAAGTGTAAATTCACAGATGGGACAGTTCAAAAAATGATTAAACAATATGGCAAAGGTACACAGGACAGTACTTTCTGTAAATTTACTTTGGCCTTTTAAGAACTTTTTAAAGGGCAAATAATATATAATAATAACTTAAGTTCAGTTGATTCTCCCTTTCTCCCTTTAATAGGAATGCTATTATTTGAATGTAAAAATACTAACAATTACGTTATTTGTATTTCTAAACACTGCTTCTATTTTTGTCTCAAAGCTTTTGAGCAGCTAAACACACTTTTGGGCCATCCAAGTGATGACCCTGTTGACTTTAACAGGGATGACATCTCTAGCTGCAAAGGAAAAATCCAATGGGAAACAGGATGCAAAGCAGCATTAATATAGTGGATAATACAATAGGAATGTGAAATATGATGATAATCTTACACAAAAGGAAAGAAAGGCTCTATGAGAACTTAAAAATGACAGGAGTATAGTTATTAGAGCAGCCGACAAAAGGGGAGGAATTGTGGTTCAAAATAGGGATACTTATGTTAACGAGGCACTCCGTCAGTTGGGAGATGCAAATACCTACATGAAAGTGGGAAAAAACCCTCTCAATGCAATTAATGGCCTGCTGAGGGGGGTCCTCCAGACTGCTTGGGGAAAGAGAATTATATCTAAAAGAGAATTTGATTATCTATGGACCTCTAAACCTAGATTACCAATATTTTATCATCTCCCTAAAATACATAAAAGTCTGGAGGACCCCCCTGGGAGACCCATCATATCGGGAATAGATTCTCCAACAGAGAATCTTTCGAGATTTGTGGATTTCTTTTTAGCTCCAGTTGTTAAAAAACTACCGTCATATTTAAAGGATACTACAGAGGTATTAACCTCTGAAGGATTTTAAATGGAGATCGGGTTATTTTCTAGCCACCTTAGATCTAACCTCTTTATATTCAGTTATTCCCCACGAAGAGGGAAAAGAAGCATCTAGATATTATCTAACTAAGGAGAACAATCTTAATAGCATAATGATCGAGTTTTTGGTTACATGTATTGATTTTATCCTAAAGAATAATTGCTTTACGTTTGAGGGCCACTATTATATCCAAAAAACAGGGACAGCGATGGGAACGGTTTTTGCCCCTAGCTACGCAGGGCTATATGTGGGATATTGGGAAGAAAAGTATATATGGGGCGCGAACAAATATGTAGATCGCCTGTATTGGAAAAGATACATAGATGATGTCCTGCTTATCTGGGGGGGTACCTCAGATACTTTGGATGACTATATTAAGTATATTAACCATACCAATAAATATTTAAAATTTCAAAGTAGTTATAACACGAATGAGATTATGTTTTTGGACCTGAAAATAGAGGCACATAATATGGAACTGATTACTAGCACCTCCTTTAAGGAGGTAGATAGCAATACTTATATTGAATATATGAGTGCACACAAAACTTCATGGTTGGAAGGAGTCCCTATGAGTCAAATGCTCCGACTTAGGAGAAATTGTTCAGATAAGGGTACATTTCTGGAACAAACACAATTTCTGAGTAAAAGGTTTGGAGAAAAAGGCTATCCACCAGGATGTGTGGAGAAGGCTATAGAAAAAGCTAGTAACATGAATAGGGAGGCTTTACTAAAACCTAAATCTAAGAAAAGGGATAGAATTTATAAAAACAAAGACAAACCAGTGATTATCCTTGACTATAATGGAGATAGCATAAAAATAAAAAACATTATAAAAAAACATTGGGCTATACTCCATAACGATAAGGATTTGACTGGACAGATAGGAAAGAGCCCGAATATCATCTTTCGAAAACCTAATACCCTTAAGAATATTCTGTCACCTAGCTTGTTACCAAGGGGATCAAAAGGGACCATCAGAGATATAAAATTGAATGTAATTAAGGGGATGTTTAAGTGTGGAGGGTGTGTGAATTGTCAATATGTAAGCACATGTAAGGACAATACCATTATTAATGGATATAAACACAGATGGGATATGGTATACAACTGTCAATCTAAGAATGTGGTGTATGGAATTGTATGCCCATGTGGCAAATGGTATGTGGGGAAAACGTGTAGAAAATTAACTGTAAGGATAGGGGAACATAGAAGAACGATTCAATCACAGAGTAAGGGGAATAAGAACACATATGTGGATAACAGTGCGAATAAAGTATGGAATAAGTGGGCTGTACCACATATATATGAGCACTTTAGACTTAAACATGGGGCCACTTTTAAGGGAACGAAATTCACTGCACTGGGTGGAATTAATAATGAGAATTTTACAATAAGGGGGGGTAATTTAGATAGAGAACTTATCAAATTGGAGCAAAGGTTTATATTCACCCTTCACAGTATACAACCCACAGGTCTAAATGACCAGATGGAACTAGCACCCTTTCTGTAATCATATATGGTATGTTGTAAATCTCCCAATAAGAACCTTTAAAGGTAAGATTAATCTTTAGAAATTACGGAACATAGGGGGATATTGATTAAGAATGTATATTTAGATGAATATGTGATATTATGGAGGGGGATATGAAAAAGATACTATGGAGGGGGATATAGAAAAATTATGGCTACCTAAGTGTATGATAAAGGAAACACAAGATGGGTATGAATGATATGAATTATTGTCCCAAAAAAGGCAAAGAGAGGGTTAATTTGTAGCCCGATAGACTGAAGTGATGTGATTGGAGGGAAAGACCGATAAAAGACAGGAAGTAATGGAGCACGTCATGCCTGACGAAGCTGGGAACAGCGAAATGCGTAGCAATTGAAACGGAGTGACGTGTGGACGTAATTCACGAGGAGTGCAGGAGGTTTAACTAGCAGCTGGACGCTACTGTTTATCTGCAGAAAAGCCGGCGTCGGGAAGGAATAGGGAAACACCTACCTTCCAGTGGGTTAAAACAGCAGTACACGGATCCCAAGAGCTTGCTTGCCACGGATGTTATAACTTCTCAAGTCCGGGAGATCTGTAGTGATACATCTTTTGCCCAATAACGTATGACGAGAGCACGGTGCAGTATTGATCTATTTCTAACCCCCGCCTCTAGTGATATAGACATATTTTGTACGTCCTTTTTATATATATACATATTTTTAGGTGTGCGCACACCATGGCTTTTTGATTTTTAAATCCAATACTATCATACATATTATCACGATATAACTTATTAGCCAGATATCCCCCTCCTACCATTATATTTTTTCTATTTTAGCTACCGTATATACTCGAGTATAAGTCGAATTTTTCAGGCTTTAAAATTAGCCTGAAAACCTAACCTCGACTTATACTCGGGTCAAGTCCTAATTTAGATCCAAATTCTGCAATTGCAGATAGTAACCAGTAGGTGGCGCTGTGTTAACCTGCATAGAAAGTTTCAGGTAAGCTGTGACTCGAGTATAAACCGAGTCCAAGTTTTCAGGCTGATTTTTCAGCCTGAAAAACTCGGTTTATACTCGAGTATATACGGTATAAGGTCCAAAGACTGCCATTTACGGATCTCGGAGGTAAGGAGTCAGTTGTGAGAAAGCTAAAGAAAAAAGGAGTATGAAAGATGGCAAATACAAGTGAAATATTTAGAGATGAGAATCCAAATCCCACAAGCGAGGATGGTGGTGAAAGAGAGATGAGAAATGCACGGGAAGAAAGTGGATTTGATGAGTGTTTTGAATGTAGATGGAAGGGAGATTTCTGTAAGGAAGAATCATTTTTAGGACTGCTTGTATACAAACAAACAAAGGGATGAAAGATTAGAGGATGAGTATTTGGAGGTGATTGAGTAATGTTTGTTGGAGGAAGATAAGGTTTGAAAGAGAATGTTAAGAGATGGGAAATTGATGAATGATTCAAGAGTATGAGGAGAGGTAAAGTGCCAGGAAGTGATGGACTTGCTATAGAATTTTATGTGGTATTCTGGGATATATTTGGAGAGCAATTTTTGAGTTATGTAAGTATGTGTTTGAGAAATGAAAAATGTCAGAAAGTATGTGTGAAAGTATAATTGTAATGCTGTATAAGAAAGGAGAAAAGAAAGATCTAATAAATTGGAGACCTTTTATCTTACTTAACATTGATTATAAGATGATTGCTAGTGGGGGTGGAACAAGTGTGTGCTATGCCTGGGAATGTTTAATGGGTTTGCATGATGTTATATTGTATGCAAGGAAAGGAAGCAAGAGGGAGCAATTGTTATGGTAGATTTTGAAAAAGCATTTGACAGAGTTGTGCATGGGTTTATGTATCTGTGCTGAGAAAGATACTGTTGGAGTGCCAGAGAATATGTTAAAGTGCACACACAATTCTAATTGCATATTGGCCACCTCCATAAGGTTGCTGCTACAAACAGTCTGCTAAACCCTGTATCATATTTTTGGTCTCTAGTTGCACTTTAATATGGATGTACAACAGCCCAATTTTCTATATATAATATGTTAAAGTGGATTGTTGGAGGGTTGAGTAAATATGAGACAAGAGGTATGGAAAAGAGTGAATGATAAAGAAGTTGTAAATAGGGAGAAAGATTTGGCATGGATGTGTGTACATGGGTGTGTGCCTACAAGGGATTTTCAGAGGAGAAGATTGGTTGATGGCATCCAATAGTATAGAATAGTATTGTATTTGAGGTTGAATAAAGACATAAGTCCATCCAGTCCAACCCATCTAGCAATACCCACATTTCCTGCCAAACTATTGATCCAGAGGAAGGCAAAAAAAAACCCACCAAATTTATGAAGGGGGAAAAAATTCCTTCCTGACTCCAAGTGGCAATCGGAAATATCCCTAGATAAAACTCTACTTTATGTATCAACTAGCAAAATACCCGCGCTTCGCAGCGGAGATGTATTCAAATACCTCAACCAGTCCCCACACACACCCTGAAATTTTGGTAAAAATCGGTCCAGCCGTTAGTGTGCAGGAGTTCAAAATTCTATTCCCCCCCCCCCCCCCCCATTCACCCCCACCTAAAAAAAAAAATTTTTTATTCAACTACGAAATTTTGGTGAAAATAACCCCACCACCCCTCCCCGTCCGCCCCCAACACCCCCACTATTCCTCTCTGTCCACCTCCAAACCCTTCCCCTTACACCTCAGCCAGTCCCGCACACACCCTGAATTTTGGTAAAAATCGGTCCAGCCCTTAGTGTGCAAGTGTTCAAAATTCTATTCCCCCCATTCACCCCCACCCTAAAAAAATATATTTTTATTCATACTACGAATTGTGGTGAAAATAACCCCCACACCACCCCTCCCCGTCCACCCCCAATACCCCCCACTATCCTCTCTGTCCACCCTCCAACACCTTCCCCTTACACCTCAGCCAGTCCCTGCACACACGGGAGGGCTTTGCCTTTTTGAAAATCGGTCCGCAGCCTTAGTTGTGCAGGATTTCAAATTCTATTCCCACCCCCATTCACCCCCACCCTAAAAAAATATTTTGTTAACCTTTTACTTGTAAAGGTGTATATGCATACAAAATTTGGTTGAAATCAAACCAACTATATAGATTTGTATAGCTTGTAAGCTAGGTAACCATAAGTCTGTGCAATGTCAGATACTCACCGTTACAGTTGGAATTTCGAAAGAAAACCTGCTTAACTTTTGTAAGTAAGGTGTAATGAATGAGCCTGCGAAATTTAAGCCGTCTGCCTCCACGGCAAGTTGGAGAATTAGTGATGAGTGAGTGAGTGAGTGAGTGTTACAGGTGGAATTTCGAAACGAAACCTGCTTAACTTTTGTAAGTAAGGTGCAATGAATGAGCCTGCAAAAGTTAAGCCGTCTGCCTCCACGGCAAGTTGGAGAATTAGTGATGAGTGAGTGAGTGAGTGAGGGCTTTGCCTTTTATTAGTATATAAGTGATGAGTAAGTGAGTGAGTGTGCCTGCGAAATTTAAGCCGTCTGCCTCCACGGCAAGTTGGAGAATTAGTGATGAGTGAGTGAGTGAGTGAGGGCTTTGCCTTTTATTAGTATATAAGTGATGAGTGAGTGAGTGAGTGTGCCTGCGAAATTTAAGCCGTCTGCCTCCACGACAAGTTGGAGAATTAGTGATGAGTGAGTGAGTGAGTGAGGGCTTTGCCTTTTATTAGTATAGATAAGTGATGAGTGAGTGAGTGAGTGAGTGTGCCTGCGAAATTTAAGCCGTCTGCCTCCACGGCAAGTTGGAGAATTAGTGATGAGTGAGTAAGTGAGTGAGTGAGTGTTACAGGTGGAATTTGGAAACGAAACCTGCTTAACTTTTGTAAGTAAGGTGCAATGAATGAGCCTGCAAAATTTAAGCCGTCTGCCTCCACGGCAAGTTGGAGAATTAGTGATAAGTGAGTAAGTGAGTGAGTGAGTGAGGGCTTTGCCTTTTATTAGTATAGATAAGTGATGAGTGAGTGAGTGAGTGAGTGTGTCTGCGAAATTTAAGCCCTGACGAAGCGTCCGGAAAGGGCGCGAAACGCGCGTCGGTGTTCTTTGGCTGGGTGGAAGGGCTAACGGAGGAGTGGAGCTCGCTACACGGAACATCGGAGACCATTGTGTTCATGATAATCAGCATAAAGGTCGTGAGTATGAGAGGATTATACCATATACTTCACACGGAGAGAACACAGTATGCGGGCTAGATAATTTGCTTATGGAGGTGGGACGGGTGAAGATTGTTGTATTTGTCAAGTTTGGACTGCAGTGAAAGCTCACATGGGAGCTAACTAAGACCTGATACCAGCACCGAGCTTTAGTGTTTGGGACAGGCGAAGCAGTTGCCGTATACCTAGTGCTAAAGGTGGCGTATTGATTGTATTTGCTGAAAAGACAACAGGAAATCTCGATTTGAGGTGTAAGTCCCGATACCCCTCCAGGCTGGATGCCCGTTGTATGAGAATTAAGTCTAATGGTGTTCATATAATCGCTAAGAGACATTTAAACTTTGTGTGACTTTTTGACTCTCTGCACTAAATGCACATAGTAGCGAGTGAGGAGCCTACAGATACCATCATGCTTTGTTGCCCTTCCGCCCAGCCTTTTGTCTTGTTTGTTTATTAATATATTGTATCATACAGGGTGGTTCCCTTGTGGAATGATGTGGTTCTAATATATGTGTATGACACGTTTCAGAGCCAATAAAGGGACATTGCATTTATCTTTGAACCTTGTCAGACGTTTATTATATAAATGGTGATAGTGCCTATGGTACAGGGCCTGGGTTTTGTCTTCTGGACACTCACCGGGTTTCTTTTGCTCGGGGGTGAAGGAAGTCATTATTGAGCTTATGCTAAGTTTGCCCTGGAGGCACCTTTACATTAAAAGGAATCACCAATAACAGTATTTATTAGGGAGGAGCACTATACCGCAATTGTCTTATTGAAATTTAAGCCATCTGCCTCCACGGCAAGTTGGAGAATTAATAATGAGTGAGTGAGTGAGTGAGTGTTACAGGTGGAATTTCGAAACGAAACCTGCTTAACTTTTGTAAGTAAGGTGCAATGAATGAGCCTGCGAAATTTAAGCCGTCTGCCTCCATGGCAAGTTGGAGAATTAATAATGAGTGAGTGAGTGAGTGAGTGAGGGCTTTGCCTTTTATTAGTATAGATACCAGTAACTTGCAACATTCCTTGTTTGCAGAAACTCATCCGGCTTTTTTTGGAAACTGCTCAATGAACCTGCCATCACAACGTCCACTGGAAGACAGTTCCATAGCTTCACTGTTCTCACAGTGACAAACCCTTTCCCAACTCTACTTTATGTATCAATACCAGTAACTTGTAACATTCCTTGTTTGTAGAAACTCATCCAGCTTTTTATTAAACTGACCAATGAACCTGCCATAACAACGTCCACTGGAAGACAGTTCCATAGCTTTACCGTTCTCACAGTGACAAACCCTTTCCCAACTCTACTTTATGTATCAATACCAGTAACTTGTAACATTCCTTGTTTGCAGAAACTCATCCAGCTTTTTATTAAACTGACCAATGAACCTGCCATAACAACGTCCACTGGAAGACAGTTCCATAGCTTTACCGTTCTCACAGTGGACAAACCCTTTCCAACTCTACTTATGTATCAACCAGTAACTTGTAACATTCCTTGTTGTAGAAACTCATCCAGCTTTTTATTAAACTGACCAATGAACCTCCAATTACAACGTCCACTGGAAGACAGTTCCATAGCTTTACCGTTCTACCAGTGACAAACCCTTTCCCAACTCTACTTTATGTACAATCCCAGTAACTTGTAACATTCCTTGTTTGTAGAAATCATCCAGCTTTTTATTAAACTGACCAAGAACCTGCCATTACAACACGCCACTGGAGACAAGTTCCATAGCTTACCGTTCTCACAGTGACAAACCCTTTCCCAACTCTACTTATGTACAATCACCAGTAACTTGTAACATTCTTGTTTGTAGAAACTCATCCAGCTTTTTATTAAACTGACCATGAACCTGCCATTACAACTCACTGGGAGACAGTTCCATAGCTTTACCGTTTCCACAGTGACAAACCCTTTCCCAACTCTACTTATGTATCAATACCAGTAACTTGTAACATTCCTTGTTTGTAGAAACTCATCCAGCTTTTTATAAACTGACCAATGAACCTGCCATAACAACGTCCACTGGAAGACAGTTCCATAGCTTTACCGTTCTCACAGTGAAAACCCTTTCCCAACTCTACTTTATGTATCAATACCAGTAACTTGTAACATTCCTTGTTTGTAGAAACTCATCCAGCTTTTTATAAACTGACCAATGAACTGCCATACATAACAAGTCCACTGGAAGAACAGTTCCATAGCTTTACCGTTCTCACAGTGACAAACCCTTCCCAACTCTACTTTATGTATCAATCACCAGTAACTTGGACATTCCTTGTTTGTAGAAACTCATCCAGCTTTTTATTAAACTGACCAATGAACTCCATACAACGTCCACTGGAAGACAGTTCCATAGTTTACCGTTCTCCACAGTGGACAAACCCTTTCCCAACTCTACTTTATGTACAATACCGTAACTTGTAACATTCCTTGTTTGTAGAAAACATCCCGCTTTTTATTAACTGACCAATGAACTGCCATTACAACTCCACTGGAAGACAGTTCCATAGCTTTACCGTTCTCACAGTGACAAACCCTTTCCCCAACTCTACTTTATGTATCAATACCAGTAACTTGTAACATTCCTTGTTTGTAGAAACTCATCCAGCTTTTTATAAACTGACCAATGAACTGCATCAAACATCATCTTTGCCTTCTTTTTTTCTCCTATCCTCCTTTCCATGAAGGAAGTGTCCATAGCTTTACCGTTCTCACAGTGACAAACCCTTTCCAACTCTACTTTATGTATCAATACCAGTAAATTGTAACATTCCTTGTTTGAGAAAAATCATCCAGCTTTTTATTAAACTGACCAATGAACCTGCCATAACAACGTCCACTGGAAGACAGTTCCATAGCTTTACCGTTCTCACAGTGACAAACCCTTTCCAAACGTGAAGGCTTAACCTTTTTTTCTTCAAGTCTTAGAAGTGTGTTTTAGGAGTGTAAGTATGCAAGGGATGTATGGGGTTGAATGGGGAAAATGGTGAAAGGTTTGACTGGGGTGTAAGCCTTAGCATGATGGGATGGGATGTATAGAATGATGGTGTATGGTTTATTTGGCGTGGAGAAGGCAAAAGCAAGACTATTGTGGTTTATAATTAACTGCGTTAAGAAGTCCTTTGGGACACAAAAAAATATATGTGTGTTTAGAAATTAATGTAGATGGTAGCATGAGAATGATATTTGGAAAGTTGTTTTTGTATGTTCAGTGTGATAGAAAGAAGATGCAGAAGGTTTCTGGAAAACAAAAAAATGGAAGGCATGGTTTTCATGTAATATGTTGGAGTCTAATTTCTTTAAAGTTAGCAAAACTAATGATGAAATGAATATTACTTGGATTTGTATAAGTCAATATCTGATATAATCATCTTATCAGAGGAAGGAGGATCAAGAACCCCTTAGGGATCAGGGGTGATCTACCACCTCCAAAGAAACAGGACAGATTTTTACACACTACACTCTGGTCAAAGCCTTAAGCTGGAGGTGTTTGAAAGCCTGGTCCTTGGGCACTTCGGTTCACAGGATGATTTGTGGTTTCACTCCTGGCACATCCTGGTTCCCCTCAGGGGGAGCTGAATCATTGTTTTGTCTCACCGCACCATGGCTTGGCCATTTGGTTCTCCCCCATTTATTGAGATGGCAATTAACTTTATTGGCAATCTTGATTAGAATAAAATGAGCACCATAATAAAGACAAGGGCAAATAAAGAACCAGCCTCTCTATATATTGAGAACCACATTCATATTCATAATATAATTAAATGAAATAAGAGAGGGAGGTGACATAATATATTTCCATATCCCCATTAAAATACAAGAATAGATAGTATCTACAGTATATACCATAAAGAAGAGGGAAGTCCTAACTTATGGAAAAGGTGCCAGCTCCATTTGGTCATTCAGTCCCAAAGGCTTCATGCTATAGTATGTAAATATATTCTTTTGTTCCAGTTGTAATAGTTCACTATCAAGATCCCCTCCCCAATATAAAAAAAGTGCTACTTTAAAAAGAGGAGCCGTGGCACTCCTTATAGTGCGTATAGATAAAGGGACATAGTTCCATACTTCCCTTGTGAGACATATTATTAATCATTATCCTGTGCTCCTCAATCCTAACATTAAGTTTTCTAATGGTCTTTCCAATATACCATTTATCACAAGGGCATCTAATCCCATACACCACCATGGGTAATTAATAATTAAAAAATGTATCCCATTTGTGTCTTATTTTTCCCATCATAGTGAAATCTCTCCCTGAATAAACATTTACAGTTAATAAAATTACCACACTTGAACATACCCTTATGGACTCCCATACTAAGGTCCCTGGTCATCATGGTCTTACGTTCAGGTTACATACTAGGGGATAGGATATTTTTATAGCATTTGAGGAAGCTCGATAGAGTGAAACGTGCCTTTGTTGAAACTGGTGTTGATACCGGAGGAAACATGCCGGTTTGAACGCTGATAAATTACAGTGACGTAAAGAACCAGCTGGTTTTCCCAAGAGCTATGGCCACGGAAGCTAGTACTGTGAAAGGTCCAGGGGATACAGGGGATGTGGACTTAACTCCTTCTTCTCGCCTACAGGATTGGTGATGTATACACTATAGTTACTGTTTGTGTGCACACGTTCTTCAGATTGTACGCAGTCCAGTGGATCTTATGAATATTTGTGGATTCTAACAAGTCTATGGATGGGACTGTGAGCCATCACTATATACACCTATAGTCTCCCTCTTGTTGTTCTTTCTGGAATTTTCTACTGGCATTTTATGATTTTCCCCCATTGTGTATAAGTTGAGAAACAGACATTTTTGTAGATGAATATACAATCTGGGTAGCTGGCCAGCTAATTTTTTGGGGTTTATATTTTATGGTTTATACTTTTCTCCTTTTAGGAATAAACCAGTGGTTTTTATGTTACATTACATTGTGTCCCATTTATTAGGCATTATATACAGGAATGTAGGATACTCTTAAAGGGCATGTTCACCCCCAAAACTATAATCCCCCCCACTACTGGCCCCATCATGTAGTGTAGTTTAATACTTACCTCACATCCCAGCTCCCCAAAGTCCCAAAAACTGCCCACCATTTCCTCCGCCGAAATGAACTCCTGGCAGCCACGTCCGTGATTGGCTGCCGCTCAGCCAATCACAGACGCGACTGTCGGTCCCGCCCCTCTGCTTGCATTTTCTCGCAAGCAGAGGGCCGGCAGCACGGTGGAGGAAAGAGGGGAGGTAAGTTAAGTTGGGGCATTTTCTGATTAAATAAATAGAGCGGTTGGGGCTGGGGGGACAGGGGGAGTAACATATAAAAAATAATTTTTAAGGGTGGACATACCCTTTAATTTGAGTAATTAGCAAGGATTTATTGATTGCAAACTGATTGCATTTTAACTGAATTAATTAGCAATTAGCCTTGCTGCATGTGTTTCCTCTGATAAACAAAACCCGGAAACACTTGATAAAGGCCCAGGTGGCCGAAATATTGTGTGTGTTGATGTTAATGCAATAAACAGGAATTACCCCTTGTAAAGTATAAACCACTGAACAGCCCTATGCCTTTCATTTCTCAGTATTGTTTCCTCTGATAAACCTGAGGAAAATCTACAGTAAAACGAAATAGACCTGATCTAACACAGCTGTATATATCTCTATTTGTCTCTAAAATGGTGACACTTTGGGGCATATTTATAAAGGATTGTCTTTTTCGCCAAATAATTAGCGCAGCACATCGCAGCGAAAATAGCGCCATTTGGGGCTTTGTTTCGCCTTATTTATAAAAAAGCGAAAAAACACACTTCGCGGCTGAAAAAGGCGAACGGGCGCGATAAAGAGCGAAAAGTATCGCAGCGAAAACTTAACGTATCTAAGAAGACTGCATTGTGAAAACCATTCGAAACCAGAAAAGCCCACTAGAAAATGATGTCAAGTTCAAAATGGCCACCTCACATTTACCAAGAAGTCAGCCATGTCTTATTTAGTCAATCTTCTTAGAATTTCTCAATTGGAATACAATTTTCTTTTGCACTGCACATTCGCCTTTCTAATGCGCGTTCGCCTTTCTAATGTGCGTTCGCCTTTCTAATGTGCGTTCGCCTTTCTAATGCGCGTTCGCTTTTCCAAGGCATATTACATTCTAATGCGCGTTCGCCTTTCTAATGTCGCTTTTCCAAGGCATATTACACTCTAATGCGCGATCGCCCTTCTAATGCGCGTTCGCTTTTTCAAGGCATATTACCCATTAGAATGCCTTTTCGCTCAAACAATGACTTTTCACCACCTTCAGGGTCGCGCTAATCTTTTGCTCTTTTTAACGCAAAAACCACCTTTCGCTCTTTTATAAATCGCGTTATGCCTTTTCGCTCCTTTTTTGCTAAAATTACCATTGCGAAGTAAGGCGAAAAGGGTTTAGCGATAGCTCGCGGAAACGGTTTCGCCATTCGTTAACGCTACCTTTATAAATAGCGTTAACTGTCTTTTTGGCGAAAACCCATGCGAAAAGCGAATGCGAAAACATTTCGCTACTTTTCGCTCTTTTATAAATATGCCCCTTTGTTTATATCTATAACACTTTCAGGGAGATTCAATACTGCCGGCCGCGTTACTTACCTTAGCCCGATCCCGCGATACAATACCTGACGTAAACGAGATTACGTCAGGTATTACATTGCGGGATTGGGCTAAGGTAAGAGCGTGGATTTAATGCCTCCCACACACTAGCGTTAAGTTTTGCTCTTTTGGTAGCGCAAAACTTAACGCTTCGGGTTTTGGATCTATAGCACGGTGCTGTTTCCAAAAACATTTGGAAATGGCGCTGTGCTCTAAAATCCATCTAAAACCCATGTTAACCCAAAATTTCTTCGGGTTAACGTGGGTTTTAGATGGAAAAGGCCTATATTGAATCTCCCCCTTTGTCTATATCACATAATAACTTGAACAATGTAACCAAAAGTACATGTGTATGCATACATTGAATAAATTAAACATTCTTAATGATTCCCATTGTACTCTTCTATGTTCAAAGGGCTTTAGATGTCTCCTATTAACTCCTTTACCATATCCACATCCGTAAATATGCCCACAACTACATGTACCCTGCCTCAAAGCCCAGGAGCAGTGAGAAAAATACTGTATAACAAATAAGGATATAGGAAATATACACACTACGTGACATATAGGATGCAAACTTTATAAAAAGCAAGAAAGAGATTTCATTTAGTCCTTTAGGGGAAAGGGTTCCAAGTCTTTTGACCCAGCGTATTTCCAGTAGCAAAAGTTCTCTATCCTTATCGCCTCCTCTTATTGTCATATTGCTCTCCATCTTATTACTGTTGGTTTTGTCCAGCAGTTTTAAAATGTCTAGCAACAGATTGTTCAAATCTAGCACTTACTGTTTTAGTGGTATTTGGCGCCCCCTTTTTTCTGTGTTAGAAAGATCTGCACGTATTGCCGCTCTATGATTACCCATCCTTTCCTGTAAGGTTGTGTTCGTTTTTCCTATGTATCCAAGACCACACGGGCATGATATCAAATAGATAACGTGAGTGCTGGTACATGTTAATCTTTGTTGAATATTAATCCCACATGGGGATGTGGAAAGTCTCCCCCAGGCAGCATGTATCTATATGTTTGATTTGTAGCACCTATTTTTTAATTGTCTCAAAACCAGCTGGGAACTTCCCGGTTCCAGGTCCGTCTTCATTAATGAATTTCGTAAATTGGGATCCTATATGCGAACCATATTTGTAAATCACTGGAAACCAAAGATTGGTCATTCTTGATAATGTTCCAGTGCTTTTTAACATTATTCCTGATGATAGATGCACGTGGAGTAAAGTCTGTACAAAAAGTCTCTTTATTCGAACTCCTGTGGTTTGTCCGACACTAATTTGGGTTCATCAACCCCACAATTGGCTTTTTGTAGCTGGAAATCCAACTACCCTTTCAATGAACCTTCCTTTCATTTTGGTGAGTTGTACCTCAGCTGCCTGCCGGTCAGTATTATTCCTAAGTACTCTTAAAAATTGTGAATTAGGAATATTTTTAATCTGTGGGCAGCACGGGCAGCACGGTGGCTTAGTGGTTAGCACTGATGCCTTGCAGCTCTGAAGTCCTGAGTTCGGTACCACAATTAGACACATTTGCAAGGAGTTTGTATGTTCTCCTCGTGCTTGCGTGGGTTTCCACTGGGCAATCCAGTTTCCCCCACAATCATAAAGAAATACTGTGTCAAATAAATGTGCTTAGATTGTAAGCTCTTCGGGGCAGGGCCTGATGTGAATGTATACATGTAATTGTAAAGCACTACGGAAGATATTGGCACTATATAAATCCACAAAAATAATAATAATAATAACAATAATAATTAATCTGTGCCTGGGGATGAAAACTCGTAGCATGCAACAGCGTGTTTCTGTCAGTTTATTTCTTAAAGAGTGTGGTGCTAAAAGATGTCTCATCCTTCATGATCCTTAAGTCAAGGAAATCAATACTGCCTGTTGGACACCCAACTAAGCTTGATGGGTAAATCCATGTCATTGAGTGAATCAATGAACCTTTGGGCTCAATATATCTTTTATTTATGACAATTTCCTGGTCAAACTTTGGCCTAATATACCATTCTTTAAACCACTCCATGTACAGGGTGGCAAATTGGAGCCCATCGCGGTCCCGAAATCTGTTGGTAAAATGTTTTCTCAAATCGAAAATAATTATGATGTAATTTAAAGCCCAATAGGTTAATTAAAAACTCTTTTGGGGTGTCTTTTGACCCATTATAATTAGTGCCCAATATTGTATTTTTAAAGTCTCCTTATAATCCAGCATACAGTTCCCAGCAGCATTCTTAGTATCCAGCACACAGTTCCCAGCAGCATCCTTGGTATCCAGCCTATAGTTCCCAGCAGCATCTTGGAATCCAGCCTACTGTTCCCAATAGCCTTTCTGCTCCAGTCACCAAGCCTTCAGTTCCTATCCACCTCTATTTCTCCAGAATCCAATCCTACAGCCTTTGGTCTCCTCCTGAAAGCCTACCAGTGAGTACCTAGGCTGTCAGGTGGTATTTCGTTACAATACCAAGATCTCCCCTGTCTCTAACATATGAATTCATCATTTTAACTGCAGGCTGCAGAAATGAATCGATTTACCAGGCTGCTGGTTTGAAGAGAGATCCTATCGATCTAGTTATCCCAATAGTTCAGTTCTATAATAATTTTTAGCAAAGATGATAACTGCCCAACCCTTGTCTGCCTGCCTTATGATGATCTCAGATTAATTTTTGAGGGTAGCAATTGCTTCTCTTTCAATTTCTACACTGAGAAATACAACATTGCCTCAAATAGTAGTGTGAATTAAATTATACAGATAACCCTGAATTTCAGCTCAATCTGTGCAATACTTCAGAAGATCTGAAGCTTCTGATGTCTGTATGCTATACAGGCATCCGATCCACCTCCTTCTTATGCCCGCCTGCTTGCTAATCTCCTAACGCGCGTGCATTTCGCACAGGCGCACTAAGTGTCTTCCGTAGTCGGGACAACTTGACCCTGCTCCATCTTCTTACAGCCAATGGGAACATAAGCATTACGTTCCCCTGGGCTACAAGACCTCTCTCCTTGCCCTCCGAGCCTTTCCTCCCTGTCTCTACATGATCATATTCACAGCAGATCATGCAGGAAGAGACCGAGGAGGAGGGTTTAAAAGGTTCTGCCACACTGCAGTAAGAAGGCTGGGGGAACTTGTATGCAATACAGGTTGTGAAACTCCCAGCATCCCCTCTAAAATACTCCTTCAGTCTCAGGAGTGACAGTTCTAGACACATGCATTAGCCATAGGACATGTAGGAGAGACTGCTATAGGGAGATTCACCCAGTGAATCTCAACCTGATGTAAGTATTTAACACCAGCTATAAGTGGCATTAAATATTTACGTCTTAAGAGCCGCGCAGCCTCTGGTAAATGGGTTTGCGATGGCTGCGCAAGTTCCTGTTCCAGATCTTGCGCAGCCGGCGCAAAGCAAGCCTTAACGTTGCGCTAACTGAGCGCAAATCAGTTAGCACAACGTTAAGAAGGGGCAGGAGCGATGCGCGCCAGCATCGCTCCTGGGTAAATCGCCCAACATGTCTCTGCCCATTTTTCTAGGAAAGCTGGGAGTGAGAAATCATAATTTAATTCTTATTATTTAAGCAATGCTGTTTATAGGCTCTATTGATTCCTTCTTGGTAGGTTCAGTTGCCCCTGGGCACCCGAGAGGGGAAGATGGTCCTGAACACCGCGCAAGCACTTTGTGTGTTCACTGTGGTGTTGGGTACGAAAGCACTGACCAGGCTTTTAAAAAAGAAAAAAGAAATATGATTGAAAAATGTCATATTGGGTAAGGACAGTCTGGGTCTTCTTTTAGATCTCAGGATTCTAATTGTGAGAAATTCTATTCAAAGGAAGGATGGTCTTAACCACCTTAGGGTACTTGTGCTTCACAAAAAAACTTGCAACCAGTCTGATTGAATCTAGATGGACTATAACTCGAACTTGAACCTGAGTTTGAGTTGAACATAACAAGTCCGAACGGACTCGGACCTCTCGATCTATCCCGCGGCTGTATTTTCGATAATTATCGAAATTTTGATAATTATTGAATTTACAGGCTGTTGGCTAACCCAGAAAGTATCCCTCGCTAACCCGCAAATTGTTTTCGGTAATCCTTGAATGTATGGATCGTTTTCACTAACCCTAGAATGTATCGTTTGCTAATCCTCGAAAGTATCTTTTGTTTTCGGTAATGCTTGAAAGTATTGTTCGATATCGGTAACCCTCGAATTTATCGTTCTATTTTCGCCAACCCTTGAAAGTATCATTCGGTAACCCTCGAGTTTAGCTGTAACCCTAAAATGTAGCTTGCACAAAACCCGACAATTGCCCGCTGGTGTTTAAGAAATGTTTACAATTTTTTTAGCGATAGTGACATGTTCCCCAGACCATTTCCCAGGTGCCAAAGCCATTTACAGTAAGTTACCATTGTTAGTTTAGCTGTAAATCATCCGGACTTTTCAAACTATCACTCCCCATTGACTTTAATGGGTCCGAATTCAAACTTTTATTTAAGTTGGAAAGTTCGAAAACGGACCGGACTTTATGAAATACACCCATATCTAATAAAAGCATCCAAGTGCTTTAACAGAGTTTTAGTTTAGGGGGATGTGACACTTATAGAACCAGGATTTCATATGATGTCTTAACTGGTTAATAACTTCTTGCCTTTGTTATTTATAAACATATGTGTAGGAGCAACACTCTCTTTTGCAAGTCCACAAGAATAATGCAGGTAAGAAAGAAAAGGAGCACTCCTGGGATATTAATAACTGATTTATTATAATGTGAGCATTGACGCTTTGATGTTCACCATCAATGTAATTATTCACCTGATTGTAGAATCTTCACAATCTTGAGAATGGTCTTCGTTGGGACCAAATTTGTTGATGTTCACACACACACACACACACACACACACACACTTACCCCTGTAAAACATTGGTTCCACAAAATGTCTTGAAGGTCTAGACCTGTTGATTTAAAGCTCCCAACCTTAACATAATGTAATTTTCTTAAATGAAGCACAATCATATTTAATAGGTCGTACTGTGCTGGAAAATCTCCCTCTGGCGTAAAGAAAATCTCTTCATCCAACAACTTAAAATGAACTTTCTGTAGGATATTGTTCAGCTGTAGAAACAAACCAAAATCAATAGATTGATTTCTATATTATAGCTCTGTTACATTTACCTGTTTACATTTTGTAATTCTTTAAAAAAAATCTTCCCCTCCAGTTTCCAAGCCTGCAGACATGATGGAAGGGGTGAGACTTCATTAGTATGTGTGTCCCGGGGTGAGACTTCATTAACACAGCTGTATATATCTCTATTTGTCTCTAAAATGGTGACACTTTGGGGCATATTTATAAAGGATTGTCTTTTTCGCCAAATAATTAGCGCAGCACATCGCAGCGAAAATAGCGCCATTTGGGGCTTTGTTTCGCCTTATTTATAAAAAAGCGAAAAAACACACTTCGCGGCTGAAAAAGGCGAACGGGCGCGATAAAGAGCGAAAAGTATCGCAGCGAAAACTTAACGTATCTAAGAAGACTGCATTGTGAAAACCATTCGAAACCAGAAAAGCCCACTAGAAAATGATGTCAAGTTCAAAATGGCCACCTCACATTTACCAAGAAGTCAGCCATGTCTTATTTAGTCAATCTTCTTAGAATTTCTCAATTGGAATACAATTTTCTTTTGCACTGCACATTCGCCTTTCTAATGCGCGTTCGCCTTTCTAATGTGCGTTCGCCTTTCTAATGTGCGTTCGCCTTTCTAATGCGCGTTCGCTTTTCCAAGGCATATTACATTCTAATGCGCGTTCGCCTTTCTAATGTCGCTTTTCCAAGGCATATTACACTCTAATGCGCGATCGCCCTTCTAATGCGCGTTCGCTTTTTCAAGGCATATTACCCATTAGAATGCCTTTTCGCTCAAACAATGACTTTTCACCACCTTCAGGGTCGCGCTAATCTTTTGCTCTTTTTAACGCAAAAACCACCTTTCGCTCTTTTATAAATCGCGTTATGCCTTTTCGCTCCTTTTTTGCTAAAATTACCATTGCGAAGTAAGGCGAAAAGGGTTTAGCGATAGCTCGCGGAAACGGTTTCGCCATTCGTTAACGCTACCTTTATAAATAGCGTTAACTGTCTTTTTGGCGAAAACCCATGCGAAAAGCGAATGCGAAAACATTTCGCTACTTTTCGCTCTTTTATAAATATGCCCCTTTGTTTATATCTATAACACTTTCAGGGAGATTCAATACTGCCGGCCGCGTTACTTACCTTAGCCCGATCCCGCGATACAATACCTGACGTAAACGAGATTACGTCAGGTATTACATTGCGGGATTGGGCTAAGGTAAGAGCGTGGATTTAATGCCTCCCACACACTAGCGTTAAGTTTTGCTCTTTTGGTAGCGCAAAACTTAACGCTTCGGGTTTTGGATCTATAGCACGGTGCTGTTTCCAAAAACATTTGGAAATGGCGCTGTGCTCTAAAATCCATCTAAAACCCATGTTAACCCAAAATTTCTTCGGGTTAACGTGGGTTTTAGATGGAAAAGGCCTATATTGAATCTCCCCCTTTGTCTATATCACATAATAACTTGAACAATGTAACCAAAAGTACATGTGTATGCATACATTGAATAAATTAAACATTCTTAATGATTCCCATTGTACTCTTCTATGTTCAAAGGGCTTTAGATGTCTCCTATTAACTCCTTTACCATATCCACATCCGTAAATATGCCCACAACTACATGTACCCTGCCTCAAAGCCCAGGAGCAGTGAGAAAAATACTGTATAACAAATAAGGATATAGGAAATATACACACTACGTGACATATAGGATGCAAACTTTATAAAAAGCAAGAAAGAGATTTCATTTAGTCCTTTAGGGGAAAGGGTTCCAAGTCTTTTGACCCAGCGTATTTCCAGTAGCAAAAGTTCTCTATCCTTATCGCCTCCTCTTATTGTCATATTGCTCTCCATCTTATTACTGTTGGTTTTGTCCAGCAGTTTTAAAATGTCTAGCAACAGATTGTTCAAATCTAGCACTTACTGTTTTAGTGGTATTTGGCGCCCCCTTTTTTCTGTGTTAGAAAGATCTGCACGTATTGCCGCTCTATGATTACCCATCCTTTCCTGTAAGGTTGTGTTCGTTTTTCCTATGTATCCAAGACCACACGGGCATGATATCAAATAGATAACGTGAGTGCTGGTACATGTTAATCTTTGTTGAATATTAATCCCACATGGGGATGTGGAAAGTCTCCCCCAGGCAGCATGTATCTATATGTTTGATTTGTAGCACCTATTTTTTAATTGTCTCAAAACCAGCTGGGAACTTCCCGGTTCCAGGTCCGTCTTCATTAATGAATTTCGTAAATTGGGATCCTATATGCGAACCATATTTGTAAATCACTGGAAACCAAAGATTGGTCATTCTTGATAATGTTCCAGTGCTTTTTAACATTATTCCTGATGATAGATGCACGTGGAGTAAAGTCTGTACAAAAAGTCTCTTTATTCGAACTCCTGTGGTTTGTCCGACACTAATTTGGGTTCATCAACCCCACAATTGGCTTTTTGTAGCTGGAAATCCAACTACCCTTTCAATGAACCTTCCTTTCATTTTGGTGAGTTGTACCTCAGCTGCCTGCCGGTCAGTATTATTCCTAAGTACTCTTAAAAATTGTGAATTAGGAATATTTTTAATCTGTGGGCAGCACGGGCAGCACGGTGGCTTAGTGGTTAGCACTGATGCCTTGCAGCTCTGAAGTCCTGAGTTCGGTACCACAATTAGACACATTTGCAAGGAGTTTGTATGTTCTCCTCGTGCTTGCGTGGGTTTCCACTGGGCAATCCAGTTTCCCCCACAATCATAAAGAAATACTGTGTCAAATAAATGTGCTTAGATTGTAAGCTCTTCGGGGCAGGGCCTGATGTGAATGTATACATGTAATTGTAAAGCACTACGGAAGATATTGGCACTATATAAATCCACAAAAATAATAATAATAATAACAATAATAATTAATCTGTGCCTGGGGATGAAAACTCGTAGCATGCAACAGCGTGTTTCTGTCAGTTTATTTCTTAAAGAGTGTGGTGCTAAAAGATGTCTCATCCTTCATGATCCTTAAGTCAAGGAAATCAATACTGCCTGTTGGACACCCAACTAAGCTTGATGGGTAAATCCATGTCATTGAGTGAATCAATGAACCTTTGGGCTCAATATATCTTTTATTTATGACAATTTCCTGGTCAAACTTTGGCCTAATATACCATTCTTTAAACCACTCCATGTACAGGGTGGCAAATTGGAGCCCATCGCGGTCCCGAAATCTGTTGGTAAAATGTTTTCTCAAATCGAAAATAATTATGATGTAATTTAAAGCCCAATAGGTTAATTAAAAACTCTTTTGGGGTGTCTTTTGACCCATTATAATTAGTGCCCAATATTGTATTTTTAAAGTCTCCTTATAATCCAGCATACAGTTCCCAGCAGCATTCTTAGTATCCAGCACACAGTTCCCAGCAGCATCCTTGGTATCCAGCCTATAGTTCCCAGCAGCATCTTGGAATCCAGCCTACTGTTCCCAATAGCCTTTCTGCTCCAGTCACCAAGCCTTCAGTTCCTATCCACCTCTATTTCTCCAGAATCCAATCCTACAGCCTTTGGTCTCCTCCTGAAAGCCTACCAGTGAGTACCTAGGCTGTCAGGTGGTATTTCGTTACAATACCAAGATCTCCCCTGTCTCTAACATATGAATTCATCATTTTAACTGCAGGCTGCAGAAATGAATCGATTTACCAGGCTGCTGGTTTGAAGAGAGATCCTATCGATCTAGTTATCCCAATAGTTCAGTTCTATAATAATTTTTAGCAAAGATGATAACTGCCCAACCCTTGTCTGCCTGCCTTATGATGATCTCAGATTAATTTTTGAGGGTAGCAATTGCTTCTCTTTCAATTTCTACACTGAGAAATACAACATTGCCTCAAATAGTAGTGTGAATTAAATTATACAGATAACCCTGAATTTCAGCTCAATCTGTGCAATACTTCAGAAGATCTGAAGCTTCTGATGTCTGTATGCTATACAGGCATCCGATCCACCTCCTTCTTATGCCCGCCTGCTTGCTAATCTCCTAACGCGCGTGCATTTCGCACAGGCGCACTAAGTGTCTTCCGTAGTCGGGACAACTTGACCCTGCTCCATCTTCTTACAGCCAATGGGAACATAAGCATTACGTTCCCCTGGGCTACAAGACCTCTCTCCTTGCCCTCCGAGCCTTTCCTCCCTGTCTCTACATGATCATATTCACAGCAGATCATGCAGGAAGAGACCGAGGAGGAGGGTTTAAAAGGTTCTGCCACACTGCAGTAAGAAGGCTGGGGGAACTTGTATGCAATACAGGTTGTGAAACTCCCAGCATCCCCTCTAAAATACTCCTTCAGTCTCAGGAGTGACAGTTCTAGACACATGCATTAGCCATAGGACATGTAGGAGAGACTGCTATAGGGAGATTCACCCAGTGAATCTCAACCTGATGTAAGTATTTAACACCAGCTATAAGTGGCATTAAATATTTACGTCTTAAGAGCCGCGCAGCCTCTGGTAAATGGGTTTGCGATGGCTGCGCAAGTTCCTGTTCCAGATCTTGCGCAGCCGGCGCAAAGCAAGCCTTAACGTTGCGCTAACTGAGCGCAAATCAGTTAGCACAACGTTAAGAAGGGGCAGGAGCGATGCGCGCCAGCATCGCTCCTGGGTAAATCGCCCAACATGTCTCTGCCCATTTTTCTAGGAAAGCTGGGAGTGAGAAATCATAATTTAATTCTTATTATTTAAGCAATGCTGTTTATAGGCTCTATTGATTCCTTCTTGGTAGGTTCAGTTGCCCCTGGGCACCCGAGAGGGGAAGATGGTCCTGAACACCGCGCAAGCACTTTGTGTGTTCACTGTGGTGTTGGGTACGAAAGCACTGACCAGGCTTTTAAAAAAGAAAAAAGAAATATGATTGAAAAATGTCATATTGGGTAAGGACAGTCTGGGTCTTCTTTTAGATCTCAGGATTCTAATTGTGAGAAATTCTATTCAAAGGAAGGATGGTCTTAACCACCTTAGGGTACTTGTGCTTCACAAAAAAACTTGCAACCAGTCTGATTGAATCTAGATGGACTATAACTCGAACTTGAACCTGAGTTTGAGTTGAACATAACAAGTCCGAACGGACTCGGACCTCTCGATCTATCCCGCGGCTGTATTTTCGATAATTATCGAAATTTTGATAATTATTGAATTTACAGGCTGTTGGCTAACCCAGAAAGTATCCCTCGCTAACCCGCAAATTGTTTTCGGTAATCCTTGAATGTATGGATCGTTTTCACTAACCCTAGAATGTATCGTTTGCTAATCCTCGAAAGTATCTTTTGTTTTCGGTAATGCTTGAAAGTATTGTTCGATATCGGTAACCCTCGAATTTATCGTTCTATTTTCGCCAACCCTTGAAAGTATCATTCGGTAACCCTCGAGTTTAGCTGTAACCCTAAAATGTAGCTTGCACAAAACCCGACAATTGCCCGCTGGTGTTTAAGAAATGTTTACAATTTTTTTAGCGATAGTGACATGTTCCCCAGACCATTTCCCAGGTGCCAAAGCCATTTACAGTAAGTTACCATTGTTAGTTTAGCTGTAAATCATCCGGACTTTTCAAACTATCACTCCCCATTGACTTTAATGGGTCCGAATTCAAACTTTTATTTAAGTTGGAAAGTTCGAAAACGGACCGGACTTTATGAAATACACCCATATCTAATAAAAGCATCCAAGTGCTTTAACAGAGTTTTAGTTTAGGGGGATGTGACACTTATAGAACCAGGATTTCATATGATGTCTTAACTGGTTAATAACTTCTTGCCTTTGTTATTTATAAACATATGTGTAGGAGCAACACTCTCTTTTGCAAGTCCACAAGAATAATGCAGGTAAGAAAGAAAAGGAGCACTCCTGGGATATTAATAACTGATTTATTATAATGTGAGCATTGACGCTTTGATGTTCACCATCAATGTAATTATTCACCTGATTGTAGAATCTTCACAATCTTGAGAATGGTCTTCGTTGGGACCAAATTTGTTGATGTTCACACACACACACACACACACACACACACACTTACCCCTGTAAAACATTGGTTCCACAAAATGTCTTGAAGGTCTAGACCTGTTGATTTAAAGCTCCCAACCTTAACATAATGTAATTTTCTTAAATGAAGCACAATCATATTTAATAGGTCGTACTGTGCTGGAAAATCTCCCTCTGGCGTAAAGAAAATCTCTTCATCCAACAACTTAAAATGAACTTTCTGTAGGATATTGTTCAGCTGTAGAAACAAACCAAAATCAATAGATTGATTTCTATATTATAGCTCTGTTACATTTACCTGTTTACATTTTGTAATTCTTTAAAAAAAATCTTCCCCTCCAGTTTCCAAGCCTGCAGACATGATGGAAGGGGTGAGACTTCATTAGTATGTGTGTCCCGGGGTGAGACTTCATTAGTATGTGTGTCCCGGGGTGAGACTTCATTAGTATGTGTGTCCCGGGGTGAGACTTCATTAGTATGTGTGTCCCGGGGTGAGACTTCATTAGTATGTGTGTCCCCGTCCTCTCCACAAGGGTGGCAGATCTTGTTAATTCTAAACTATAAATCTCCTTTTATTGGTAACATTCAGCTCTTACAATGCTTTATAGTCACAACCATGAACTAATACCTGTTGGTATTGATCTGTAAAGCAGAGAACCTGGATTCCTTTTTGCTAAGAGCCATAGCATTTTTAAATCTTTAATTCTCATTAGAAATGATTAATTTAAATAAATAATTGGATTATCCTACAATACAAAAACATTATAAAAATATGTAATTTCACCTTTCTTTTGTTTAGAATCCTTTTTCTATGGTCATTGTGATTATGTGCCCCATGTGAAGTATTTTCTAATAACAATCCATGTAGACTATAGGCCAATGCATACACAGCCTTATAAACACTGTACTTAATATTCAACAATGTTGACTGGTGATCTATATATTTCTCAAGGGATTCATTGCCAGAGCAGAGACATCTATTGGGTTTTCTTTTACATTCATCTCGGCAGTATATCCACCGCTCTTTCAGATGTTGTGGAATTTCAAACATATGTGGAGTGCAACATTCAAATGTATAAATCCATATACCGGCAATATAGCGGTCATTAGGATATACGTATGGATTCGCTTTTTTCATAAAATTCTCAAGTCCAGCAATTGTATGTGTAATAGGGGAAAAACTCAAGCTACCATTTAACTCCTGAGTATAGTATCCATATTTATCTTCAGAAAGAGACGCACTTGTAAATATCCAGGTCTTTCTTAAAGGTAAGATACGTCGAGCAGAATATGTTAAATAAAATAAAAAATTCTTGAATTGCGTTGCAGTAATAGTGATAATTATGACATTTGCAGTTGTCTTGGAAATAAAATTACTCATTTCCTTTTTATTTTCATATACATATGGTTTATACAGAAAGACAAACTCCACACACATTCCATTCCTTATTATCTGGTCCTTTAGATCTTCACTTGCTCGCTGGCTGGCATCATCATCTGTGGCCACAATCCCCACCCAGGTCCATCCAAAGTGTTTGAGTAGCTGAATGATAACTTGGTTCTGCTGTCTATCATTAGGGACTGTCTGGTAGACTGATGGGAACCTTAATCTGTCACTAAATAGAGTGTCTGTAGCTCCATAGCTGATCTGAAGAACAAACAGTACTTGTGACATCTTAAAGGGCAAGCCCAGCCCTAAAATGAAAACTTACATACAGGTAAACCACCCCCCAAAACTCTAAACAGTAATAGTTTGAAATCTGAAATATATAAGTCTAACCTGAAATCCTGCACAATGTCCTGTTGCCCCTGTTTCTGCTTCCTGGTTCTTCCAGTTAGCAACTGTCAGTTATGGATTTGACAGTTGACATCACAGCCAATGACTGAATGTTAATCTGCCTCTTCTGATCATGCCCAGGCTCAGTACAGGCTCAGTACAGGTTTCTAAATTATTCAGTTTCCATGAGGCATCCAGAAGCATAGCAGGCATACAGTAATGAATTCATAGGACAAAGTATGATATATCAACATATTTTAATGAGGCCATTCTTTCTAAAAGGGTGGAGTTGTCCTTTAAGGCTTATTTAATAAGAGGTGCAACATTTTTGTCTGTGTTCTTAGTCAACAGCAACCAATTAGATGTTACCTTTTTCTGGTCTTTTACAGTTGGAAAACATTTGGTTGATCAACCAGTCCAAGGTAACAATGGATTCAACCCAATTGAGTTTCTGTCTTCATGACAAAATGAACACATTTCAAATAGAAATAGATGTCCCTGTTACATAGAATATGGTTGAAATCACATTTTTCCCACAGGCCTAAAAGAGTAAGGGACTGAAGAATTGTTGATGCAGGGCTTAAACCTATTTTCCAAAAGTCCCTATGTACCAACCTCCACTTAAGTAAGCTCCGAACACAGGTAACAGTGTGTTTGTGCAGGAATGCTACTGAACTCACTGCTATGGCCCTTCAATTACATCACCACCCTGGAATGCAGGTCTCTTAATAATACCCTTTATTCAAAAAGTATATGCATACTAAGTGGTGGGTCTAACGCGTTTCATGGCATCCTGCCGGCTTCCTCAGATACAGAAACACCTTCACTTAACCTGTGTTGAAACATTCATTAATAAAGTTAAATAAAAAGCGCAAACTGTTTTTGAACAATGTGTTGAGGTTAAAATATGGTATCACAAGTTAACAGCTCAGGAGAGGTTTCCTCTACAAGAATAATCCATATATCCATGTGATCACAAAATCTCTTTCTAATTCAGTGAGAAGTGTGGTGAATCTACAAATTAAAAATGTTTCCCCTATACACAGTGGGAAATATATGTGTGTATGTTTGATGTTTGGCTTTGTGTGTTTGTGTGGATACAGTGGATACCAATAACATTTCAGGGTTTTGTACAATAAAAAAAGAAACAAAGGCAAGAAGTTAAAAAGAAATTAGAAGCAGTGAATGAAAAAATCCTAAAAAATCTTGGTTCTATTAGTGTTCCATCCCCTAAACTAATAATTTGTTGACGCACTTGTTGATTTTATTACAGCACTCAGATGTTTTGGATAAGAGTCTATCAGTTTGGTATATCTGGGCATGGCAAGTTTAGCTTACTATATATACTGTAGAAATATCATGAAAAATATTCACTAATGAATGGACACCATAAAGGTCCTGGGGGCAGCTATTTAAACTTGTGTTTGTAATAATGAATTGTTTCCACAATCAACACCAAGAATATTTTGTACTTGTGCACACTCTGTAATATATGCGGCATTGTATGAAAAAAGTGAAGACATCTTAGAACTTTCTTCTTAATCTACCAGAACATTCATACATCATGCTGTCTTTTGGACATTTTAGCATCTTCTATACTATTTTATTCCCAGCTCCCCTTCAGTATATGCAAATAAGGAACAGAGACTTCTGGGTAATTTTCACATTTCCATGGTAGCCCTTTCAAAATGCACACTGCAAAACCAGAGGCCTACACTACACTGATGATGGCTCAATAAAGCCGAAACCGGTCTGTGGTTGGCGCTCTGGTTTTGCATTTAGCTTGTGGAATACTGTAAAAACCTTTTATTTGGTGAAGCATTTGTAAGGGCTACCATGGCAAAATTACCCAGAAGTCTCCATTCCTTATTTTTATTCAGTCAGAGGGAGGACAGGAGGACCATGGTTAAAGAGACTTGTTGGGGATGCAGTATATTATTATTTCATGTTTGATAACTGCTGTACTGAAGGGATACACTGTAGTTTCAGTCCAAACCTGGTTTTAAAGGAAAACTACAGGTGAAATTTTATCATAAAACTGTCAAAACTAAGTTTTTTGATTAAATGAAAGTCGTCAGGTTCATGCATCCCTATTCTTTCATATATTTATGGAGAGCTGCTAGCGCTTTCAAGTGCCGCCTTTAGGCTCAGTACATTGGTTCAATTAACACACCAATAACTGGATTTCTTAAATATAGCACTCTTACGGTGCTTATATACATAAACTCTAATCGTATTTTGAATCGTGTTATCTTTTTTACATTAATTAGCAAATGTGGACTTACTTAGTAAGTCAAGTGACTCGGGTGCAAATGCCCCGAGTCTCTCGCAAAGGAAAATCCTCAGACTGATAGTCCTAGTGGAAAAACACGTCTCATGATACACTCACCCGTATTCCTGGGTGGCCCAGGTGCTGCATGCCCCGGACCCTTCGCTTAGTCCCAGTTACTTAGTTAGCTTTTCAGCTATGCCTATGAGTAAGAGCAGTCGGCTCGAAACGCGTAAGGCTATGGATCTGATGTACACTTGTCTTTTGTCTTGATGATGTGTGGAATAAAGTATATGGTTTGAACAAGCTGCTGGATTTTGTTTACCGGAGTGCGCGGCCGTATTGTATATATCAGTACATTGGTTGCAGCAATTGCGCGATCCAAGTTTTGCATCACTACATGTGTCTTAAAGCTATTGGTTAGTACGGCTTTAAGACACAAATAGATGATAATGACTCTCCATACATAGCCCCAATAATCTACCCTTAAAATGTTGCAAGATCTGATCTCCCCTCTTTTGTAAATGTAATGTATAATGTTATCTGTAAGACTGTACAGATCTGTGTCAAAACCACTAACAGTACAGTACCTGGGGGTAGTGGTACAATCCAGTAGACATTACTACATAACAGTACAGTACCATGGGGTAGTGGTACAATCCAGTAAGGATAGACATTACATACATAACAGTACAGTACTACCTGGGGGTAGTGGTACAATCCAGTAAGGATAGACATTACCTAACCTAACAGTACAAGTACCTGGGGGTAGTGGTACAATCCAGTAAGAACAGACATTACATAACATAACAGTACAGTACAGTACCTGGGGGTAGTGGTACAATCCAGTAAGGATAGACATTACCTAACCTAACAGTACAAGTACCTGGGGGTAGTGGTACAATCCAGTAAGAACAGACATTACATAACATAACAGTACAGTACCTGGGGATAATGATACAATCCAGTAAGGATAGAGATTACATAACATAACAATACAGTACCTGGGGGTAGTGGTACAACCTAGTAAGGATAGACATTACCTAACCTAACAGACAAGTACCTGGGGGTAGTGGTCACATCCAGTAAGAACAACATTACATAACATAACAGTACTACCGGGATAATGATACAATCCAGTAAGGATAGAGATTAAAATACATAACAATACAGTACCTGGGGGTTATGGTCACCTAGTAAGATAGACATTACATAACATAACAGTACAGTACCTGGGGGCAGTGGTACAATCCAGTAAGGATAGACTTACATAATTAATAACAGTACAGTACCTGGGGGTGGTGGTACAATCCAGTAAGGATAGACATTACATAACATAACAGTACAGTACCTGGGGCAGTGGTACAATCCAGTAAGGATAGACATTACATTACATAACAGTCAGTACCTGGGGGTAATGGTATAATCCAGTAAGGATAGACATTACATTACTAACAGTACAGTACCGGGGGGATGGTACAATCCTAAGGATACATTACATTACATAACATTACAGTACCTAGGGATAGTGGTACAATCCAGTAAGGATATACATTACATAACATAACAGTACAGTACCTAGGGGTTGTGGTACAATCCAGTAAGGATCGACATTACATAACATAACAGTACAGTACCTGGGGGTAGTGGTACAACAGTAAGGATAGACTTTACATAACATAACAGTACAGTCCTTGTGTAGTGGTAAAATCCAGTAAGGATTGACATTACTAACTAACAGTACGTACCTGGGGGTAATGGTACAATCCAGTAGGATAGACATTACTTACAGTACCTGGGGGTAGTGGTACTCCAGTAAGGATAGACATTACATTACATAACAGTACAGTACCTGGGTAGTGGTACAATCCAGTAAGGACCGATATTACATAACAGTACAGTACCTGGGGGTAGTGGTACAATCCAGTAAGGATAGCATTATTAGGAACTGTCAGAACATCAGATCCCCAATGAAACCAGCCAGGTTTCCTCTTCCCCACATTATAATTGGGAACCAGTTTCTCTCCTCCTGCACGTGTAAACTGGTGGCCCATTATTGTATCTCTGTGTTATTACCCGAATTAATACAACTATATCCCAGGGTGATGTTGGTAAAATATCATCTCTTTTATTTATCTTCTATTGTAAAATCAGTGTTAAATAATGTTCGTAATAATGAATTCAGTACTAAAAGGAAACAGAAGTTTGTGAAGCTCAGATTGTCAGACGTTTTAGTAACATCTTAAAGTTTGGTTAATGTATTAATCGGATCAATAAAACGAATTGTGAGGTACTCATCTTAATTTTGCGTTTCTAGACAGTGTAATACTGTACCAAATGTTTGTATTTTATAATGTACAGGGCTGTGTCCCCCAATGGCGCTTTATAATAAAATTATACATACAAACATTACTTTATCTCCTCTAGGCAATTCCACATTTTGTTATTATATAATAATATTATAAATATTATTTTAAATATAAAGCTTCTCTAGTGTAATAACCATAACATATCTTGTTAGTGCAAAAACTCAAATAACAGCTGTTTTGTTAGTTGTACAGCTGCTTTGTCTTTTAATGTCTTTTAATTAAAAATGGATTAGAACTCAACTCGAACCTGAGTTCGAGCTGAACTATTCGAGTTCGAACAGACTCAGACTTATCGAACTATCCCGGACCCGGGTTTCTCGGACTTTCGATTTTTCCCGGTGACAGGTGGTCACCCAGGGTCCCTAATAAGTTGATAATAATGTATAATTATGCCCTAATCAGATAGATCTATTAAGGCCAAAGAGTTAAAATGGTTAGGACTACAAGGCTCTAGAGGTATTGGACTATAAGGCTCTAGAGGTGTAGGACTACCAGCTCTAAAGCTATTGTTTAGAACCAAAGTTTAACAGAGGAAATCTGGATTCAAGGTATGATGATGGAGAAGAATTGAGGCTGGAGTGAAGGGGTTTAAGTTATAGGTTCACCGTCTCCTTAATGGAAACACACTATAGTTAGGAGGGACACAATACCTCTTTTCTGAGGTCTTTTTTACCATGAATATACGCCCAACATATTTTTGATTATGATATGTTTGGGATTATGTAACACTTCCCATTGTGATGTCATTTTGCCTATATAACCCAGTGAGCAAACCTCTGTAATTTAACTTGCTACACACTCAGAGTAGTGCGTGGCCTGTCTCTGCACTTGCAATAAAGGACCTCCTCTTTCATCATCATTTGGTCTCTAGATGTGACATCAATCAATCCCAGGGTGACAAATAGGCACCCTGTGTGGACTGACTCACCAGGGTACATAATTGTCACAGATTCTTGTACAAGTCATTCTGAATTGAGAAAGCCAGTCGGATGACAAGCGAAACGTCTTCAAGAAACTAAACTTCAAGTCTAGTTGATCTAATTGAATATAACAGATATACCATGACCTGGATGAATGAGAACCTTCACAAGCATATTAAATACAAATAAAATAACAATATGGTAAATCTGTTGTATTCAATTAGATCAACTGGACTTGAAGTTTAGCTCTTGAAGACGTTTGCTAGTCATCCGACTGGATCTCTCAATTCAGAAGACTTGTACAAGAATCTGTGGCAATATGTACCCTGGAAAATCCCAATTGCATATCACAGCCAGTGTGTAAGGGCGTGATTGCATAGTGGCTAAGAGGTGTTATAGGAACGCCCAGAGTAAGGTGTCAAAACAGCATTGTACATGGCAGACAGTTGGTGTCGAACCCCCCACCTCTATTTAGGCTTGGTTTCTTTATTTTCACATAAATGGCCTCCTTGACACCTCTCTTGAACCAGTCACGTTCCTTTGCCAATGTATGTTAACTACAATCTTCAAAGGTATGAGATGCAGATACACGGCTGAGTCCTGACCCGAGGAATTGGCTCTTCTGTTGCTGGCCATACGTTGATGCAGTTGCTGTTTGGTCTCCCCCACATACAAATCAGAGCATTCTCACTGCACTGCACTGAGTATATGTGTCGCTTTATCTGTGTTTCGTATTGGGTCTTTTGAATGTACCAATTGTTGCCTCAGTGTGTTGTTCGGTTAAAGCAGACAGGGATACGATGTTATTGAAAATTCTTCTTAATTTCTCGGAGACCCCGAGAAATTAGAATTTCAACAACACTAAAATTAGAATTTTCAATAAACACTGTATCCCCTCTCTTTAAACCAAAAACACACTGAGGCAACGTTTTTGATAACATCCTTAGCATAAATGACCGATAGTACAATACCATAGCGACCTAACTATGGTACTACCAGCACGTCTGGTATTGTAGAGCTTAATGGTTGTAAATGTATGGCCATGACCATACTTTAAAGATAACCATGGTATCTCCCTTTGTACCTGTACTTGCAAGTAATGAAATATTGCAGTTGATCAGGCCAACTTGTAATGTGCTATAAGGATTAGGAAAGCTTGTTGTTTTAACTAAAAGAAGGTCAAGTGATCTTCGCAACCCTTTTGGTGGTAAGTTAGGCTTAGAGATTAGGGCTCGGAGCCTTGACATAGCCTGCAGACCCTATCTTTTGATATATCATATAGTTCTAAATAGGTCCCCACTCTACCCAAGCTATTACATATTTGCATAAAAATAAAGCCTTTCATTTTTACAAAAAGCCTACTATCAAAAACATTTTATTTCAACATGTTATATTCATTGGTTAAACCTAATGCCAGATAAATATAAATCCATACTGTTTTACAGATGCCCAGGGTATCAAAGGTTCCGAAGGAAGAGTATGATAATAATTTTAGAGAGAATATTACAAATTACAAAGGATGGAACATTTCTACACCATCAGACAATGTGGGAGAACTTAGTCAAACCTGAATAGTGTAATATCTTCCAAGGCTAATCATTAGTAAAGAGAAATGTGTAGAATGTATGGCTAGACCTTGGGTTTGTTAAGTGACATCAATTGAGACCTTGACCAGGTCAATCAGTTTCTTTACTAGAATCTGATTGATTCTTTGGCTATAAATAATATTGATCTCAATAGATCTCATGTGAAATCAGCACTTCATAATGGCCTTTAAAAAAGTCTGCATTTGATCTAAAAAAAAAAAGATTCTAAATTTGGAACAAACAACCCATTAGCCACTTCCAAAGCTAATCTATTATTCACACATGCAGAATTCATCATAGTAATTGTAAATTTGCTCCTATATGATTTTCTGAGATAAAATTAAAGTAAAAAACATGATTCAGACTTTAAATTTTGCAAATTTAACTTGACAACACTTTCACTTTATGTCAATCTCTCACATGGCCTGCAAATAGCCTAATGGGGATCAATGCATAAGTAATTTAAAAAAAAATAAAGGTTAATCCATCTCTGCATTTTGGAATGTTCAGCTCCACAGAACATTTTTACCACTTGTCCTTAACTATTAAAAAAAGGCTATTTAAAAAGGCTCCTCGACCATTCTGTTTACCTCATAATACCAGTGACCATGTAGCAAAATTGGAATTCATGTTTGTTTGACTCCTGTTTTTGACTTTGGTTTGTATCCTGTTTGCCTGCTACCTGAACAGACCTGGGGCAGCCATTTTTTTTGGTAAGTTATTACCTGCATACTGAGCTTCAGGAATGCGAAGCGAAACTGGTGAGTTTTGGCCATTTCTAGTTTAAGCAAGGTCTTTGGAAAATAACATCAAATATATTAAGATAAATAGTAGCACAAATTGTCAAAATACCTGACAACCAGCCAGTTTCATAATTACACTATTAGTGGGGGTCTGGTGACAGTTATGACATTTAAGGAACAGAGACTTCTGGGTAATTTCCATGTTTCTGTAGTAGCCCTTTAGGAAATGTGACTTTAACAAAAGGGCTACCATGAAACATGGACTTGAGTAATGGAATATCTAAATCTGTCTTAGCCATCACAACGCCACTGCTTGTCCGACCACCTCTGCAGCTTCCATGCACTGAAAAGGGGGGTGGACATGGTAACATGGAAACCATTCACAAGATGCTCCTCCCCTTAATTGCATGAAAAGGCATCTCTAGGCTTAACTCTCCCTACAGTATCTTGACTCTTTAGTGACAGTAAATACAAAGATTAGTCCCCATCGTACAGTGTCCTACACAGGGATCATCATATCCTGTGTGGGAATCTCTAGGTGGGTTTGGAAACAAGGAAATTTTGTTCTGTTTTTTTCTATAGTTTGAATCAACAACTTAAAATCCACATACTAGTGAAACGTAGTAAAGGTTCAGTTTTAAAATCAATGACTCTATTTCCCCATAAGCAATCATCATTATTCCTCCAAATAAAATATCGCCAGCCTGGTACAAATTAGGATTATCCAATCCTTTATGGTGCATTCAGGATTAAAGGTCAGTTACAGAAGAAATGAAAGTAAGATTAAAGCCAGATACAGGAGAGTGGTTTCCTTAGCAGTAGAAGACCCAGAAGTAGAGAGTGTTCACATAGATTGTGCTGGTTTCCCACAATGTAGGTTAAAACAGAACAGAGATCATTGGGACCAGCATTCATTGTTATGTACAGTTGGTAAATTTGAAAATATGAAAATAACAAAACTATATAACAACCAAAAATTAATTGTCCATATTCTACTTTATGAATTCTCATAACTAAAAATATTAATGAATCTCTCACAGTTCATCATGGACTCTGGCAGTAATAGGAACATGAACTATCACAACCCTCTGTTTATATAACAGATCCTGAACATTCTCCTCTCTCTAACCTGTAAATTATAATAACAGTAATTAATGTTTCTTAAACTAGACAGATCTCTGGCCTACAGATAATTGTACCATCCAGTTATTTACAGTATGTTTAATTACTCACGTCAAATCCCCATAGAAAACGATAAAATAATTATAGGATTTAGACCTACTGCATTGAGACTGAAAAAATATCATTGAAATGTCATTTATGACAAAAAATATATTCTAAAAACCTTAAGGTAAAAGATGGACATCAAGTGTATTATCAGGAAAGATCAGCAGGTACAGTGGAAGCCAATTATATTCATATAGACAGCAGTCATAACCAGGAAATCTTACTAAGGTAAAACCAAAGGATTTTCCCAGAGAATAAACGGTCGGGCAGAAGGATTAGATCCAGTCAATAGTAACTGGGAACAACTGGAAACAGGATCCAAAGTATATACAGTAGTGCAATATACAACTATAAAACCCCTCTCTGGGAGATTCAATAAAGTTCTTATCGTTAAAAATGGTGCTAATTTTGCCCCAACCAATTCGATGTTAGCTTTCAATGTTAAATAATCTGATTGGTTGGCAAAATTAGCACCATTTTAAACAATAAGAACATTTATTGATCTCCCTGTATAGTCTTCCCCCCTAAATCAAAGAAATCAAATATTAAGATTAGACAGCTGCACGGATATCAGAGGTACCTCTACACAATATAAAACATAACAACACCTAAAGGAATTCTGCGCTTGTGTGTATCTTAAAATATTAATAATAATAAATCCTCAATAACACTATATATAATATAATATAATTACACAATTTATTAAACATACCTAACAATATCAATAGATGAACCTAACTCATTAACTCATAAATATAATACTGCATCCTCTCTAAGATTATTAATATTAAAAAACACAATATACACACAAAATACTTAGATACACCTATGTATCCATAATTAATAGGTAAAAGTGTATGAGGTTGAATTAATAACCATTTAGTGTAAACCAGTCTCAAATTACAGTAAACTGAGCCTAATCCTAATATTAAGTTACATATGATTGAAAGTATCTTACCTAACACAACATGAGTACTTACTATACAGTCGTCATTCATTTCCCCTCTCAACCTGAAAAACATCAGGACCGTGAGGAATACAGAGTGGAGACCGGTGCACATTAACCCAGCAAGACCCTATACTAGTTTGGATCTATTGAAGGGAAGCTGATTACTCTGGTGAGCTTTATTGCCATACATACGTACTCCTCCATTGTGCATGGATCTGGATACTGGATCATTCCAATCATATTGTGACTTAATATAAAGATGGGGCTCAGTTCTCCTATTATTCAAGGCTGTGTAATTTATAAGATTTTGGCGCTCATTAAGGCGCTCTATTGATATACGTATAGTAGTATTATATCTTTAAATAGAGGTAGAGATGATGTACAAAATCTGTACATCATAGGCAGGATACTGAACAATCCCCAGACTACTAGGCCCCCAGAATTTAATTGCATGGCACATAGAGTTAATATCTACATTTGTACTTACATAACAGGAATCATTTCCAGAAATAAAAAGATGGAACAGGTATAAAACACAGAGATACTGGTGCAGTGGAGGAAACAAGTGTGAAGGCCAAAGCCAACTAACATAACCCCTTCTGTGGGAGTGTAAAGAGATGCAGAGGACAGGTGATTTGAGTGAGGTGTAGTAAATAGCACGGACAAAAGATTTAGGGAACAATTTGAAGAATTTTACCATAATTAAGGAGAACTGGGAATTAAAGCTGGGTACATACATGGCAAAAACGCAAATCCCACTGAATCTGGAAGGATTTGGTCATTACTAGGTGTGAGAGAAATTGTCTGATCCTGGTGCCAATGAAATAACGTCATCGATGTGGCATTTGACTGTGACTTGGATCTTGAATGGCAGCTTTAGGGAAACATTAGACTTACCAATAAATTCATAAATTATGTTAGAATGATATTCCCTCACAATCATAAAACATACTGATCGTTTTGTTGAAGTGATTAGATTGTAAGCTCTTTGTGGGCAGAGTCGGATGTGAATGGTTCAACGTTGCAAGGTGCTATGTGGTTCATATAAGAAATAAACACACACACACACCCACATCTATAGCCCCCTTATTTGTTTTAAAAAAGGACCACAACAAATTAAATCTCCAATGAGGGATTTATAAGGAGCTGCAGTATGTCATGATCCTACTTAAAACTTATTCTAGTTTGTCAGGCTGTATTTAGGGAATATCTCTCTAAGCCATAATTTATATGGCAGAGGCAGGGGTGTCTCTAGAGTTTTTTGCCACCTGAGCCATACTTTGATTGACACCTATATGCAGGGCGTGCAGAGCGCCGCTGGCCCAATGGGGTGGGTGTGGCTTTTTCATGGGCGTGACTTGTGTGGGCGTGGATTTGTGGGGGGGAGCACGGCTAGCCACTTGGCATAATTTATTTGTACATTTCTTATATAGACATTTATCCACACCATAATTCCAGAAGAATAAAGAATTTGGCTAAAAGAGCCTGCCACCAAGTCAAGGTAGACTCTTTAAACAGGGCTCTAACTTACCTAACTAGTCTAACCTAGCCTAACCTAACAACTATCTAAAGCTAATCTACCGTATGAAATGCCTTTTAAATATCTAACACATTTAGTAAAGAAAATGTGAAAAAAATAACATCTGCAAAAGTAATATATTGGTTGAGCAATAAGTGCAATCAGTGAGAACAGACAGTAAAGTTCACTACAGTGAGAACGACAGTAAAGGTCACTACAGTGAGAACAGACGGTAAGTCCCATACAGTGAGAACAGACAGTAAAGGGCACATACAGTGAGAACAGACAGTAAAGGTCCCATACAGAGAGAACAGACAGTAAAGGTCCCATACATAGTCTATCCTCATCTCTCACACACTCTCTCTCTCCTGCAGTCTCTATTCCTATCTCTTACTCTCGCTCCTGCGTGTATCAACTATCACATACACGAACATACACACTCTCACACATAGTCTACACACCCTCTCTCACACATACTGTAAAAACACACTCTCTCACGCACACTGTACATACACCCTCTCTCACACATACTGTACATGCACTGTCTCTCACACATACTGGTTGGAACCAAATCTGGTAAAATCATGGCACAAACTCTAATAAAAGTTGGCACCCAGACTCTAATAAATGGTTGGCACAAAGATACTGGTAAATCATTGGCACAAACTCTGATAAATGGTTGGCACCCAACTCTATAAATGGTTGGCACCCATTCTGGTAAAATCATTGGAACAAACTATAATAAATTGTTGGCACACAGATACTGGTAAAATCATTGGCACAAACTGTAAAGGGGTGGACACCAGATACTAGTAAAATCATTGGCACAAACTATGATAAAGGTGGCACCCAGATACTGGTAAAAGCATTGGCACAAACTATGATAAAGTGTTGGCACACAGATACGGTAAAAGCATTGGCACAAACACTGATAAAGGGTGTAGCACATAATACTGGTAATAGCATTGGCACACTCTGACTAATAACATAACAATACAGTACCTGGGGGTAGTGGTACAACCTAGTAAGGATAGACATTACATAACATAACAGTACAGTACCTGGGGGCAGTGGTACAATCCAGTAAGGATAGACTTACATAATATAACAGTACAGTACCTGGGGGTGGTGGTACAATCCAGTAAGGATAGACATTACATAACATAACAGTACAGTACCTGGGGGCAGTGGTACAATCCAGTAAGGATAGACATTACATTACATAACAGTACAGTACCTGGGGGTAATGGTATAATCCAGTAAGGATAGACATTACATTACATAACAGTACAGTACCGAGGGGGTAATGGTACAATCCAGTAAGGATAGACATTACATTACATAACATTACAGTACCTAGGGATAGTGGTACAATCCAGTAAGGATATACATTACATAACATAACAGTACAGTACCTAGGGGTTGTGGTACAATCCAGTAAGGATCGACATTACATAACATAACAGTACAGTACCTGGGGGTAGTGGTACAATCCAGTAAGGATAGACTTTACATAACATAACAGTACAGTACCTTGGGGTAGTGGTAAAATCCAGTAAGGATTGACATTACATAACATAACAGTACAGTACCTGGGGGTAATGGTACAATCCAGTAAGGATAGACATTACATTACAGTACCTGGGGGTAGTGGTACAATCCAGTAAGGATAGACATTACATTACATAACAGTACAGTACCTGGGGTAGTGGTACAATCCAGTAAGGACAGATATTACATAACAGTACAGTACCTGGGGGTAGTGGTACAATCCAGTAAGGATAGACATTATGTAGGAACTGTCAGACATCAGATCCCCAATGAAACCAGCCAGGTTTCCTCTTCCCCCACAATTATAATTGGGAACCAGTTTCTCTCCTCCTGACAGTGTAAACATGGTGCCCATTATTGTATCTCTGTGTTTATTACCCGAATTATATACACTATATCCCAGGGTGATGTTGGGTAAAATATCATCTCTTTTATTTATTTCTTCTATTGTAAATATCAGTGTTAAATAATGTTCGTAATAATGAATTTCAGTACTAAAAGGAAACAGAAGTTTGTGAAGCTCAGATTGTCAGACGTTTTAAGTAACATCTTAAAGTTTGGTTAATGTATTAATCGGGATTCAATAAAACGAATTGTGAGGTACTCATCTTAATTTTGCGTTTCTAGACAGTGTAATCAATGTACCAAATGTTTGTATTTTATAATGTACAGTGCTGTGTACCCCAATGGCGCTTTATAAATAAAATTATACATACAAACATTACTTTATCTCCTCTTAGGCAATTCCACATTTTGTTATTATATAATAATATTATAAATATTATTTTAAATATAAAGCTTCTCTAGTGTAAATAACCATAACATATCTTGTTACGTGCAAAAACTCAAATACAGCTGTTTTGTTATTGTTGTACAGCTGCTTTGTCTTTTAATGTCTTTTAATTAAAAATGGATTAGAACTCGAACTCGAACCTGAGTTCGAGCTGAACTATTCGAGTTCGAACAGACTCAGACTTATCGAACTATCCCGGACCCGGGTTTCTCGGACTTTCGATATTTTCCAGGTGACAGGTGGTCACCCAGGGTCCCTAATATAGTTGATAATAATGTATAATTATGCCCTAATCAGATAGATCTAATTAATGGCCAAAGAGTTAAAATGGTTAGGACTACAAGGCTCTAGAGGTATTGGACTATAAGGCTCTAGAGGTGTAGGACTACCAGGCTCTAAAGCTATTGTTTAGAACCAAAGTTTAAACAGAGGAAATCTGGATTCAAGGTATAGAATGGAGAAGAATTTGAGGCTGGAGTGAAGGGGTTTAAGTTATAGGTTTCACGTCTCCTTAATGGAAAACACATATAGTATTAGGAGGGGACACAATACCTCTTTTCTGATTGGTCTTTTTGTTACCATGAATATACGCCCAACATATGTTTTGGATTATGATATGTTTTGGATTATGTAAACATTCCACAGTGTGATGTCATTTTGCCTATATAACCCAGTGAGCAAACCTCTGTAATTTAGACTTGCTACACACTCAGAGTAGTGCGTGGCCTGTCTCTGCACGTGCAATAAAGGACCTCCTTCTTTCATCAATTTGGTCTCTAGATGTGACATCAATCAATGCCAGGGTGACAAATAGGCACCCTGTGTGGACTGACTTTCACCAGGGTACATAATTGTCACAGATTCTTGTACAAGTCATTCTGAATTGAGAAAGCCAGTCGGATGACAAGCGAAACGTCTTCAAGAACTAAACTTCAAGTCTAGTTGATCTAATTGAATATAACAGATATACCATGACCTGGATGAATGAGAACCTTCACAAGCATATTAAATACAAATAAAATAACAATATGGTAAATCTGTTGTATTCAATTAGATCAACTGGACTTGAAGTTTAGCTCTTGAAGACGTTTTGCTAGTCATCCGACTGGATCTCTCAATTCAGAATGACTTGTACAAGAATCTGTGGCAATTATGTACCCTGGAAAATCCCAATTAGCATATCATGTAAGGGCGTGATTGCATAGTGGCTAAGAGGTGTTATAGGAACGCCCAGAGTAAGTGTCAAACGCATTGTACATGGCAGACAGTTGGTGTCGAACCCCCACCTCTATTTAGGCTTGGTTTCTTTATTTTCACATAAATGGCCTCCTTGACACCTCTCTTGAACCAGTCACGTTCCTTTGCCAATGTATGTTAACATTACAATCTTCAAAGGTATGAGATGCAGATACACGGCTGAGTCCTGACCCGAGGAATTGGCTCTTCTGTGCTGGGCCATACGTTGATGCAGTTGCTGTTTGGTCTCCCCCACATACAAATCAGAGCATTCTTCACTGCACTGCACTGCATATATGATGTCGCTTTTCTTGTGTTTAGGTATTGGGTCTTTTGAATGTACCAATTGTTGCCTCAGTGTGTTGTTTGGTTTAAAGCAGACAGGGATACGGTGTTTATTGAAAATTCTTCTTAATTTCTCGGAGACCCCGAGAAATTAGAATTTCAACAAACACTAAAATTAGAATTTTCAATAAACACTGTATCCCTCTCTGCTTTAAACCAAACAACACACTGAGGCAACAGTTTTGATAACATCTCTTAGCATAAATGACCGATAGTACAATACCATAGCGGCCTAACTATGGTACTACCAGCACGTCTGGTATTGTAGAGCTTAATGGTTGTAAATGTATGGCCATGACCATACTTTAAAGATAACCCATGGTATCATCCCTTTGTACCTGTACTTGCAAGTAATGAAATATTGCAGTTGATCAGGCCAACTTGTAATGTGCTATAAGGATTAGGAAAGCTTGTTGTTTTAACTAAAAGAAGGTCAAGTGATCTTCGCAACCCTTTTGGTGGTAAGTTAGGCTTAGAGATTAGGGCTCGGAGCCTTAGACATAGCCTGCAGACCCTATCTTTTGATATATCATAGTTCTAAAATAGGTCCCCACTCTACCCAAGCTATTACATATTTGCATAAAAATAAAGCCTTTCATTTTTACAAAAAGCCTACTATCAAAAACATTTTATTTCAACATGTTATATTCATTGGTTAAACCTAATGCCAGATAAATATAAACCCATACTGTTTTACAGATGCCCAGGGTATCAAAGGTTCCGAAGGAAGAGTATGATAAAATAATTTTAGAGAGAATATTACAAATTACAAAGGATGGTAACATTTCTACACCATCAGACAATGTGGAGGAAACTTAGTCAAAGCCTGAATAGTGTAATATCTTCCAAGGCTAATCATTAGTAAAGAGAAATGTGTAGAATGTATGGCTAGACCTTGGTTTGTTAAGTGACATACAAATTGAGACCTTGACCAGGTCAATCAGTTTCTTTAGCATAGAATCTGATTGATTCTTTGGCTATAAATAATATTTATGATCTCATAGATCTCATGTGAAATCAGTACAATTCATAATGGCCTTTATAACAAGTCTGCATTTTGGAACAAACAACCCATTAGCCACTTCCAAAGCTAATCTATTATTCACACATGCAGAATTCATCATAGTAATTGTAAATTTGGCTCCTATATGATTTTCTGAGATAAAATTAAAAGTAAAAACATGATTCAGACTTTAAATTTTGCAAATTTAACTTGACAAACACTTTCACTTTATGTCAATCTCTCACATGGCCTGCAAATAGCCTAATGGGGATCAATGCATAAGAGTAATTTAAAAAAAATAAAGGTTAATCCATCTCTGCATTTTGGAATGTTCAGCTCCACAGAACATTTTTACCACTTGTCCTTAACTACATTAAAAAAAGGCTATTTTAAAAAGGCTCCTCGACCATTCTGTTTACCTCATAATACCAGGGACCATGTAGCAAAATTGCAATTCATGTTTGTTTGACTCCTGTTTTTGACTTTGGGTTTGTATCCTGTTTGCCTGCTACCTGAACAGAACCTGGTGGCAGCCATGTTTTTTGGTAAGTTATTACCTGCATACTGATCTTCAGGAATGCGAAGCGAAACTGGTGAGTTTTGGCCATTTCTAGTTGTAAGCAAGGTCTTTGGAAAATAACATAAAAATATATTAAAGATAAAATAGTAGCACAAATTGTCAAAATACCTGACAAACCAGCCAGTTTCATAATTATACACTATTAGTGGGGGTCTGGTTGACAGTTATGATAGTTAAGGAACAGAGACTTCTGGGTAATTTCCATGTTTCTGTAGTAGCCCTTTAGGAAATGTGACTTTAACAAAAGGGCTACCATGAAAACATGGACATATGAGTAATGGAATATCTAAATCTGTCTTAGCCAATCACAGGTGCCACTGCTTGTCCGACCACCTCTGCAGCTTCCATGCACTGAAAAGGGGGGTGGCATGGTAACATGGAAACCATTCACAAGATGCTCCTCCCCTTAATTGCGTGAAAAGGCATCTCTAGGCTTAACTCTCCCTACAGTATCTTGACTCTTTAGTGACAGTAAATACAAAGATTAGTCCCCATCGTACAGTGTCCTACACAGGGATCATCATATCCTGGTGGGAATCTCTAGGTGGGTTTGGAAATACAAGGAAATTTTGTTCTGTGTTTTATCTATAGTTTGAATCAAACAACTTAAAATCCACATACTAGTGAAACGTAGTAAAAGGTTCAGTTTTAAAATCAATGACTCTAATTTCCCCATAAGCAATCATCATTATTCCTCCAAATAAAATATCGCCAGCCTGGTACAAATTAGGATTATACCAATCCTTTATGGTGCATTCAGGATTAAAGGTCAGTTTAGCAGAAGAAATGAAAAGTAAGATTAAAGCCAGATACAGGAGAGTGGGTTTCCTTAGCAGTAGAAGAACCCAGAAGTAGAGAGTGTTCACATAGATTGTGCTGGTTTCCCAAATGTAGGTGATAACAGAACAGAGATCATTGGGACCAGCATTGACATTGTTACAGTTGGTAAATTTCAACAATGAGCAAATCAGAACAAACAAAACCCTTTTTTATTGTCCATATTCTCCTATTTAGAATATCTAATAACTGAAAATATTCATGAATCTCTCACAGCTCATCTGGACTCTGGGCATAATAGGAACATGGCTAAAACACAACCCTCGTTTTATATAACAGATCCTGAACATTCCTCTCTCTAACCTGTAAATTATAATAACAGTAATTTAATGTTTCTTAAACTAGACAGATCTCTGGCCTACAGATAATTGTACCATCCAGCTATTTACAGTATGTTTAATTACTCACGTCAAATCCCCATAGGAAAGACAGATAAAATAATTATAGGATTTAGACCTACTGCATTGAGACTGAAAAAATATCAATTGAAATGTCATTTTATGACAAAAAATATATTCTAAAAACCTTAAGGTAAAAGATGGACATCAAGTGTATTAATCAGGAAAGGAATCAGCAGGTACAGTGGAAGCCAATTATATTCAATATAGACAGCAGTCATAACCAGGAAATCTTACTAAGGTAAAAACCAAGGATTTTCCCAGAGAATAAAACAAGGTCTGGCAGAAGGATTAGATACAGTCAATAGTAACTGGGAAACAACTGGAAACAGGATCCAAAGTATATACAGTAGTGCAATATACAACTATAAAACCCTCTCTGGGAGATTCAATAAAAGTTCTTATCGTTAAAAATGGTGCTAATTTTGCCCCAACCAATCAGATGTTAGCTTTCAAATGTTAATTAATCTGATTGGTTGGGGCAAAATTAGCACCATTTTAAACAATAAGAACATTTATTGAATCTCCCTGTATAGTCTTCCCCCCTAAATCAAAGAAATCAAATATTAAGATATAGACAGCTGCACGGATATCAGAGGTACCTCTACACAATATAAAACATAACAACACCTAAAGGAATTCTGCGCTTGTGTGTATCTTAAAATATTTAATAAATAAAATCCTCAATAACACTATATATAATATAATATAATTACACAATTTATTAAACATACCTAACAATATCAATAGATGAACCTAACTCATTAACTCATAAAAATATAATACTGCATACTCTCTAAGATTATTAAATATTAAAAAACACAATATACACACAAAATATCTTAGATACACCTATGTATCCATAAATTAATAGGTAAAAGTGTATGAGGTTGAATTAACTAACCATTTAGTGTAAACCAGTCTCAAATTACAGTAGAACTGAGCCTAATCCTAATATTAAGTTACAATATGATTGAAAAGTATCTTACCTAACACAACATGAGTACTTACTATACAGTCGTCATTCATTTCCCCTCTCAACCTGAAAAACATCAGGACCGTGAGGAATACAGAGTGGAGACCGGTGCACATTAAACACAGCAAGACCCTATACTAGTTTGGATCTATTGAAGGGAAGCTGATTATCTGGTGAGCTTTATTAGCTCCATACATACGTACTCCTCCATTGTGCATGGATCTGGATACTGGATACTTTCCAATCATATTGTGACTTAATATAAAGATTGGGCTCAGTTCTCCTATTATTCAAGGCTGTGATAATTTATCAAGATTTTGGCGCTCATTAAGGCGCTCTATTGATATACGTATAGTAGTATTATATCTTTAAATAGAGGTAGAGATGATGTACAAAAATCTGTACATCATAGGCAGGATACTGAACAATCCCCAGACTACTAGGCCCCCAGAATTTAATTGCATGGCACATAAGAGTTAATATCTACATTTGTACTTACATAACAGGAATCATTTCCAGAAATAAAAAGATGGAACAGGTATAAAAACACAGAGATACTGGTGCAGTGGAGGAAACAAGTGTGAAGGCCAAAGCCAACTAACATAACCCCTTCTGTGGGAGTGTAAGAGATGCAGAGGACAGGTGATGGAGTTTGAGGTGTAGTAAATAGCACGGACAAAAGATTTAGGGAACAATTTGAAGAATTTTACCATAATTAAGGAGAACTGGGAATTAAAAGCTGGGTACATACATGGCAAAAAACGCAAATCCCACTGAATCTGGAAGGATTTGGTCATTACTAGGTATGTGTGTGTGTGAGAAAATTGTCTGATCCTGGTGCCAATGAAATAACGTCATCGGATGTGGCATTTTGACTGTGACTTGGATCTTGAATGGCAGCTTTAGGGAAACATTAGACTTACCAATAAATTCATAAATTCATGTTAGAATGATATTTCCCTCACAATCATAAAGACATACTGATCGGTTTGTGTGAAGTGATTAGATTGTAAGCTCTTTGTGGGCAGAGTCTGATGTGAATGGATTCAAGCAAGGTGCTATGTGGTTCTATATAAGAAATAACACACACACACACACACACACATCGTATGCCACCAATTATTTGTTTTAAAGGATTGAAATTAAAACAAAAGTTACTGGTAAGTTACTATAAACAAAATTAAATCTCCAGATGAGGGATTTATAAGGAGCTGCAGTAATGTCAGATGATCCTACTTAAGAAGCTTTATTCTAGTTTGTCAGGCTGTATTTAGGGAATATCTCTCTAAGCCATAATTTATATGGCAGAGGCAGGGGTGTCTCTAGAGTTTTTGCCACCTGAGCCATACTTTGATTGACACCTATATGCAGGGCGTGCAGAGCGCCGCTGGCCAAACAGGGTGGGTGTGGCTTTTTCATGGGCGTGACTTGTGTGGGCGTGGATTTGTGGGGGGGAGCACGGCTAGCCACTTGGCATAATTTATTTGTACAGTTTCTTTATATAGACATTTATCCACACCATAATTCCAGAAGAATAAAGAATTTTGTCTAAAAGAGCCTGCCACCAAGTCAAGGTAGACTCTTTAAACAGGGCCCTAACTTACCTAACTAGTCTAACCTAGCCTAACCTAACAAACTATCTAAAGCTAATCTAACCGTATGAAATGCCTTTTAAAATATCTAACACATTTAGTAAAGAAAATGTGAAAAAAATAACATCTGCACAAAGTATATATTTGGTTGAGCAATAGAGTGCAATCAGTGAGAACAGACAGTAAAGGTCACATACAGTGAGAACAGACAGTAAAGGTCACATACAGTGAGAACAGACGGTAAAGGTCCCATACAGTGAGAACAGACAGTAAAGGGCACATACAGTGAGAACAGACAGTAAAGGTCCCATACAGAGAGAACAGACAGTAAAGGTCCCATACATAGTCTATCCTCATCTCTCACACACTCTCTCTCTCCTGCAGTCTCTATTCTCTATCTCTTACTCTCGCTCCTGTAGTGTATCAACTATCACATACACTGAACATACACACTCTCACACATAGTCTGCACACCCTCTCTCACACATACTGTAAAAACACACTCTCTCACGCACACTGTACATACACCCTCTCTCACACATACTGTACATGCACTGTCTCTCACACATACAATGGTTGGAACCAAATCTGGTAAAATCATTGGCACAAACTCTAATAAAAAGTTGGCACCCAGACTCTAATAAATGGTTGGCACAAAGATACTGGTAAAATCATTGGCACAAACTCTGATAAATGGTTGGCACCCAGACTCTAATAAATGGTTGGCACCCATTCTGGTAAAATCATTGGAACAAACTATAATAAATTGTTGGCACACAGATACTGGTACAATCATTGGCACAAACTATGATAAAGTGTTGGCACACAGATACTGGTAAAAGCATTGGCACAAACTATGATAAAGTGTTGGCACACAGATACTGGTAAAAGCATTGGCACAAACACTGATAAAGGGGTAGCACATAGATACTGGTAATAGCATTGGCACAAACTCTGATAAAGTGTTGGCACACAGATACTGGTAAAAGCATTGGCACAAACTATGATAAATTGTTGGCACACAGATACTGGTAAAATTAGCTCCAGTGTTGTGGAAGTGCTGCAGGCTTTCCAGCATAAACCATGCCTTCTCCCAAAACACACAAAGGGGGGGGGCTACTTACAGCAACCATGTCAGTCTCTTAGTCCCACAACTTGTAAATGGCAGGTTTACATCAGGTTGCGCTAATTACAACACACTGCATTTAGCAGGCTTTGATGTAGGTAATATTCTCTTTCAGTTAAATAGTAATTCTCACACCCTGTGTGCAGTCACCAAGCTTCAGAATCAGGCCCAGCCAGACTGTTACAGTGAAATTGATGTATTTATTCTGAGTTAACTTATCAGGTCATCTAGCTCTTCTGTGCTTCCTACAATTCTTAGAGCTCTTAGTGAACTACAACTCCCACAAACCTCAACAGGCTTGTGTCCTCTTTAAATGAAGGCAGTTGTGGTTCAATAAATGGAAGGGAAGAGAGGGCCAACCCTATTTAAACAACCCATTCCTAGTGTCATCATCCAATGCAGTTTTTTCTGACTTATCCATAACACGGTGCTGTAGACAACCAAGGAGACAGGTAGCTAAACCGAGCACAGTATCTCCCCTCCTCATAAGAAGCCAGGAATTTACAGTAGTAGAGACCCTGGAGCTAATGGAGATCCTGGAGCTACTCAGGATGACCGCACCGCAGCGGCTGTTCTTGGGAGTGACGTCGGATGTTGCGACGTGGCCTACTTACTTCCGCGTATGCACAATATGTGCTGCACTAGCTCCCTATTCATCCGGCGCGGTGGAGCCGGTAAGCCAAAAACATTCCCCCCCACAAGTTCTGCCGCTTCCCTGCGGCACAGACATGTTCTCATGTCGCCTCATTAGCGAGACGGCCCTGGGTAGAGGGTGGGGGCTATTTGTGTGCAGTGATGCAAGTTTGTTATCATTTTATTGGGGACATGAAAAATATAAATATTTAGTGGTCATTTTTATTTGTACTTAAGGTTTGGTCATGATTTCTATGTTAGAACATTTTGCCACTTGTAAATCTGCTAAACATGCAAAAGAAATGGTGTCCTATGATATGTGACATGTAACATACCCACCACACTGCCAGGTGAAATGTTTAGAAAATGGCTGTTCCTAGACAACACACTTTCCAGAAAAACAGAACTTAACCCAGAACAGGTTAAGCAAAAAAAAAAAATGGATGTGCTATGGGATCTCCTTTTTCACCCATTGTGGTAAGCTTTTGCATTGAAGAAGTAGATACACAGGTTTTTAAAGGGGAACTGTGGTCTCCAAACAAGTTGAGTTAACATGAAAGGCCAGTTTCCTACCTTTAAAACGAGCCATCAACCACCTCTCTACCTGCTCCACAGTCCAAGATATAAAGAAATTACTGACCAGAAAGTTAATGGGTGGGAAGCTGACATTCCTAAGGCTGCTCCTCCACCTCACCACCGGAGAGCACAGCCTCAGACTCCCTCAGTTTATGAGGGAGACAGGAAGTCCCTCCCCCTCCCTGCTGTGTGAAGGACCTGCAGCTGCAGAGAAGGTAAAGGAATCTACAGCCCTTCTCTCTCACTATGTGAAAACACTCACCCGTGAGTGGGTGGAGCTAAGACAGCTGTGAGTGGGTGGAGCTAAGACACCCGGAAGTGGGCTGGGCTAAATCACCCATGAGTGGGTGGGGCCACATGCGGCTTTAAGGGAAGGGGCCAAGGGGGGCCTGCAAATGGAGGGGCCATGGGGTCCATGAGTGGGAGGGGCCAGGGGAACTTGCAAGAGGAGGGGGCTGCAAGGGGAGGAGGAGACACAGGGCAGATTGACTGTCATCCACTGATATGGTTTCAGGGCAGGAAGCAGGAAGTGCAGGGGACCTGGCGATATTACACACAAAATAAGTAAATATCTTCAAAACAATGCAAAATAAACAGTCACAATAAATTGCAAAAATTCTCAGGAGAGCAATTCCTATCAATTTACAAAGTCATTTTTGGACCACATTTCCCCTTTAACAACTTCAAGGGCATTGCCCCCAGCCACTGGTTCAGATACATGGATGAAACCTTGATTCCAATTCAAAACTGAGATAAATGTTCTCTTCTTTACCAATATTTTGTCTATAGCAGCAAATTTAGCCACAATTAAGGAACTGATCAGAAAAGCTACATTCTAATAATAATTCAACTTTGGATGATAGTTTTTATAATATGGACCCAAACCACAATAACTTTATCCTAATTCTAATTTAAAGGTGTTGCTTCTCTTCTGCAACCACAATTTTCAATAATTTTTCTCATAATTCAAGGGTTACCGAAAGTGAAGGCTACATTTGAGGGTTAGTGAAAAATAACATTACATTCGAGGGCTAGCAAACAGCCTGTAAGTATGGAAGTTCCCACCTTAATCCCTCTTCTGTTTACTTCAAAATCGATGTGGGGATCAAGATTTGTAACCCTTAAATGACATACTGTATGCAGAGATGCTTTGGTAAGGGAGTCCACTGGATGTCAGAGGACTTCATCTGGCTTCAGGGTCTCCTCTTAGTTTTCTCCTTGTCTTCCCTGGTGGTCTAGTGAAGGTACTGAACTGCGATCAGCTGTTTGAACTTCAGTATTAGCTATCGTAAGCTGATATTGAATAGCGGCTTACATATAGTATTTGTAAATTAATTACAGAGATCCAGGGGCGTGGCCAGGACATGCTGGATGGAAGTGTGAGGCCTGAGCTCCTCCAACAGCCAGCCTGAAATAAGCGTCAAAAACACACTAAATAAGCAAACTGCCTCTCCAGAGACAAGCCTGTGTGACCAGACGGCAGGATGACTAAAAGGAAGAACACAAAACTTACCTCCAGCAAACTTACAAAGTTTTATCCAGCCAAACCTCCAGACCACATGGAAATCAAAGATGGCGCAGATCCTTCACAGAGAGCAGGGGAACTGGAGTATAGCACAAACCCAGTGTGGAGAGAAAAAAGCACTGAAAAAAAGGTGAGATTCTCAGTGAGATTCTCAGTTCTGAAATGTCTCAAGCTAAATTCAAAACAAATAGACAGGAACACACATTGATTGCTGCACTTGCAAACCAAATGGAGTTTCCTCATACATACAAGGAGGGGGGGATGGTAGGGGAAAACCCATGCTAACCAAATCTTTCTACCTCACCCTCCTTATCAATAAATGGAGAAAACTACATATATAACACTCCAATTAAAAATCTGGTATATAGTGTGGAACTAGTATCAGAGTCACAAGAACCTGTAACAACTTCTATATTAAATCTGCTAATGGCACAATCTAAGACACTAATGACAGACTTTTCTGTCACTGAACTAAAAAAAGACATAGAAAGCATAGGAGACCGCACAGCACATATAGAGAATACATTTGCAGAATATATGGAAGCATATAATGAGCTGGTGGACCCACATAATGAACTGGAAAATACTGTTTCTACGTTACGTGTTAAACTAACAGATATGGAAAACAGATCCAGAAGGAATAATGTTAAATTGAGAGGAATCCCTGAGACAGTTAAAAGCGAACAATTAATGGAATTTGTAATTGAATACCTTAAACACTTAATACCAGAAGCTACTGAAATAGACCTGGTGATTGATAGAATTCACAGATTACCCAAAGCTAAAGCAGCACCAGCCAATGCCCCCAGAGACGTGATTCTAAGGCTACACTTCTGCACAATTAAAGACAGACTACTTAAAACCAGGAAAACAGGGAAATCCTTACCAGCTAAGTTTAAAGATATTCAAGTCCATGCTAATTTAGCACCAGAGACTCTGCAGCAAAGGAAACAATTTAAGGAAATCACAAAAACACTGAGAGAAAAGGGAAATAATATAAATGGGGCTTCCCTGTGAATTGAATAGTGTTTTACAAAGATACATCCTTCATGGCTAAGAACTACTCCGCGGCAATTGACTTACTACAAAAATGGGGCATAGACCTAACAAAAGATGCCAATATTGACCATTCACAAAAAAAGGGAAACTCCCCAAAACGTGTTCAACAAGAATGGGGAAAAGTTTAATAAGTAAAACGTAACAAGGGAGGAAGGAAGAAGGAGAGAAATGGAAGAGAGAATACTGTTCTAATTTGATTTTCTTTGGTGGGTGGGTGAGTGGATAGGGGGTGGTGTGGTGGTACCACAATAATGGGGGCCCTCCAGTGGGGGGGTTCTGAATGACATCTAAGGAATTTAAAAGATCAGAGGTCCCAAAGAAAATACTGTATATTAAAACGTTGACAACGTGGCATATACATTGATAATATGATGTAAGCAGGTGCATAATGGATTGTGATATGTTTTGTACAAATGGGACTCTGGATAATCAAACAAATCAGAAATGGAAAAATAGATACTTGGATTAAACCATAGAAGACCAAGTCGGGTAAAAACAATAAATAAGTCTCTATCTGGTATAAAATGGTATAATATATGTAGATTACTGTACTTGCATATACATATTGTTAATCTTAATGCGTGAATGCCTATAATATCAAAATGGGAAAACTGAAATAGAGTTAACGTGCCCTCTCTACCACCTTCTCTGCCCTCTCTCCCCTCCCTACACCCCTCCCCCCCTTTAGTTTTCCCCCCCTTTATTTTCCTCATTTATAGCACTTATATCTAGTTGTTTGGTTATAAATAATGGAGGTATATATGTGACTATTGCAACCACTATAGGATCTATAATCCAAATGTGGGGGATTGGTGAGGAGAGGGCTTTTTTTTTTTCCTTTTCTCAAATTGCCAAACTGTGATATAAAGAGAACATGATAAAAAGATATAGATAATATATTGAATATTGGATTAAGATTTGGAACTTTATATACGCAATCTAAGGCCTGTGAAAGTAACAGGTACGAAGATAACTTTTTTCTTTATTAGGACAATTGAATAGTTAATATATAACTGGTGAGGAGGGGAGGAGGAAGAGAGAGGGGGAAAAATAATTATGCGTAGGGTTCTTCTCCTACCCCACCAGAAATATCTAGAACAATCAGAGTACAGTTTTTCAGGTACCTAGTCCAAAAATATAACCCCCAATTGTTATTCAATATGGCGGACCTTTATCCCCCATGTAATAAGAAGTTACACAGATGTTATAAAGTTATTGTTATAATGTCTAATTTTATATTATATATATTTCTAAGGAGAACATACAATGCAGGAAAATTGGGAAACTGTTGTAAAATGTACAACAGACAATTGTCTCACCGGTACCAAACAACAGGGAAAGAAATCATCAAATGATTGGTACTGCTACACAACAAAGGAAAACAATATAGGATATGAGGGAAAGGAAATGGAAAAGGAATAGAAGGAAAGGGAAAACAAACTTGAAATAGAAAAGAATGACAAATAAAATAATATCCTACAATATAAGAGGTCTAAACTCCCCATATAAAAGATTTGCGATGTGGAAAGAAGTAAATGAACTCGGCCCAGATGTGGAGACTTTAATTTGACATATGACAAAGAGAAAGACATAAAATCAGGAAAACAAGTAAAACATAGACGGATCTTGTCTTCTATGCGCATAGATCGTGCATGCGCATAGAAGACAAGGTCCGTCGGGACCTGTCAGACTACACGCCGGGGGAGCGAGCGAGTGGGTAAGTTTCTTAGCTTCTCACCAGTCTTCTGTTTGTTCTATTGAAGAATGGCACAGCTCCTTTACCTCCTGTTCTTCAATAGAACTGGATTCCCAAACCTTGAAAATATGAGTGGAGATACCCTTTAATGTAAATGGCTGTGGGACCTGGGAAATGGTCTGGGGAACATTCGAAAAATCAATTTTACTCTCACTGGTGCTATTTTCGAACTCTCGCGTTTGAACATTCGATGTTCGCGCCTAGGTATCATGTACATTTTACTCGCGGATTCGATGCTCACGTATAGGCTTTAATGGACACTTTACTCGTGGATTCGATGTTGGCGCCTAGATACCATGGATATTTTACTCGCGGATTCGATGCTCGAGTATAGGTTTTAATGGACACTTTACTTGCGGGTTCAATGCTCGTGTATAGGTATAATAGGCATTTTACTCCCATATTCGAACGGTCGAACATTCGATATTTATTTAAGTCCGAAAATATCGAAAATCCGGGTCCGGGATAGTTTGAGAAGTCCGAATTAGTTCGAATTCGAATAGTTCGGCCCGACTCAGGTTCGAGTTCGAGTTCTAGTCCATCTCTAACCCTGAATCTAAACAACAAATCCAACAAGAAATAGAGGATGTGCTTTGATAATTATTTAGCTCACCCTTTCTCTACATGGAATGCTCAGAAAGCATATATGAGAGGAACAATAATGAAAATTGCTGCTCGGCAAAAGAAATTAAGGCTTCAAAGGAGACTATCTCTACTAGAAAACCTGAAAAAAACGAGAATAAACATAAAGAAAATCCCAACAATGAGAATTATATGGAAGTTAGGCGAGCTAAAAAACAGCTATCAGAACTAAATCACTATAATTTTATATACGGGGTCTTAAAGCAACCAAATCTCTAGCCAAAAGATTCAAAACTAAAATAAATAAAACTAAAATAGCATCCGTTATGGATAAACAGAATACAAAACTGGAAAATTCTCAACAGATCGCAAATGAATTTGCTCAATATTATGAAACATTATATAACTTAGAAAAACAACCCAAAAACTACAATTCCTAATGCTCAAGAAGTCAAAACCTTTTTGTGAAAAATTAAATTATCCTCATTGACAAATTCACAAGTAACAAATAATTAACAAACCCATACAAAAGTCAGAAATAAACTGGATTATATTTTCTCTACCGAACAATAAATCACCAGGAACAGATGGATATATAAATGAATATTACAAAATTTACTACCCATATTAACGCCACACTTACAACATTTTTTTAATATAGCAATACAAGAAGGCTTTCCCAAAGAAATGCTGGAGGCAATCATAGTACCCATACCTAAAGTAGACAAAGACACCAACTATATCAAAAATTTTAGACCTATTTCCCTTTTAAATACGGATATTTAACTCATTAACCCAGACCAAGTGGGTTTTATACCTGGAAGACTACCAGGGGATAATATAAGGAGGTTCATAGATATAATAAACTGGGTTCAAAAAAGGAAAATAACATCTATAATTTTGACACTTGATGCAGAAAAGGCATATGACAGAGTGAATTGGCTATATGTGGAAAACATATTAGACAAATTCAATATAAGAGGAAGTATCCAAAGAGCCATACTAAATCTATACAATCACCCATCCACTAAAGTATATATCTCACAGATGCTTTCTAAACCCTTCGTTACCTCGAACGGAGTAAGACAAGGATGTCCCTTGTCCCCCATGATCTTTGATCTTACAATGGAACAACTTATTGAATTAATTGCTTTTATTTATCCAGGGTTTAGCAGGCTGTTTGTAGTAGCAGCCTTATGGAGGTAGCCAATATGCAATTAGAATTGTGTGTGCACTGGAATTCTGTGTTTTGTATGTATTATGTTTTTGGTCTCTAGTTACAACAGCCCAATTTTCTAAATACTGTGTGTTACATTGAAGGTTTGACCAAGCCTTCTGAGAAAATTGTATTCCACCCAGAGTTAGGTCATGTGCTTGTTTGAGCAAAGTACTTTAAACTAGAGAGTCAGCTTCAAGCATCCAGGCCACACAGGAGAAGCTGTCAGCTCATGTAGCCAAAAAGGCAAGTACCAGTAGGTTAGGACCCAGTTAAAGAAAGCAACCGTGACGTGGTGACTGGGCTTAATATAATTTGGCCAACTTATTGTACTTTTATTTATCCAGGGTTTAGCAGTCTGTTTGTAGTAGAACCTTATGGAGGGAGCCAATATGCAATTAGAATTGTTTGTGCACTAGAATTCTGTTTTTTGTAGATATACCATGACCTGGATGAATGAATATTACAGATATACCATGACCTGGATGAATGAATATTACAGATATACCATGACCTGGATGAACGAATATTACAGATATACCATGACCTGTATGGATGAATATTACAGACATACCATGACCTGGATGGATGAATATTACAGATATACCATGACCTGGCAGGTTTCGTTTCGAAAAGGCAAAGCCCTCACTCACTCACTCACTCATCACTAATTCTCCAACTTGCCTCACTCATCACTAATTCTCCAACTTGCCGTGCAGGCAGACGGCTTAAATTTGGCAGGCTCATTCATTGCATCTTACTTACAAAAGTTAAGCAGGTTTCGTTTCGAAAAGGGGGGGAATAGAATTTTAAACTCCTGCACACTAACGGCTGGACCGATTTTTACCAAAAATTCAGGGTGTGTGCGGGGACTGGCTGAGGTGTAAGGGGAAGGGTTTGGAGGGTGGACAGAGAGGAATAGTGGGGGGTATAAGGGGCAGACGGGGAGGGGTGGTGGGGGTTATTTTCACCAAAATTTCATAGTTGAATAAAAAATATAACATTAAATTAAAGTTAATGAGTGTTGCATTATCTCAAAGCTTATTGAATTGTCTTTCTTTAATATATCAAGTGCCGAGTGATTACAGCAATCTTGATACATTATTGCTTTCTTACTAAAAACGTTATTTCAATACATCTCCGCTGCGAAGCGCGGGTATTTTGCTAGTTTACCAATAAAGTCAAATGGGGACATATTTGTAAAGGGGCCTTATTTTTTCATTTTTTTTCCTCCAGACTTTCTTAGTGTTTCTTAGAGTTCAGTGCAAATGATGGTAAATAGGAAAATTGCTTGACTCAAATGATGGCTGAAATGAAGTGTCAAATTGTTAATACGTTACTGAACATTATCTTGTTATTTAAAAAGGCCCCACACACTACAGGGAGATTCAATAAAGTTCTTATATTATAAAATGGTGCTAGATGCCCCAACCGATCAGGCTGATTCTTTCAAATTTGAAAGCTAATATCTGATGGTTGGGGCAAATTAAGCACCATTTTTAATGATAAAATTTTATTGAATACACATGATAGGTTTTTTCAGCACATAATAGATTCAAACGTAAAAACTCACCCAGTGAATTTCTCATTTTTTAAACTAGGATATGATAAATAGGTAAAAATAACTCACCAGTGGAAATTTCTCTATTTTATTAATAGGATATGAACAAAGTGATGTAAACACACCCAGGGATTTCTCTATTTTTAAATAGGATATTGATAAATACGTTACAAACTCAATAGGGATTTCTCTATTAGAGATAACATATGTGTATAAAAGCGTCAACCCAGGTACATATCTCTATTTATTAACAGGATGGATGATAAATAGTGTAAATCACCCAGGGGTAAATTTGTTCTCATTTATTTAATAGGATATGATAAATAGGTAACTAACCAGGGAATTTTCTCTATTTTATTAATTGGAATGTAATAATGCTAAAATCATCCAGGCGAATTTCCTCATTTAATTATAGGATATGATAAATAGTGTAAACTCACCCAGGGGAGATTTTTCATTTATTAATAGGATATGATAAATAGTGAAAACTAACCAGCGATTTTCTCTTTTATTAATAGGATATGATAAATAGTGTTAAAACTCACCCAGGTGATATTTCTCTTTTTATAATAGGATATGATAAATAATGTAAAAAATTCACCAGTGAATTTCTATATTATGATAATAGGATATATTAAAATAGTGTAAAACTCACCAGGGGAATTTTCTCGCTATGTATTAATAGGATACTGATAAATAGTGTAAAAACTCACCCAGGAGTATGTCTCTATTTTATTAATAGGATATGATAAATAGTGTAAAACTCACCCAGGCGAATTGTCTCTATTTTATTAACAGGATATGATAAATAGTGTAAAACTCACCCAGGGGAATTTTCTCTATTTTATAAATAGGATATGATAAATAGTGTATAACTCACCCAGGTGAATTTTCTCTATTTTATTAATAGGATATGATAAATAGTGTAAAACTCACCCAGGTGAATTTTCTCTATTTTATTAATAGGATATAATAAATAGTGTATAACTCACCCAGGGGAATTTTCTCTATTTTATTAATAGGATATGATAAATAGTGTATAACTCACCCAGGTGAATTTTCTCTATTTTATTAATAGGATATAATAATGAAAGGTCACAAGTTTAACACCTCAGCTCTATACCATTAGGCTGTAATGCATCTGGGCACATGCCTTAGCTACAGAACATTAAGAAGAAACTTCCTGCGAACAGGGAATGGTGGACATTGTAGTTTTGAAACATGCGAAAGGTCACAAGTTCAACACTCCTACTCTATACTATTAGGCTGTTTTACATCTGGAACCAGGCATTAGCTACAGGCTATAAATAAAGATAAACTGGGAGGAGAAATAAGTGTTTATATGTTAGATTATTATGGCAATGCTATTATAATAACATGAGGTCTATCCTACTGATGGTACCACTACCCCCGTACTTGTACTTTTATGTTATGTAAATGTCTATCCTTACTGGATTGTACCACTACCCCAGGTACTTTACTGTTATGTAATATGTCTATACCTTACGATTGTACCACTACCCCCAGGTACTGTACTGTTATGTAATGTCATGCACCTTACTGGATTGTACCACTACCCCCAGGTACTGTAACTGTTATGTATATTTGTCTAATCCTTACTGAATTGTACCACTACCCCAGGTACTGTACTGTTATGTTTGAATGTCTATCCTTACTGAATTGTACCACTACCCCCGGGGGGGTACACTGTACTTTATGTTATGTAATGGCTATCCTTACTGGATTGTACCACTACCCCCAGGTACTGTACTGTTATGTTTGTATATGTCTACTCCTTACTGGATTGTACCACTACCCCCAGGTACTGTACTGTTATGTTATGTAATGTCTATCCTTACTGGATTGTACCACTACCCCAGGTACTGTACTGTTATATATTGTAATGTCTATCATTACGGATTGTACCCTACCCAGTACGTACTGTTTTATAATGTAATGTCTATTTACTGGATTGTACCACTACCCCCAGGTATGTCCTGTTATGTATGTTCTTCCTTACTGGATTGTACCACATACCCCCAGGTACTGTACTGTTATAAATGTAATGTCTATCTTACTGGATTGTACCACTACCCCAGGTACTGTACTGTTATGTAATGTCATCTTACTGGATGGTACCACTACCCCTACTGTACTGTTATGTAATTATGTCTATCCTTACTGTGATTGTACCACTACCCCCAGGTACTGTAATGTTTAGGTATGTAATGTCTATCTACTGGATTGTCGCCACTACCCCCAGGTAATGTACTGTTATGTTTATGTAATGTCTATCCTTACTGGATTGTACCACTACCCCAGGTACGTACTGTTTAGTTATGTATGTCTATCCTTACTGGATTGTACCACTACCCCCAGGTACTGTTCTGTTTATGTTATGTAATGTCTATCCTTACTGGATTGTACCACTACCCCCAGGTCTGTACTGTTATGTTCATGTAAATGTCTATCCTTACTGGATTTGTACCACTACCCCCCAGGTACTGTACTGTGTATGTTATGTAATGTCTATCCTTACGGATTGTACCACTACCCCCAGGTAACTGTCTGTTATATCATGTATTTGTTTGTATGTCTATCATTACTGGATTGTACCACTACTTCCGGTACTGTACTGTTTTAGTAATGTCTATCCTTACTATTGTACCACTACCCCCAGGTACTGTACTGTTTATTTAATGTAATGTCTATCCTTACTGGATTGTACCACTACCCCCGGTACTGTACTGTTATATATGTTAATGTCTATCATTACTGCGATTGTACCACTACCTCCACTGTACTGTACTGTTAGTAATGTCTATCCTTACTGGATTGTACCACTACCCCCAGGTACTGTACTGTTATGTAATGTAATGTCTATCCTTAATGGATTGTACCACTACACCCCCAGGTACGTACTGTTATGTTTATTCATGTCTACCTTACTGAATTGTACCACTACCCCCAGGTACTGTACTGTTATGTTATGTAATGTCTATCCTTACTGATTGTACCACTACCCCCAGGTACTGTACTGTTATGTTATGTAATGTCTATCCTTACTGATTGTACCACTACCCCCAGGTACTGTACTGTTATGTCATGAAATGTCTATCCTTACTGGATTGTACCACTACCCCCAGGTACTGTACTGTTATGTTATGTAATGTCTATCCTTACTGGATTGTACACTACCCCCAGTACTGTACTGTTATTAATGTAATGTCCTATCATTCTGGATTGTACCACTACCCCAGGTACTGTACTGTTATTAATGTCTATCCTTACTGGATGTACCACTACCCCAGGTATTGTACTGTTATGTAATGTATTGTCTATCCTTACTGGATTGTACCACTACCCCAGGTACTGTACTGTTATTAATGTAATGTCTATCATTACTGGATGGTACCACTACTCCATGTACTTTACTGTTATGTAATGTCTATCCTTACTGGATTGTACCACTACCCCCAGGTCTGTACTGTTATGTAATGTAATGTCTATCCTTACTGGATTGTACCACTACCCCCAGGTACTGTACTGTTTATATAATGTAATGTCTATCCTTACTGGATTGTACCACTACTCCAGGTACTGTACTGTTTAGTTTGTAATGTAATGTCTATCCTTACTGGATTGTACCAAACTACCCCCAGGTACTGTATTGTTTAATAATGTATTCCTTACGATTGTACCACTACCCACCAGGTACTGTACTGTTATATAATGTATAATCCTTACTGAGTGTACCACTACCCCCGGTACTGTACTGTTATGTTATGTCTATCCTTACTGGATTGTACCACTACCCCCAGGTACTGTACTGTTATGTATGTCTATCCTTACTGGTTTGTACCACTACCCCCAGGTACTGTACTGTTATGTTAAGTAATGTCTGTCTTACTGGATTGTACCACTTACGCCCCAGGTACTGTACTGTTTATGTAATGTATGTCTATCCTTGGTTTTGTACCACTACCCCCAGGTACTGTACTGTTTAATGTTATTCCTGTCCTTACTGGATTGTACCACTACCCCCAAGGTACTGTACTGTTATGTTATGTAATGTCTATCCTTACTGGGAATGTACCCTACCCCAGGTACTGTACTGTTATATAATGTAATGTCCTATCATTACTGGATTGTACCACTACCCCAGTACTTACGTTATGTAAATGTCTATCCTTATGGATTGTAACCACTACCCCCAGGTACGTGTAGCTGTTATGTAATGTAATGTTAATCCTTTACTGGATTGTCACCACTACCCACCAGGCACTGTAATTTTAGTAATGTACTGTCATCCTTACTGGTATGTACACTACCCCCAGGTACTGGTACGTTATGTTTAATGTCTTTCTATCCTTACTGAATTGTAGCCACTACCCCCAGGTTACCTGTACTGTTATGTTATGTATGTCTATACCTTACTGGATTGTACCCACCCCCAGGACTTATGTTATGTTATGTAATGTCTATCCTTACTGGATTGTACCAATACCCCAGTGTACTGTACATGTTATGTTCCATGAACTGTCTATCCCTACGGATTGTACCCTACCGCCGTACTGTTACTGTTATGTTATGTTGATGTTCATCCTTACTGGATTGTAACCACTACCCCCCCAGGTACTGTACTGTTATATACATGTAATGTCTATCAGTAGCTGGATTGTACCACTACCTCCAGGTACTGTACTGTTATGTTAATGTCTATCCTTACTGGTTGTACCACTACCCCAGGTACTGTTACTGTTAGGTTATGTACTGCTATCACTTACTGGATGTACCACACCCCCAGGTTATGGTCTGTATATAATGTAATGTCTATTTCATTAACTGGATTGTAACACTCCCAGGTTACTTTACTGTTATGATAATGTCCTTCCTTACTGGATTGTACCACTACCCCAGGTACTGTACTGTATGTAATAATGTCTTCCTTACTGGACTTGTACCACTACCCCAGGTACTGTCTGTTATATATGTAATGTCTATCCTTAACTGATGTACACTACCTCGTCGGTCTGTACGCTTTTATGTTATGTAAGTAGTCTATCCTTACTGGAATGTACCACTACCCCCAGTACGTAGTGTTTCTATAAGTATATCCTTAATGGATGTGTACCACTACCCCGCGTACTGACTGTTATAAATTGATATCCTTACGGGATTGTTACCAATCACCCCAGAGTACATGTATTTATGTATGTTATCCTTACTGGATTGTACCACTACCCCCAGTACTGTACTGTTATTGAATGTCATCCTTTTTTGTGAACTGGTTTGTACCCCTACCCCAGGTACTGTACGGTTTATTGTTAAGTAATGTTGCCTTACTGATTGTACCACTACCCCAGGTACTGTACTGTTTGTAATGGAATGTCTATCCGTTACTGGTTTGTACCCACTACCCCCAGGTACTGGTACTGTTTTGTTAAGTAATGTCTGTCCTTACTGGATTGTACCATACCCCAGGTACTGTATGTTATGTTATTGTAATGTCTATCCTTACTGGATGTGTACCACTACCCCTAGGGTACTGTACGTGATGTAATGTCTATCCTTACTCGATTGTACCCAACTACCCCCCAGGTACTGCTGGGGGAATGAGTATTGCAACAGATATATACGTGCTTAAAATTTTATAAGACATTTAATAGAAAACCCTTTTAATGGCAGATTTATGTATTATAATATTACATGAGAAAAAGGGAGACATTTCCATTTGTATACTTTGGTTAAAAGATTTTTTAAAGAATTCTAAGAATGAGGTGTCCATTCACATCTAAAATATTGAGAATTTAAGTTTCCCAATTTAAAGGGCAGACCATATCAATAACATGCAATTAGGTATGTTCACGTCCTTCCCTGATAGAATTACTTATCCTGTTTCCCCCTCCAAACATTTGGCATAATCAAGTCTTGTTTCAAAAGAAATCCTCCAGCTAAGTATATGAATAATACTTTTACAGGAAGCTGAGCCTTGCCCTTAAAAATAACTGCAACCCAATCATGATATTATACTTCAGAGATGCCCCTCGTCCTGAACAGACACAGCGATTTCAATGTAATTTGTAAACCCTGCAACTCAGTATTATATCTTGCTAAAAGCAGAAACAAGCGGTACATTCTCGGGTTTCCATACTTGTACTGAACCACAACTCTCGTATTTAAGTAAAAAAACATTAATTTTTTTTCACTTGACGCGTTTCAGACCAACAACAGTCCTTATCTAAGCTTATGATTAAGGACTGTGTGTTGGTCCCATAATGAGGTCAAGTGAATAAAGATTATAATTTCTTAATACGAGAAGTGTTCTAAGTTTGTTCCGATACAGTGCATTGGACCTGGATATGTACTCATTGGGGCATCTCTGTAAATCTGGAACTAGCTGGTAAATTTTAATACTGTGAACCTAGCATGTTAACCTGGAATGGATCTCTATATGACTCAGGTCAGCCAATGCTGTTAGTTTTGAACCACACATCGTGGCAGGATTGCCTGGGTCTCTTCCAGATCTGCAGGATTGTCCTATTAGTTCCCTGGATGCAGATATATATATACCTGATATTCTACAAATGCATGTACAATATGTAGAAACACTGTTCAAGCTGAAGGTGTATGTCTGGCAGAAGGTAAAAGCTGACTATGTCGACTTTGCCATAAGGGCACCATGCCCAGCCTTCCTGATGAGTGGCCAGAGCTTGATCAATATGCATACTTAACTCTGGATAATCACTCATCAATACCATCGTTGACCAATGTTATTTTTGGGAAGGAAAGGTGGTGAATGAAGCAGAAATTTCCCTTCTTCCTTCTTAGGGACTAGTGGGGATACCTAAGATTTGGGAAGGAAGGTGTGTGATGGGGCCTGCCATACTACCCAGCCGACTCTTTTTATTAGCTTTTTCCAAACTATTTTTTCTTGACTGATGGCAGATTTTAGGTCCATCGGTGAAGCCTGATTGCAGGATCATAGCCTCCCAACATTTAGTGTAATGTTTAGCAAGTGAGCATCTTTAAGACACCCACTGCCCATGCAGATGGCCGTGATGTTCCAATGTTCTCTTAAGCTTCTCCAGCACCGCCACAGGCATCGTCATACCTGCAGGATGAAAACCATCGGCAATGAGATTCATGTTGAGAGCCAGCATGTACCTTTACGATTTTGCATTGCCATACTCCTTGAAGTGAAGCAGCTGGTTGAAAGGGCACCACAAAGGGCCTAGTCAAGTTATGGTCAATGCCACAGGCTCTGTCTTGGCAATCCATTTCATGAAGAGCTGGAAGCCATATGTTTATGAAACTGCTCATCATATTTGAGCCATGACGTCACCATAGTCCTATACGCTCCCCATATAATTTCAAATAAGAAACAAGATGAAAATCATTCATACAAAACACTGTCATATACAGTGCAACAATTGTTAATGGTACGAGGTATACACAGTTATTGTTTTTTTATAAGGTTTGTCAATGGATTCCTTCTCGGTAGGGATTGTACTAGTAAAAAGACATCCACAAATTGGCCATGTCCAAATTTTGTCTTTCATTTCTTGTCGAGGTGTGGTAACCCTAAGGAGTCGTTCACAAAGTTGTTCAGCGGCGACCATCCTGGGCACAGGGTAGAGTGGATTCCCTTGGGTTGTTGGCTAAGCCTGCACTACTCTGTTCCAGTGGTGTATTGAGAGAGGAAGTGTCTGTGGAGACTTGATGTCTAGCATTAGTTGTAGGAAGGGTGTGAAGGAAGGGCGAACTTCTTGTCAATTGCTGCAGTAGAACTCGGGTTTTGCTTCCTAATGGCAGCATTTCTGTAACAACTGTAGCAAAAGTTGTAGTGTGTCTGCCATGCTTGTGGTGGCAGTCTTGACTAGTTAGTGTAGCTTCTCTCGCTTTAGAATTGTCTTGCTGCCTGATAACAATAGTATTGTCCCGAACCCTGTTCCAGAGCACTCACCAGTGACCGTTGATGGTATAGCCACCTGGCAGCTTCTTTGGGTATCTGTTTGGTTTTGATTATGTCTTCCAGCTTGAGGCTGTTGGTTGTGTAGCTGAAGTGGAGCGGGGTTGGTAGAGGTAGTCTATGATGAAGGCAGGTAGAAGGCTGAGTATTGCCGCTCAAACTATTGGCTGAAGGAGAGGAATGGAGGACTGCAGATGACTGGGCAGTAAGCCTGGGGGGGGGGGGGTGTATTGAGCAGGGGAAACATGCCGCAGTAAGAGGATGGCTGGTGGATCCTGTAGTTTGGTGGCTGCAAGAACCAAAGTATGGGCAGAAGCTTTCTGGCTTGATAATGCAGAGACCTGGAGGACCAGGATCAAGCATCATCAGCCATCAACGCATTTCTGGTTTTCACATAGCACAATCCAGAGATGGGTGGAATGGCGTGGTCTGGGCCCAAACCTCGCTGTTTGGTTGCACTCTGAGTTCACGGGATGGAGGTCAAGTGTGTAGTCGAGGCTGATCTGGTCCGTCGCTTGAGAGCGGAGCAGGAAGCTGCCGAGTGTGAGGTGGGTTGAAGCGCCTTGGAGGGAAGGGAGATTGAATGGGCCTGCCTAAGGTAGACCTTGCTGATTTAGAGGGCTTAGTCTCTTGTGCGCCCAGATCTTCGCTGCTGTGTAGCTGAGGAGATATGTGAGTGAGGGAAGAGGCAGGGGGGAAAGCAGAGAGCGGCATGTGGGATGCTAGATAGCAGGGATTTGAGTACTTACCCCCGTTTTGTTCTGTGGCTGCAAAAGGAGTAGCAAAGTTTGAATTGCACGTGTAACACCGGCCTTTATAGTTTGTCTTAATTTATGCTTTCTACAAATATCAAAAATACAAAATTTTTTTAAAATCAGATAGGAACCCGGATATTTGATGATCCATTGCTTTATCCTGACTCTTAAGTTAAAAAAAAAAAGTTTAAAAAAAGAAAGTTCTACATAAACAGGGTGATTTAATATTTAAAAAAACCGTGCTATGCAATACCGGACGATCTACGGGATTATGTTTGGTATTGGCATCTTCTTGGGATAGCATAAATGGTAAAAAGCGCGGGTGGTGTGTGTGGGTTTAAACGACCATGATCCAACTCAGTGTAAAGTTTCTCACTACAAGGTGCGAAAACTAAACACTTGTGGAAAACGTGGATCGGGTACGCTGTGCACTGTGTTTCCAAAATCATTTGAAACCACACAATGTCCTAAAATCAGTATATATAACATTGGATAAACATGGGTTTTACCCTTATTTTAGTATACTGAAACTCCCCCATAGATTCAGAAAAGGCAGGTCTTCACAGCCCTCTTGAGAAGTCCATACACAGCCCATAGAAAGACCTTATAACATCCCAATAGAAAGTTCAATAGACAAGCCCATGAAGGTCCCATATGCATCCCTATTAGAAAGTCCAACACAGCTCTATAGAAAGCCCAATACACAGCTCTATAGAAAGTCCAATACACAGCCCCATAGAAAGTCCAATACCAGCCCCAAATAAAGTCCCCATCAGCCACATAGAAAGCCTTATCACAGCCCGCATAGAAGTTCAATAGACAGCCCCATAGAAGTCCCATACACAGCCCTATAGAGCCAATACACACCCATAGAAAGTCCAATACACAGCCCCATAGAAAGTCCCATATACAGCCCTATAAAGTCCAATACACAGCCCCATAGTAAGTCCAATACACAGCCCAAACACACTATCATTACCAAGCCCCATAAAACGTCACTTAGCACCATATAAAGTCCAATTACAAGTCACATAGAAAGTCCCATACACATCCCATAGAAAGTCCCATACACAGCCCCATAGAAAGTCCATACTACAGCCCATAGAAGTCCATATACAGCCCCAAGAGAAGTCAATACACAGTCCCACGGAAAGTCCAATAGACCATACACCATAGAAAGTCCAATACACAGCCCCATATAAGCTCCATACACAGTCCCATAGAACTTACGGGATGGTACCACTCCCAGGTACTGTACTGTTATATAATGTAATGTCTATCATTACTGGATTGTACCACTACCTCCAGGTACTGTACTGTTATGTAATGTCTATCCTTACTGGATTGTACCACTACCCCCAGGTACTGTACTGTTATGTAATGTAATGTCTATCCTTACTGATTGTACCACTACCCCAGGCACTGTAATGTTATGTAATGTAATGTCTTCCTTACTGGATTGTACCACTACCCCAGGTACTGTACTGTTATGTTATGTCATGTCTATCCTTACTGAATTGTACCACTACCCCCAGGTACTGTACTGTTATGTTATGTAATGTCTATCCTTACTGGATTGTACCACTACCCCCAGGTACTGTACTGTTATGTTATGTAATGTCTATCCTTACTGGATTGTACCACTACCCCCAGGTACTGTACTGTTATGTATGAATGTCTTCCTACTGGATTGTACCACTACCCCCAGGTACTGTACTGTTATGTTATGTAATGTCTATCCTTACTGGATTGTACCACTACCCCCAGGTACTGTACTGTTATATAATGTAATGTCTATCATTACTGGATTGTACCACTACCTCCAGGTACTGTACTGTGATGTAATGTCTATCCTTACTGGATTGTACCACTACCCCCAGGTACTGTAATGTATGTTATGTAATGTATTCCTTACTGGATTGTACCACTACCCCCAGGTACTGTACTGTTATATAATGTAATGTCTATCATTACTGGATTGTACCACTACCTCCAGGTACTTTACTGTTATGTAATGTCTATCCTTACTGGATTGTACCACTACCCCCAGGTACTGTACTGTTATGTAATGTAATGTCTATCCTTACTGGATGTACCACTACCCCAGGTACTGTACTGTTATATAATGTAATGTCTATCCTTAGGATTGTACCACTACCCTCCAGGTACTGTACTGTTATGTTATGTAATGTAATGTCTATCCTTACTGGATTGTACCACTACCCCCAGGTACTGTATTGTTATATAATGTATATCCTTACTGGATTGTACCACTACCCCCAGGTACTGTACTGTTATATAATGTATATCCTTACTGGATTGTACCACTACCCCCAGGTACTGTACTGTTATGTTATGTTATCCTTACGGATTGTACCACTACCCCAGGTACTGTACTGTTATGTATGTCTATCCTTACTGGTTTGTACCACTACCCCCAGGTACGTACTGTTATGTTAAGTAATGTCTGTCCTTACTGGATTGTACCACTACCCCCAGGTACTGTACTGTTATGTAATGTAATGTCTATCCTTACTGGTTTGTACCACTACCCCCAGGTACTGTACTGTTATGTTAAGTAATGTCTGTCCTTACTGGATTGTACCACTACCCCAGGTACTGTACTGTTATGTATGTAATGTCTATCCTTACTGGATTGTACCACTACCCCTAGGTACTGTACTGTTATGTAATGTCTATCCTTACTCGATTGTACCACTACCCCCAGGTACTGTCCTGGGAATGATATTGACACAGATCTATACAGTCTTACAAATTTTATAAGACATTTAATAGAACACTTTAATGGCAGATGATATATTATAATATTACATGGAAAAAGGGAGACATTTCCATTGTATACTTTGCCTTTAAAAGATTTTTTTAAAGAATCTTAAAGAATGAGGTGTCCATTCAATCTAAAAATATTGAGAATTTAAGTTTCCACAATTTAAAGGGCAGACATATCAATCAACATTGAATTAGGATGTTCACGTCCTTCCACTGATATGAATTATTAATCCTGTTCCCCCTCACAAGACATTTGCAAATCAAGTCCTTGTTTCAAAAGAAATCCTGCCTAGCTAAGTATATGAAATATACTTTACAGGAAGCTGCAGCCTTGCCCCTAAAAACTGACAACCAATCATGATATAGCTCAGAGATGCTCCCTCTCTCTGACAAAGAACAGCGATTTCAATGTAAATTTTGTAAACCTGCAACCTCAGTATTATATCTTGCTAAAAGCAGCAACAATGGGTACATATCTCGGGTTCCAATACTGTACCGGACCACAACTCTCGTATTAAGTAAAAAAAAATATAATTTTTTTTCACTTGACGCGTTTCAGACCAACACACAGTCCTTAATCATAAGCTTATGATTAAGGACTGTGTGTTGGTCCATAATGAGTCAAGTGAATAAAGATTATAATTTTACTTAATACGAGAGTGTTCTAAGTTGTGGTCCGGTACAGTGCATTGGAACCTGAGATATGTACTCATTGTTGGCGCATCTGTAAATCTGGAACTAGCTGTGGTAAATTTTAATAACTGTGAACCTAGCATGTTAACCTGGAATGGATCCTCTATAGGATCTCAGGTCAGCCAATGCTGTTTAGTTTGAACCACACATCGTGGCAGGATTGCCTGGGTCTATTCCCAGATCTGCAGGATTGTCTATTAGGTTCCCCTGGATGCGATATATATACCTGATATTCTACAAATGCATGTACATATGTATGAAAACTGTTTCAAAGCTGAAGGTGTATGTCTGGCAGAAGGTGAAAAGCTGACTATGTCAGACTTTGCCATAAGGGCACCATGCCCAGCCTTCCTGATGAGTGCCAGAGCTTGATCAAATAATGCATACTTAACTCTGGATTAATCACTCATCAATACCATCGTTGACCAATGTTATTTTTGGAAGGAAAGGTGTGTGAATGAAGCAGATTTCCTTCTTCCTTCTTAGGGACTAGTGGGGATACCCTAAGATTTGGGAATGGAAGGTGTGGTGATGGGCCTGCCATACTACCCAGCCCGATCTTTTTTATTAGCTTTTTCCAAACTATTTTTCTTGACTGATGGCAGATTTTAGGTCATCGGTGAAGCCTGATTGCAGGATCATAGCCTCCCAACATTTAGTGTAGATGTTTAGCCAAGTGAGCATCTTTAAGACACCCACTGGCATCCTCACCTTTGGCAAGATAGGACAGTGATTGATTACCTCCGAATTGTTTGCTCATTTAAAGCATTTTGCTGCCAGGTGCAATCCGCCACAAAATGAGCATTCGTGGCAGTACCTGCAGGATGAAAACCATCGGCAATGAGATTCATTGTAGAGCCAGCATGTACCTTTACGATTTTGCATTGCCAATACTCCTTGAAGTGAAGCAGCTGGTTGAAAGGGCACCACAAAGGGCCTAGTCAGAGTTATGGCCAATAGCCAAGGCTCATGTCTTGGCAATCCCATTTCATGGAAGAGCTGGAAGCCATTGTTTATGAAACTGCTCATCATATTTGAGCCATGATGTCCACCATAGGTCTATACGCTCCCCATATAATTTCCAAATAAGAAAAAAAGGATGAAAATCATTCATACAAACACTGTCATATAAGTGCAATCAATTGTTAATGGTACGAGGTATAACAGTTATTTACCCCCAGGTACTGTACTGTTATGTTATGTAATGTCTATCCTTACTGGATTGTACCATTACCCCCAAGTACTGTACTGTTAGGTTATGTAATGTCTATCCTTACTGGATAGTACCTCTACCCCCAGGTACTGTACTGTTATGTTATGTAATGTCTATCCATACTGGATTGTACCACTACCCCCAGGTACTGTACTGTTATGTTATGTAATGTCTATCCTTACTGGATTGTACCACTACCCCCAGGTACTGTACTGTTATGTTATGTTATGTCTGTCCTTACTGGATTGTACCACTACCCCCAGGTACTGTACTGTTATGTTATGTAATGTCTATCCTTACAGGATTGTACCACTACCCCCAGGTGCCGTACTGTTATGTAATGTAATGTCTGTCCTTACTGGATTGTACCTCTACCCCCAGGTACTGTACTGTTATGTTATGTAATGTCTATCCTTACTGGATTGTACCACTACCCCCAGGCACTGTACTGTTATGTTATGTCTATCCTTATTGGATTGTACCACTACCCCCAGGTACTGTACTGTTATGTTATGTAATGTCTATCCTTACTGGATTGTACCACTACCCCCAGGCACGGTACTTTTATGTTATGTCTATCCTTACTGGATTGTACCATTGCCCCCAGGTACTGTACTGTTAAGTAATGTCTATCCTTACTGGATTGTACCATTGCCCCCAGGTACTGTACTGTTATGTAATGTCTACCCTTACTGGATTGTACCACTACCCCCAGGTACTGTACTGTTATGTAATGTAATGTCTATCCTTACTGGATTGTACCATTACCCCCAGGTACTGTACTGTTATGTTATGTAATGTCTAGAAAGTCCAATACACAGCCCCATAGAAAGTCCAATACACAGCCCCATAGAAAGTCCCATATACAGCCCTATATAAAGTCCAATACACAGCCCCATAGTAAGTCCAATACACAGCCCCAAACACACTCACATACCAAGCCCCATAAAAAGTCACTTAGCACCATATAAAGTCCAATACACAGTCACATAGAAAGTCCCATACACATCCCATAGAAAGTCCCATACACAGCCACATAGAAAGTCCCATATACAGCCCCATAGAAAGTCCCATATACAGCCCCAGAGAAAGTCAAATACACAGTCCCACAGAAAGTCCAATACACAGCACCATAGAAAGTCCAATACACAGCCCCATAGAAAGTCCCATACACAGTCCCATAGAAAGTCCAATACACAGCCCCATAGAAAGGCACAATACACAGCCCCATAGAAAGTCCCATACACAGCCCCATAGAAAGTCCCATATATAGCCCCAGAGAGAAAGTCCCATACACAGCCCCATAGAAAGTCCCATATACAGATGTGCCCTGCATACCTTTCTGCGCAGCCTGAATATTAAAAAGCCTTCCTTTAGAGAACTTTGTTTAATCCTGTTACTTCTCCCATTTCTTTCCATTGCAGTCTGAGCTGATCTATGAGTGAGCAGGACAACAATTGCCTAACCCTCTGAAATCAAGAGTATTCTGTGTATTACAGTGTACAGCTTTTGTTTTCCCATGATTTTGTCCAGCTGCTCCTTCAAGCATCCAGATCAGCTAAGAACCTGAGTATAAGCCGAAGGAAGAGTTTCAGGAGGATTTTTTAAACATTTCTTGGCTTATACCTGAGTATATACGGTATATCATAATGGCTACAAAAATCTTAAAATCAAAAATAATTTGGAAAACTATATTTTCAATTGTAAGATCACACACAATATCACATGTACTATTTGTTCTTCAGATCAGCTATGGAGCTACAGACACTCTATTTAGTGACAGACTAAGGTTTCCATCAGTCTATCAGACAGTCCCTAATGATAAACATCAGAACCAAGCTATCATTCAGCTACTCAAACACTTTGGATGGACCTGGGTGGGGATTTTGTTGGCCATGGATGATGACAGCAGCCGGAAAGCAAGTGAAGATCTTAAGGAACAGATTATAAGGAATGGGATGTGTGTGGAGTTTGTCTATATATATAATATACATGTAATGGCACATCCGATTGAAATGACACGTGTGATTTCCAGGAGATCTGCAAATGTTATGATTATCATTTCTACTGGGACAAGTTACAGTAGCTTTCTTCAAAATTTAGCACTTAATTATGTTCTACTTAGAAAGACCTTGATATTTACAAGTGGGTCTCTTTCTGATAATACTATGTCATCCTTTTCATTTCTCAATTTAAATGGAAGCTTGATATTTTCATCATTAACCATAAATGCTGGACTTGAGAATTATATGACAAAGGCAACTCCATACGTGTATCTACTGACCCCTATATTGCTGAAATATGGATGTATATATTCCTATGTTGCATCCCAGAAATGATGGGAATCAACATATTGGATGAGCCGTGGAGTTACTGTCGAGATTTATGTGGATATACATCCAATAGATGTCTCTGCTCTGGGAATGAAACCCTTGCAGAATCTGTAGATCATAAGTCAACCATGTACAGTGTTTATAAGGCTGTATACGGATTGGCCTACGGCCTACATGGATTATTATTAGATATTTCTTCACATTGGATACATAATGACAATGCCCATATAAAAAGTATTCTGAACACAAAAAAGGTGAATTAAATGTTTTATGTTTGTGTTTAGTGGTAATTATTTTATTGTAGGAAAATTCAAAAGCTAAACAAAAAATGCTAAGATACCAAGTTAAATAACTCTAGTAGTTCTCTATTTTACAGGTCCAACAGGTATTGGTTCATAGTTATTACTATAAATCATGTAAATGTAGCATTTTAAAAGCTGTTTGTTACCAATCAAAATAAATGTATAGTTTAGGATAAATAGGATCTGCAACCCCTGTGGAGAGGGGATCCACATTCTAATGAAATCCCACCCCTTCCCTTATACACGTTCTAATGAGATCCCACCCCTTCCCTTATACACATTCTAATGAGATCCCACCCCTTCACTTATACACATTCTAATGACATCCCACCCCTTTCCCTCATACACTTCTAATGACATCCACCCCTTCCCTCTCACTTCTAATGATCCCACCCCTCCCTCCCTATACACATTCTAATGAGATCCCACCCCTTCCCTATACAACATTCTAATGAAATCCCACCCCTTCCCTTATACACTTCTAATGAGATCCCACCCCTTCCCTTATACACGTTCTAATGAAATCACCCACCCCTTCCCTTATACACATTCTAATGAGATCCCACCCCTTCCCTATACACATTCTAATGAGAATCCCACCCCTTCCCTTATCACATTCTAATGAAATCCCACCCCTTCCCTTATACACGTTCTAATGAGATCCACCCCTCCCTATACCCATTCTAATGAACCCACCCTTCCTATACACATTCTAATGAAATCCCACCCCTTCCCTTATACACATTCTAATGAGATCCCACCCCTTCCCTCATACACATTTTAATGAGATCCCACCCCACCCTCATGTCTGCAGGTTTGGAAACTGTAAGGGCTTTAGGTTTTTGGGTGCGTTTTGCGAATCGCAATGTAATTTAAAATATAATGGAAATTGCGAGAATCAGTTCCCACTATATAATATACGTTCCAAATCTATTCGTTCCGTTTTTTTCCGCATGCATGCGTGACTTTGGTCCGTGTATGTCGGAATCGCACTTTAATAATAGGCTATGGGAATGCAAAAGAAAAATGCCACTTTTTGGGGTTTTTTGCTTTTTCTCCAGTATTTAATGTGATTTTGAAAAAAATGCACACAAATGCAAACGGTCAGGAGACACGGACACATGCACACAAATGCATGGAAAAAATTGCAAACAGATCGGAATGTGGACAAGATACTTTATCCAAAACGCTCTCGAAGCAGACAATGCAATCCACATAGTAGGACCTAGCCCAAAAGGAAGATGTAAGTAATGAATTGCAAGTTGTAAACAGGTAAATTTAGCAGGACTACAGTTTGGAAATTACACTACACACAATCTAGGATTTTGGTTTGTTTCTACAGCTGAACAATATCCTACAGAATGTTCATTTTAAGTTGTCGGATGAAGAGATTTTCTTTACTCCAGATGGAGATGTTCCAGCAAAGTATGACATCATAAACATGGTTAAGCATCATTCAAAAATCCATTATATAAAGGTTGGAAGCTTTAAATCCACAGGTCCAAACAGCAGCCCCTGACCATCAAGATGAAGACATTATGTGGAACCAACATTTTACATGGGTAAGATTGTAATAATGTTCCTAATAAACTGAAATATTGTATATATGTGCATTTTAATACAGAAAAAGTGAACTCTGATTTGATTTCATTTTATATTTTTAATGTGTGTTCTATGCTCTCTGATCCCCTGCAAGAGCCTGTCACAGCGGTGTAACTATAGCCCCCTTAACCCATGTAATAATGAGGTAGCCTGGGGACTAAGGGGCCTGGTGGTTGGCCACCTCAGTACTGTACCTAAAACAGCTGTACGGCTCTGTGACCTGCTGTTTTTAAATACTCCAATTAGCTGTTTAAACATCTGTTTCTACTACATTATCTTGTGGGGGTGGGTGCACGGAGGAGAGGAGCCCACCTGGCTCCCTGTAGTTACACTTCTGGCTTATCAAAATAACCTTTAAACAAACACATCAAATAAACATTAGGGTCCTATAGATCTCACCACACCCTGTACCTTCCATTTCTAATAATGTTCCATTTGAAAAGTAATGGTGCAAGGTCCCCTTTTCCATGGCAGGCAATATGGAGGTTTGTCAGATTTCTGTTTCCAAGTGAACTTGAAGGAAAATTATTCTGTTGTGTTTCAATTAGTTCCTTTGGTGGAAAACAACTTTTAGTTTAACTAGGAAACCCATCTGGTCTTTTTTATGGTTTTATCCAGCAACAAGGTAAATGGGTAAAATATAAGGGACACGTCTGCAAAGAGTTTGTATGTTTCTCCCCATGCTTGGGTTTCCTCCAAACACTCCATTTCCCCCCATAATCATAAAGATTTACTGAAGTTTGTATGTTTCAAAAAAATGTACTCTGTGGAGGGACTAATTTCAATGTATACATGTCATTATAAAGCGCTATGGAAGATGTTGGCACTATATAAATCCACAATAATAATAATAATAGTGAATATAGAGGGGGAAAAGTATAGCACACTATTCCAGCCCCATTATTTAATGGTTTCACTTTTTTTTTTTCACTCGTCTTTTTACGATTGATATACCTAAAAAACATTTGGACTTGCTTTGTTCTGCTGATCCTTAGTTCTGCTATCCTTACTGTTCCCTTTGATTTCAAATTTTTAAATGCCATTTTATTTTTTTCCATTTCCCTTTTTACCTGAGCAAAGGTCAGGCAGGAGTAAACATTACATTGCTTATGTAACTATGAATCTAAATTATCCTGCCTCATACTTCTCAAAGCCTATATATTAAGTTAACCTTAACTGTACAGAGTTACCGTATATACTCGAGTATAAGCCGACTCGAGTATAAGCCGAGGCACCCATTTTTGCCTCAAAAATTAGAAAAGATGATTGACCCGAGTATAGCCGAGGGTATACATAACCCTAATACCTTTCCACTGTAGATGTTTGGAAACTACAACTCCCAGCATGCTTGGTTGCTGGAGTTGTAGTTTCCAACCACCTATAGTAAAAATACTCACCCCAAATCATACTCTTCAAATACTCATAGGTTAGAGCCCCACATGTTGTTTGCTCAGGGGGCTTGAATACCTTAAATAAGTTGTGCTGTGATTAGAGTAAGATACATTTTAATAGGCAGTTCTTGTTCCTTTGCTATTCCTCATACTGTTTGGTGTTTTCTAGCTCCAACCCTGTTAGTTGTGAGCCTTAACAAGAAGAAAATCCCATTCTGAAATCCAATTTCATTCACCACTTTAAATACCAACATGACTGACCTATTAGTACAACTTAGAAATGCTATAAGCTAAACACATACTGTCCCTCCAGCCCTCCCCCCATACCCCCCAGCCCTCCCCCAGTCCCCCCCCAGCTCACTTACCCGTACCTGGTCTTCAGTCTTCCTCTCTCTGCAATCCAGAAGCAGCGCGAGTCCGGCCGGCAGTTCCCATTACTGCTTCGCGGCTGCGCGATGACGTCATCCCGCCAGCGTGCGTGATGACGTCATCGCGCAACCGCGAAGAACTACTGGGAACTGCCGGCCGGACTCGCGGCTGCCTCTGGATTTAAGGTAAGTGCCTTCTGACTCGAGTATAAGCCGAGTCAAGGTTTTTAGGTTAAATTTTAAACCTAAAAACCTCGGCTTATACTCGAGTATATACGGTAGATCTTTACTTCAAAATATGATTGGAAGGTTCTCATTCATCCAGGTCATGGTATATCTGTTGTATTCAGTTAGATTAACTGGACTTCGCAAGTCGCCCGACTGGTACCTTCTGAATGCAAGGTGTTGATTGTGAAACTGCCAAGGGTTCGGTGTTAAAACAGCATTGTACATTGCAGACAGTGTTGAAACCCCCACTTCTATTTAGGCTTGGTTTCTTTATTTTCACATAAATGGCCTCCTTGACACCTCTCTTGAACCAATCCTATTGCATTCATTACTTCAAAGGAATGTTCTTTTCACCTAGATGCAGGTACACTGACCTGAGAAATTGGCTCTTCTGTGCTGGGCCATATGTTGGTGCAGTTGCTGTTTGGTCTCCCCACATACAAATCAGAGCATTCTTCACTGCACTGCACTGTGTATATGATGTTGCTCTTATGTTTCATTATTGGGTCTTTTGGATACACCAGTTGCTGCCTCAGTGTGTTGTTTGGTTTAAAGAAGACAGGGATACAGTGTTTTTTTTTTTTAAATTCTTCTTAATTTCTCGGAGACCCCTGCTACATATGGGATGACCATGTTCTTTCTCCTGTCTTCCTTTCCTTCTTCACTGTTGGTATTCGTGTTTTCTTCTACTCCTTTTAACAAAGTCCCAGTTTGGATATACACACGTTTTAGAGGCTCCTCTGAGATATTTTTTTAACTTGTTTTTTTTCATGAATGCAACCACACATATATTCTGACACATGAATCAGGAATTACATATATAGTTTGATTTGCTGCCATATATATTCTGTATGTAAGGTTGTATTCATCATAAGACTTAGGATTAAAAAATTGATATAAAACTATTTCACTAACTACTTGTCAATCCTTAATTGGGGAACAGGGAAAATAGAGGGACGGGTGGTGTTGAGGGTGTTTGTGTACAAGCTACCAATTTAGAATGATCTGTATTGCAAACATTTTATAGCACTTTTATAGTGGAAATAACATGTTGCTAGATTACCCTTTAATGGTTTGCACTTATTGGCACTTGCATTCCCGTAATTATACCATATGGCCCATAGCTTGAGGAACTAGTCGGACAACTAGGCTTTCTGGTTTGTGCTGTTTTGTGCTGCAAATTTAAGATTTGTGCCGTTTTGCAGTTTTTACAAGGGTCAAAAGGTCACCAGCCCCCTACAATAGAATCTGGATATGAAGCCAGGCTGGTTGATTAGAGCTACGTTTGCGCTGCAAAAATTAAGATTTGTGCCAGTTTCGTTTGAAGTAATAACCTTTTTTAAAAGGTCACCAGCCCTACAATAGAATCTGGATATGAAGCCAGGCTGGTTGATTAGACCTACGTTTGCTCTGCAAAAATTAAGATTTATGCCATTTCGTTTGGAAGATAATAACCATTTTTAAAAGGTCACCAGCCCCCTACAATAGAATCTGGATATGAAACCACCCTGGTTGTTTAGTGCTACATTTGTGCTGTTTTGTACTGCAAAAATTAAGATTTGTGCTGCTTTCTTTGGAAGAAAATAACATTTTTTTTTAACAAAGGTCAAAGGTCACCAGTTCCCCTACAATAAATATGGTATAAACCAGGCTGGTTGGTTAGTCCAATTTGGGGAGTTTTGTGCTGCAAAGATTTGTGCACTTTCATTTGGAAAATAATAGCAATTTTTTTTTTTACAAAGGTCATCCAGCCCCCTACAATAGAATCTGGATATGAAAGCAGACTGGTTGGTTAGTGCTCATTGGTGCTGCAAATATTAAGATTTGTCCCACTTTCATTTGGAAGATATTAGTGGGTTTTTTTGATTGTTTTTTTTACAAAGGTAAAAAGGTCACTAGCCCCCCTACAATAGAATATGGATATAAACCAGGCTGGTTGGTTACCATAATTTGGGAGTTTGTGTGCTGCAAAAATTAAGATTGTGCCACTTTCGTTTGGAAGATAATAGCATTTTTTTTTTTTTTTTTTACAAAGGTCATCCAGACCCTTACAATAGAATCTGGATATAAAGCAGACTGGTTGGTTAGTGCTACATTTGTGCTGTTTTGTGCTGCCAATATTAAGATTTGTTCCATTTCATTTGGAAGATATTAGTGGGGTTTTTGTTTGTTTTTTTTAGAAAGGTCAAAGGTCACTACCCCCCCTACAATAGAATATGGATATGAACCAGGCTGATGGCTAGTGCCACATTGTAGTTTTTTTTTTTTTGCTGCAAAAATTAAGATTTGTGCCACTTTTGTTTGGAAGTTAAAGGACAATTATACCTTTCTATAAGACTTCAGGAGATTCAATAAAAGTTCTTATTGTTAAAATAGTGTTAATTTTGTCCAAACCAATCAGATATTTTTTACAATTGAAAGCTAACATCTGATTGGTTGGGAAAAATTAGCACCATTTTTAACAATATGAACTTTTATTGAATAACCCTAACTATGTACTAATGTAGGTTAAGTAAAAACATCCATTTCATAATTCTACCCAAGCAATATGCCTTTCTAAACATTGTCCCAGGGAGGAAGGGGGTAAATATTCCTTCCTGACTCCAATGAACACCACCAGAATTGCAGAGGTTTACCTAAGGAACTTTACAAAAAATATGGGAATAGGTTTCTTATCTACTGCTGAAAAGTGTGTTTTTGTATTTATTAAATGGTATTTGGGGGATGCATGTGCTAATTGTTATATGTGCAGTAAATAACAAAATGTGCCAGATTATCCAATATTTTTGGTCTCTTAGATGGGGGCTTTATGATCACAATTTTACTCTGTCTTTTGGTGTTTTGGGTTTGATACCATTGTGCAGTGGATATACAGTATGAGACTCTCTTTAGTCCCATTTGGAGACTTGTAGTAGCATTCAAACACATGTAAATAATGGAAGATAGCAAAAAAAAAGTGGTTTGTTTGAGTACAGTGATCCTTTAAGTTCAGGTAGGTGTTAGGTTCTACAAGATGCCTACTCACATGCATTACATCTTTAATATTGATGCTGCTGTACTTATTTATGTAAATGTAGGAAGAGTTTCTGAAACTAAGAAGACTTCCATATTGTTGACAGTATAATTTACATCACATAAAGTGTTCAGTCTTGTGAGCATATGTATCTATTAACCATGCCCGCTGACCCCACTGTTCACTGTCTATATGCACATATTTTCTAAACAAGGTGTCTTTACACCAATATGGAAGTCCCTGATAAGTGACCCAACTTTGAAAGCTGATATTACCTTACAGATATTTTTCCAGCCAGCATGAATTGCAGGCAGCCTAGTCAGCTGATTTTGATGGCGTTTTTTTTTTACATTACATTTTTTTGTTTCATTCTATTCCTATATCTGTTGTATTCAATTAGATCACCTGGACTTGAAGTTTAGTTCTTGAGACGTTTCGCTAGTCATCCGCCTGGCTTTCTCAATTCAGAATGACTTGTACAAGAATCTGTGGCAATTATGTACCCTGGAAAATCCCAATTAGCATATCATAGCCAGGTGTTAAGGGCGATCTAATTGAATACAACAGATATACCATGACCTGGATGAATGAGAACCTCACAAGCACATTCTATTCCTAGTAAAATAAAGGAGGATGATGCAATAAATGGTGTAATGGTGTAATGGTGTAATGGTGTTTGGCCTTGATATTAATTTGCAGCAGCCAACCAGATGTTAGCTTTTTACTGGGTTACTGTTGTTAGATAACATCGGATTGGTTGATACAGGTTAAATGCATGGGCAAATGTTTGCAAATTTTATTGCATTAGTCCCTATTTTCTTTGTGCTAGCTCTGGTGGCTTAGTGGACTAATGCTCTACTTTTTGAAAACACAGCCCATGCAGTTTCCAATCTCCACACTTACGTGATAGAAAGTAAACTGCAAAGAGTATGTGTGTTTTTGTATGAAAAGCAAGGAATGTGTGTTTTATAAAAAAATACATTGACCTTAGGGAAAAAAATTCAGAGTTTTTTTAAGCTAGAAAATTTGCAGCTTCTTTTTTATCTTAATACAATATTACATGTTATGTGGACTGATTTTTGTCTTCTTATATTCTGTAAGATATATGAATTGCATTTAGCCTATGTATTACTTATGGGCTATGCTTACCCTGGACATTTTTCATATAAAGGTACAGGGTACAAAAATTAAAAAATTATTATTATATTATTAAAATGAATGAGGAGAATGTAAAGTTAAGCATTTAGGTAAAATCAATGTGAATACTGGTTTTCCCTAAACTAAATGGTGTTAGCAGTTCACTTACTGAATAAAGGCTTAGGGGCATGTTTATAAAGGTCCGTTAACTTTGCTGTTTTGTTAGCACATCAGCCCAAAACGATTGTCATTTACCGTATATACTCGAGTATAAGCCGAGGTTTTTAGGTTTAAAAATTTAACCTAAAAACCTTGACTCGGCTTATACTCGAGTCAGAAGGCACTTACCTTAAATCCAGAGGCAGCCGCGAGTCCGCGCCGGCAGTTCCCAGTAGTTCTTCGCGGTTGCGCGATGACGTCATCACGCACGCTGGCGGGATGACGTCATCGCGCAGCCGCGAAGCAGTAATGGGACTGCCGGCCGGACTCGCGGCTGCTTCTGGATTGCAAGGAGAGGAAGACTGAAGACCAGGTACGGGTAAGTGAGCTGGGGGGGGACTGGGGGGAGGGCTGGGGGTACTGGGGGGAGGGCTGGGGGGACAGTATGTGTTTAGCTTATAGCATTTCTAAGTTGTACTAATAAGGTCAGTCATGTTGGTATTTAAAGTGATGAATGAAATTGGATTCAGAATGGGATTTTCTTCTTGTTAAGGCTCACAACTAACAGGTTGGAGCTAGAAAACACCAAACAGTATGAGGAATAGCAAAGGAAAGAACTGCCTATTAAAATGTATCTTACTCTAATCAGCACAACTTATTTAAGGTATTCAAGCCCCCTGAGCAAAACAACATGTGGGGCTCTAACCTATGAGTATTTGAAGAGTATGATTTGGGGTGAGTATTTTTACTATAGGTGGTTGGAAACTACAACTCCCAGCAACCAAGCATGCTGGGAGTTGTAGTTTCCAAACATCTACAGTGGAAAGGTATTAGGGTTACTGTATACCCTCGGCTTATACTTGGGTCAATCATCTTTTCTAATTTTTGAGGCAAAAATGGGTGCCTCGGCTTATACTCGAGTCGGCTTATACTCGAGTATATACGGTAATGACGTATTTATAAAGCCGATCGGTTTAGCAGTAAAGAGTATCGCAGCACCTCCCCGGTACATATAAGTGCCTTTGCAGCATTTAGAAGTGCCCTTGTGGCTCTAATAAGAGACTTTCTGATAAAGGGGTCCCAATGCTTGAAACCACCCCTGGTCCTAAAAAGGAACAACTCCACCTATATTGCTGAGTTTTTTCTCTGTTTTCTGACTTTTTATGGATTATTTCAATCCGCAAAACTGTTTTTGAAAATTCTCGAAAGTGCTAGAATTTCTAGAAATCTGGAAAATACTTTGCGGAATGCAAAGATTTTGGGTATTAAGTGTTCCCCAGTACATTTTCATGGTCCCTGAGCCATTTACAGTAACTTAACATTGTTATTTATACTTTCATTTTAGGCAGAACTTTCCATTTTTTTTTAAACTCCCATTGACTTTTTTTCATTGGATCCGCTAGCAGATTTTAAAATTTTTAGATTTTTTTCAATGCAAATCTGCAAGCAGAATGGGTTTCAGTGAGTTCAGCCATCGTTTTTTTTATTATTATTATAACTTTTTATTGAGGTTATAATACATACAAAAATCAGATGTTCACTGGCCCCTAAGGTCTAGATTATGACCTACCTCTTCATTAAAGACTTAATGATACGTGTGGAAGGATCTATTTTAAAAAACTTTTTTGAACGGTTTTCCAATTTCATAAGCCTTAATTTTTTTCTAAAAGCTTTCATATCACAGATGTCAAACTGTCAATAATAACCAACTGGGGTGACACTATTTTAATGTATTTAATTTCAGACCCCCCGGTCCGTGTGCAGTGAGAGCTGTTCTCCAGGATACAGGAAAGCCCCCAGGAATGTGCAGTTTACCTGCTGTTATGACTGTGTGCGCTGCTCAGAGGGACACATCTCCAATGACACAGGTTAGATCCTACATAACTGTGCATTACTTTGACTTTTTCTGTTTTAGCCCAAATATTTTAAGATTTTCTAAAGATTTTAAATTTTATTTTAATGGAAGAAATGCAAATCTTAGGAGGAGAGAGGAGCAGGTAATTATATTAATTATTCATGTCTACCAACTAAAATACAGTAATTATCATAATAAAGTGCAAACATTGTAATAAGACATATTTAAACAATAACCATCATCTTATATGTGACTCTAGTAATTCATCCGGATTAAAGTTGCCACTTAGCAGCCCAATGTGATAATCTATCTAGATCCCCTTGCAATGATTGCACATCCTCTTAAGTTTTTAATGGTCGACAAAGTTTTAGTAACATAGTAACATAGTAATTAAGGTTGAATAAAGACATTCGTCCATCAAGTCCAACCTATTCCCTTTTTTTTTTTTTTTTTTTTTTTTAACCCTACCTAACAGTTGATCCAGAGGAAGGCAAAAAAACCCAGCTAAAAAAGGGGGGGAAAATTCCTTCCTGACTCCAAACGGCAATCGGAAAGTATCCCTGGATATACATATACTGTAGTTCTGGTTGGTATGGCGATACTATATAATATTAAGAATCACTGGTATTTATACATATACTGTAGTTCTGGTTGGTATGGCGATACTATATAATATTATACATATACTGTAGTTCTGGTTGGTATGGCGATACTATATAATATTGAGAATTACTGGTATTAATACATATACTGTAGTTCTGGTTGGTACGGGGATACTATATAATATTAAGAATCACTGGTATTTATACATATACTGTAGTTCTAGTTGATCCAGGGATACTTTCCAAATGTTTGCCTTTCTCTGGATCAACTGTTAGACAATGAATGCTCGTCTTAGCCAGTCTTTATTAAAAGCCAATATTTATTATATCACTAATGCATGGTATACACATGGGATAAAAAACTCCTGCCTGTCCCTCTATCTGACCCCCTGACTGTCCCTCTATCTGTCCTTCTGCCTGTCCCTCTATCTGACCCCCTGACTGTCCCTCTATCTGTCCCCCGCCTTTCCCTCTATCTGTCCCCCTGCCTTTCCATTCTTTTGCATCTCTGCCTGTCCCCTGTCTGTCCCTTTGTCTGTCCCCCTGCCTGTCCCTCTATTTGTCCACCTGCCTGTCCCACTATCTGTCTCCTTGCCTGTCCCACTATCTGCCCCCTGCCGGTCCATCTCTTTGCTCCTTTGCCTGTCCTTCTATCTGTCTTCTTGCCTATCCTTCTATCTGTCCCCCTGCCTGTCTTTATACCTGTCCATTTATCTGTTCCCCTGCCTGTCCCTCCATCTGCCCTCTGTATGTCCTTCTGCCTGTCCCTCTATTCGTCCCCCTGCCTGTCCCTCTATCGGTTCTCCTGCCTTTCCCTCTATCTGTCCCCCTGCCTGTCCCTCTATTCGTCCCCCTGCCTGTCCCTCTATCGGTTCTCCTGCCTTTCCCTCTATCTGTCCCCCTGCCTGTCCCTCTATCTGTCCCCCTGCCTGTCCCTCTGTCTGTCCCCTTCCTGTCCCTCTATCTGTCCCCCTGCCTGTCCCTCTATCTGTCCCCTTCCTGTCCCTCTATCTGTCCCCCAGCCTGTCCTTCTATCTGTCCCCCAGCCTGTCCCTCTTTCTCTCCCCTGCCTTTCCCTCTATCTGTCACCCTCTCTGTCCCCCTGCCTGTCCTTCTGTCTGTCCCTCTATCAGTCCTTCTGCTTGTTCCTCCATCAGTTCCTCTGTCTGTCCCTCTATTTTCCCCCCTGCCTGTCCTATCTGTTCCCCAGCCTGTCCCTCTATCTGTCCCTCTGCCTTTCCCTCTATCTGTCCCTCTGCCTTTCCCTCTATCTGTCCCTTTATCAGTCCCCCTGTCTGTCCTTCTGCCTATCACTCTATCTGCCCCCTTGCTTGTCCCATGCTTATACACAGCTGCACACTCACTGATACACACAAGCCCACACTCACACACACAGGAACAAACACATTTACATACATAAACAATTTACATACATACATACATATAAGCACTAATAAGCACTATTGTGCTAAACACATACACTCGGCTACATATACTCCCAAACATTTATGTACAACATATACACATACACCTCTACACACATTCCTACACTTATACACACAATCACACATGTAAATGACTTCAAACACTGGTGCACACTCACTGCTTTATACACACGCATAAAGCAGTGCTAAAAACTTCTAACACACCCAGACTACATGCACAATATAGATGTAGTATACTTGGATTTTGATAAGGCTTTTGATGCCATCCCTATAGGTGACTAACATATAAGCTAAGGTCTGTTTGACTGGGTTGGCACATATGTACAAGAATAGAAAGTTGGTTAATGGATAGGAACCAAAGAGTTGTTGTTAACAGGGCTTCATCAATATAGACTGTGGGTATTATCAGCAAGGATTCTGTGTTTGCCAACGACAGAAAACTTTGCTGACCATTAAAAACTTTAGAGGATATGCAATGGTTGCAGGTGGATCTAGATAGATTGTCACATTAGGCTGATGAAAATCAATGTTGATAAATGTAAAGTGATGCATGCCTGGCAAGCAGTGTTGCAGCCTGGCAAGCAGTGCCAGGCGGCAACAGCCAGAGCCAGTAAGATATCTTCTTGTTTATAGAGAGGTATAGATTCAAGGGAGGAAAATGTTACTCTCCCTCTTAACAAAACATTGGTAAGGCCTCATTTGGAATATGCAGTCCAATTTTGGAATCCTGTGTACAAAAAGGACATATTGGAAAAGGTTCAGAGAAGAGCAACTAAATTAATAAGGGGATTGGGGAAGCTTGAATATGAAGAGAGACTGGAAAAGTTACAATTATGTACGCTGGATAAAAGGCGCTTTCGTGGAGATATGATTACTGTGTATAAATACATTAACGGGCCATACAATAAACTATCTGGGGCATTGTTCCCCAATAGAACATGCCAGAGGACACAAGGACACCCCTTAAGACTTGAAGAAATGAAGTTTAGTCTTTAAGTTCGGAAAAGATTTTTCACTGTGAGAATAGTAAAACTATGGAACTGTCTTCCAGTGGACATGGTGATGGCAGGTTCATTGGATATTTTCGAAAAAAAGCTGGATGAGTTTCTGAAAACAAGGTATGTCACGTGGAGTCAGGAACAAAATGTTGGTGTTTTTTTTCTTTGCCTTCCTCTGAATCAACAGTTAGGCAGGAAATGAGGAATGGGGGTATTGCTGAGTAGGTTGGACTGGATGGATGTATGCCTTTATTCAACCTCAAATGCTATTCTAAACTAATACACACACTCAGCTACAAACTCACAAACAATATTAAATGCAGATATGCAGATACATAGCTACACAGACATGCTCACTCTGGTACACACATAATATACACACACATAAAAACATTCTACAAATATAGTTTTGCTATCACACAAATGCAAATTCTATTTTACACACACTGCTACACACACGCATTCAGACTTTTCCACACTTTCTACACACAGACACATGTTCACACTCTATACACTCACTCACACATTTACATTCTTACACGATCCCAAAAAGCCCAGACACCAAACACACATATAAATACATGCAAAAATACACTCAGAAATATTTTAACACTTACACATACTTTGTATACACACATAAATAGCTACACACATGCTCATTCTGTCACACAAATACTCTACTACAGACAATCATAAATCCTTTCCCACACGTATACATACAATGTCAACCTACACACATATACATATATGCACACACATATCACTCCCAAACAGTTTGCTTCCATAAAAAAGCTCCCAGGGTGCAAACCCCCATTCTGACAAGTAGAACATAGTTCCCAGGGTACAGACACTAGTTCCGGCTTCCAAAACAGTTTCCAGGATGCAGACCTCCATTCCGGCCATTAGAAGTGCAGAACAGAGTTCCCAGGGTGCAGAGCCCCGTCCTGGCAACAGAACATAGTTCCCAGAGTGCAGACCCCTGTTTTGGCCCCTAGAACAGAGTTTCCAGGGTGCAGACCCTGTTCCAGCCACGAGAACAGAGTTCCCAGGGTGCAGACCCTGTTCCAACCACCAGAACAGAATTATCAGGGTGCAGACCCTGTTCCAGCCACCAGAACAGAATTCCCAGGGTGCAAACCCCTATTCAAACAGCCTAAACATGGTTCCCAGGGTTCAGAGCCCTGTTCCGGCCCCTAGAACAGGGTTCCCAGGGTGCAGAGCCCTGTTCCGGCAACCAGAGCAGAGTTTCCAGGGTGCAGACACTGTTCCAGCCACCATAACAGAATTCCCAGGGTGAAAACCCCTATTCAAGCATCCAGAGCAGAGTTTTAAGGGTGCAAAACCCTGTTACAGCTGCCAGATCAGAGTTCCCAGAAATCAGACCCCTGTTCCGGCCACCAGAACAGAATTCTCAGGGTGCAAACCCCTATTCAAGCAGCCAGAACAGACTTCCCAGGGTGCAGAGCCCTGTTCCGGCAACCAGAACAGAGTTCCCAGGGTGCAGACCCTGTTCCAGCCACCAGAACAGAATTTCCAGGGTGCAAACCACTATTCAAACAGCCAAAACAGGGTTTCCAGGGTGCAGAGCCCTGTTCTGGCCCCTAGAACAGGGTTCCCAGTGTGCAAAGCCCTGTTCCGGCAAGCAGAGCAGAATTCCCAGGGTGCAGACCCTGTTCCAGCCACCAGAACAGAATTCCCAGGGTGAAAACCCCTATTCAAGCAGCCAGAACAGAGTTCCCAGAGTGCAGACCCCTGTTCCGGCCACCAGAACAGAATTCCCAGGGTGCAAACCCCGATTCCAGGGTTTTTAGGGTGCAAAACCCTGTTACAGCCGCTAGAACAGAGTTCCTAGTAATCAGACCCTGTTCCGGCCACCAGAATAAAATTCCCAGGGTGCAAAACCCATTCTGGCAGCCAGAGCAGAGTTTTTGGGGTGCAAGACGCTGTTATGGTGGTCAAAACAGAGTTCCCAGGGTTTAGAACCCCATTCCGGCAGCCATATAAGAGTTCCAAGGGTGTAAAACCCTGTTCCAGTGGCCAGCAACAAGCCAAAGGGGTCCAGACTCCCGTTCCGGCAGCCAGAACAGAGCCAAAAGCATCCAGACCCTTGTTCCCGCAGCCAGAACAGAGCCAAAAGCATCCAGACCCTTGTACCTGCAGCCAGAATTTAGCGAAAGTGGTCCAGACCCCCGTTCCGGCGGCAAGAACAGAGCCAAAAGCATCCAGACCCCCTGTTCCGGCAGCAAGAACAGAGCCAAAGGGGTCCAAACCCACGTTCCGGCAGCCAGAACAGAGCCAAAGGGGTCCAGACCCCCATTCCGGCAGCCATAACAGTGCCAAAAGCATCAAGACTCCCGTTCTGTCAGCCGGAACAGAGCCAAAGGGGTCCAGACCCCCATTCCCGGCAGCCAGAACAGTGCCAAAAGCATCCAGACCCCTGTTCTGGCAGCCAGAACAGAGCCAAAAGCATCCAGACCCCCATTCCGGCAGCCAGAACAGAGCCAAAGGGGTCTAGACCCCCGTTCCGGTGGCCAGAACAGAGCCAAAAGCATTCAGACCCACATTTCGGCAGCCATACCAGTGCCAAAAACATCCAGACCCCCGTTCTGTCAGCTGGAACAGAGCCAAAAGTATCCAGACCCCCATTCCGGCGGCCAGGACAGAGCCAAAAGCATCCAGACCCCCATTCCGGCAGCCAGAACAGAGCCAAAGGGGTCCAGACCCCCGTTCTGGCAGCCAGAACAGTGCCAAAAGCATCCAGACCCCTGTTCTGGCAGCCAGAACAGAGCCAAAAGCATCCATACCCCCATTCTGGCAGCCGGAACAGAGCCAAAGGGGTTCAGACCCCCCTTCCGGCGGCCAGAACAGAGCCAAAAGCATCCAGACTCCCGTTCTGGCAGCCAGAACAGAGCCAAAAGCATCCACACCCCCGTTCCCGGCAGCCAGAAAAGAGCCAAAAGCATCCAGACCCCCATTCCAGCACCCGGAGCAAAGCCAAAGGGGTCCAGACCCCCATTCCGACGGCCAGAACAGAGCCAAAACAATCCAGACCCCCATTCCAGCGGCAGCGCAGAACAGAGCCAAAAGCATCCAGACCCCCATTCCGGCAGCCGGACAGACGCCAAAGGGGTTCAGACCCCCGTTCCGCGGCGGCGAGAACAGAGCCCAAAGCATCCAGACCCCCATTCCGGCAGCCAGAACAGGCCAAAGGGCTCCAGACCCCCGTTCCGGCACCCAGAACTGAGCCAAAAGCATCCAGACCCCCATTCCGGCGGCCAGAACAGAGCCAAAAGCATCCAGGCCCCCGTTCCGGCAGCCAGAACAGAGCCAAAGGGGTCCAGACCCCCATTCTGGCAGCCAAAACAGAGCCAAAGGGGTCCAGACCCCAGTTCCGGCGACCAGAACCGAGCCAAAGGGGTCCAGACCCCCGTTCGGCAGCCAGAACAGAGCCAAAAGCATTATACACCCCATTCCGGCAGCCAGAACAGAGCCAAAAGCATCCAGACCCCCATTCCGGCAGCCGGAACAGAGCCAAAGGGGTCCAGACCCCCGTTCCGGCGGCCAGAACAGAGCCAAAACAATCCAGACCCCCATTCCAGCGGCCAGAACAGAGCCAAAAGCATCCAGACCCCCATTCCGGCAGCCGGAACAGAGCCAAAGGGGTTCAGACCCCCGTTCCCGCGGCGAGAACAGAGCCCAAAGCATCCAGACCCCCATTCCGGCAGCCAGAACAGAGCCAAAGGGGTCCAGATCCCCGTTCCGGCACCCAGAACAGAGCCAAAAGCATCCAGACCCCCGTTCCGGCACCCAGAACAGAGTCAAAAGCATCCAGGCCCCCGTTCCGGCAGCCAGAACAGAGCCAAAGGGGTCCAGACCCCCGTTCTGGCAGCCAAAACAGAGCCAAAGGGGTCCAGACCCCATTTCCGGTGACCAGAACAGAGCCAAAGGGGTCAAGACCCCCGTTCCGGCAGCCAGAACAGAGCCAAAAGCATCTATACCCCCATTCCGGCGGCCAGAACAGAGCCAAAAGCATCCAGACCCCCATTCCGGCAGCCAGAACAGAGCCAAAGGGGTCCAGACCCACCGTTCTGGCAGCCAGAACAGTGGCAAAAGCATCCAGACCCCTGTTCCGGCGACCAGAACAGAGCCAAAAGCATCCATATCCCCATTCTGGCAGCCGGAACAGAGCCAAAGGGGTTCAGACCCCCGTTCCGGCGGCCAGAACAGAGCCAAAAGCATGCAGACCCCCATTCCAGCAGCCAGAACAGAGCCAAAAGCATCCAGACCCCCGTTCCCGGCAGCCAGAAAAGAGCCAAAAGCATCCAGACCCCCATTCCAGCACCCGGAACAGAGCCACAGGGGTTCAGACCCCCGTTCCGGCAGCCAGAACAGAGTCAAAACCATCCAGACCCCCATTCCGGCGGCCAGAACAGAGCCAAAAGCATCCAGGCCCCCGTTCTGTCAGCTGGAACAGAGCCAAAAGCATCCAGACCCCCATTCCGGCAGCCATAACAGTGCCAAATGCATCAAGGCCCCCATTCCGGCAGCCGGAACAGAGCCAAAGGGGTCCCAGACCCCCGTTCCGGCTGCCAGAACAGAGCCAAAACCATCCAGACCCTCATTCCAGTGGCCAGAACAGAGCCAAAAGCACCCAGACCCCTATTCCGGCAGCCAGAACAGAGTCAAAAGGGTCCAGACCCCCGTTCCTGCTGCCAGAACAGAGTCAAAAGCATCCCGACACCCGTTCCAGCACCCAGAACAGAGCCAAAAGCATCCAGACCCCCATTCCGTCAGCCGGAACAGACCCAAAGGGGTTCAGACCCCTGTTCCGGCGGCCAGAACAGAGCCAAAAGCATCCAGACCCACATTCTGGCAGCCGGAACATAGCCTAAGGGGTCCAGACCCCCGTTCCGGCTGCCAGAACAGAGCCAAAACCATCCAGACCCCCATTCCAGCAGCCAGAACAGAGCCAAAAGCAGCCAGACCCCCATTCCGGCAGCCAGAACAGAGCCAAAGGGGTCCAGACCCCCGTTCTGGCTGCCAGAATAGAGCCAAAAGCATCCAGACCCCCATTCCGGCAACCGTAACAGAGCCAAAGGGGTCCAGACCCCTGTTCCGGCTGCCAGAACAGAGCCAAAAGCACCCAGACCCCCATTCCGGCAGCCAGAACAGAGCCAAAGGGGTCCAGACCCCTGTTCTGGCAGCCAGAACAGAGCCAAAAGCATCCATACCCCCGTTCCGGCACCCAAAACAGAGCCAAAAGCATCCAGACCCCCATTCCGGCAGCCGGAAAAGAGCCAAAATCATAAAACATAAAACATTCTAAAATATAATTTAAAAAAAACAAACTTTAAGACAGTAGTACATTTCAGTTATTATATTCCAATTATATTTTTCTATTCTACATGCAGTTGGTCTAAATTTCTTTACTTTATCAATCTGTCCTCGGATATTTACCAAATTTGGTCACGTCTTGGTAGATATATGTCATGAGTAATTAAATATAAATAACTGGATGGTACAATTATCTGTAGGCCAGAGATCTGTCTAGTTTAAGAAACATTAAATTACTGTTATTATAATTTACAGGTTAGAGAGAGGAGAATGTTCAGGATCTGTTATATAAACAGAGGGTTGTGATAGTCCATGTTCCTATTACTGCCCAGAGTCCATGATGAACTGTGAGAGATTTATTAATATTTTTATTTATTGAGAATTCAAAACAGTAGAATATGGACAATTAATTTTTGTTTGTTCTGAAGTAGAATTTTGTATTTTTCATATTTCAAATTTACCAACTGTAACAATGTCAATGCTGGTCCCAATGATCTCTGTTCTGTTTTCAACCTACAGTTGGGGAACCAGCACAATCTATGTGAACTCTCTCTACTTCTGGGTTCTTCTACTGCTAAGGAAACCCACTCTCCTGTATCTGGCTTTAATCTTACTTTCTCCTTCTTCTGCTGAATTGACTTTTAATCCTAAATGTTCTTTAAATAATCCTTCTTTTCATCAGTTTTACCAGGATGGAGATATTTTATTTGGAGGAATATTGATGATTGCTTTTTGGATGGATGATTTAGTTAAACTCCAAAAAGACGTTTTTACTAGACATTACTAGTATGTGGAATTTTAGTTGTTTGATTTTAATCTATAGAGATAAGACACAGAACACAGTTTCCTTGTATTTCCAAACCCACCTACAGATTAGCACCAGAACACAGATTCCAGTGTAGGATGGAGATTACACTATTTCTGGATCTTTTACTCTAAATGATGTTTTTTCTGTTCCTTATTACAGGGAACCTCAATCAAAAACCCTTTGTAACCTTTTTGTTAAAATTCACATTTTAACAATTCACACACAGCTACAATTCTGGCTAGTAAGGACCTTGTTCCCAATTATAATTGGGGAAAGAGGAATCCTGGCGTGTTCATTGGGGATCTGACATCTGAAGGTTCCTCATAATGTCTTCCTTACGGATTGTTACCACTACCCCAGGTACTGTTACTGTTATGTTATGAAGTCTATCCTTACTGGATTGTTACCACTACCCCCAGGTACTGTACGTTTAGTATGTCTATCTTACTGGATTGTACCACTACCCCCAGGTTACTGTTATGTTATGTAATGTCTATCCTTACTGGATTGTACCACTACCCCCAGGTACTGTACTGTTAGTTATGTAATGTCTATCCTTACTGGATTGTACCCCTACCCCCAGGTACTGTATGTTATGTAATGGTCTATCCTTACTGGATTGTACCACTACCCCCAGGTACTGTATGTTATGTAATGTAATGTCTATCCTTACTGGATTGTACCACTACCCCCAGGTACTGTACTGTTATGTAATGCTATACACAGTCCTTAATCATAAGCTTATGATTAAGGACTGTGTGTTGGTCCATAATGAGTCAAGTGAATAAAGATTATAATTTTACTTAATACGAGAGTGTTCTAAGTTGTGGTCCGGTACAGTGCATTGGAACCTGAGATATGTACTCATTGTTGGCGCATCTGTAAATCTGGAACTAGCTGTGGTAAATTTTAATAACTGTGAACCTAGCATGTTAACCTGGAATGGATCCTCTATAGGATCTCAGGTCAGCCAATGCTGTTTAGTTTGAACCACACATCGTGGCAGGATTGCCTGGGTCTATTCCCAGATCTGCAGGATTGTCCTATTAGGTTCCCCTGGATGCAGATATATATATACCTGATATTCTACAAATGCATGTACAATATGTATGAAACACTGTTTCAAAGCTGAAGGTGTATGTCTGGCAGAAGGTGAAAAGCTGACTATGTCAGACTTTGCCATAAGGGCACCATGCCCAGCCTTCCTGATGAGTGCCAGAGCTTGATCAAATAATGCATACTTAACTCTGGATTAATCACTCATCAATACCATCGTTGACCAATGTTATTTTTGGGAAGGAAAGGTGGTGAATGAAGCAGAATTTCCCTTCTTCCTTCTTAGGGACTAGTGGGGATACCCTAAGATTTGGGAATGGAAGGTGTGTGATGGGGCCTGCCATACTACCCAGCCCGATCTTTTTTATTAGCTTTTTCCAAACTATTTTTTCTTGACTGATGGCAGATTTTAGGTCATCGGTGAAGCCTGATTGCAGGATCATAGCCTCCCAACATTTAGTGTAGATGTTTAGCCAAGTGAGCATCTTTAAGACACCCACTGGCATCCTCACCTTTGGCAAGATAGGACAGTGATTGATTACCTCCGAATTGTTTTGCTCATTTAAAGCATTTTGCTGCCAGGTGCAATCCGCCACAAAATGAGCATTCGTGGCAGTACCTGCAGGATGAAAACCATCGGCAATGAGATTCATTGTAGAGCCAGCATGTACCTTTACGATTTTGCATTGCCAATACTCCTTGAAGTGAAGCAGCTGGTTGAAAGGGCACCACAAAGGGCCTAGTCAGAGTTATGGCCAATAGCCACAGGCTCATGTCTTGGCAATCCCATTTCATGGAAGAGCTGGAAGCCATATGTTTATGAAACTGCTCATCATATTTGAGCCATGACTGTCCACCATAGGTCCTATACGCTCCCCATATAATTTCCAAATAAGAAAACAAGGATGAAAATCATTCATACAAAACACTGTCATATACAGTGCAATCAATTGTTAATGGTACGAGGTATAACAGTTATTGTTTTTTTATAAGGTTTGTCAATGGATTCCTTCTCGGGTTGTACTAGTAAAAAGACATCCACAAATTGGCCATTCCAAATTTTGTCTTTCATTTTCTTGTCGAGGTGGTAACCCTAAGGAGTCGATTCACAAAGTTGTTCAGCGGCGACCATCCTGGGCACAGGTAGGAGTGGATTCCCTTGTGGGTTGTTGGCTAAGCCTGCACTACTCTGTTCCAGTGGTGTATGTGAGAGAGGAAGTGTCTGTGGAGACTTGATGCTAGCATTAGTTGTAGGAAGGGGTGTGAAGGAAGGGCGAACTTCTTGTCCAATTGCTGCAGTAGAACTCGGGTTTTGCTTCCTAATGGCAGCATTATTCTGTAACAACTGTAGCAAAAGTTGTAGTGTGTCTGCCATGCCTTGTGGTGCAGCTTGACTAGTTAGTGTAGCTTCTCTCGCTTTAGAATTGTCTTGCTGCCTGATAACAATAGTATTGTCCCGAACCCTGTTCCAAGAGCACTCACCAGTGACCGTTGATGGTAGAGCCACCTGGCAGCTTCTTTGGGTATCTTGTATTTGGTTTTGATTATGTCTTCCAGCTTTGAGGCTGTTGGTTGTGTAGCTGAAGCTGGAGGCTGGGTTTGGTAGAGGTAGCTATGATGAAGGCAGGTAGAAGGCTGAGTAACTTGCCGCTCAACTATTGGCTGAAGGAGAGGAATGGAGGAGACTGCAGATGACTGGGCAGTAAGCCTGGGGGGGGGGGGGGGTATTGAGCAGGGGAAACATGCCTGCAGTAAGAAGGGATGGCTGGTGGATCCTGGTAGTTGGTGGCTGCAAGAACCAAAGTATGGGCAGAAGCTTTCCTGGCTTGATAATGCAGAGACCTGGAGGACCAGGATCAATGCATCATCAGCCATCAACGCATTTCTGGTTTTCACATAGCACAATCCAGAGATGGGTGGAATGGCGTGGTCTGGGGCCAGAACCTCGCTGTTTGGTGCACTCTGAGTGTCACGGGATGGAGGCTCAGAGTGTGTAGTCGAGGCTGATCTGGGTCCGTCGCTTGAGAGCGGAGCAGGAAGCTGCCGAGTGTGAGGTGGGTTGAAGCGCCTTGGAGGGAAGGGAGATTGAATGGGCCTGCCTCAGGTAGACCTTGCTGATTTAGTAGGGCTTAGTCTCTTGTGCGCCCAAGATCTTCTGGCTTGCTGTGGTAGCTGAGGAGATATGTGAGTGAGGGAAGAGGAAGGGGGGAAAGCAGAGAGCGGCATGTGGGATGCTAGATAGCAGGGATTTGAGTAACTTACCCCCCGTTTTGTTCTGTGGCTGCAAAAGGAGTAGCAAAGTTTGAATTGCACGTGTAACACCGGCCTTTTATAGTTTGTCTTAATTTATGCTTTCTACAAATATCAAAAATACAAAATATTTTTTTAAAATCAGATAGGAACCGGATATTTGATGATCCATTGCTTTATCCTGACTCTTAAGTTAAAAAAAAAAAGTTAAAAAAAGAAAGTTCTACATAAACAGGGTGATTTAATATTTAAAAAACCGTGCTATGCAATACCGGACGACTACGGGATTATGTTTGGTATTGCATCTTCTTGGGATAGCATAAAGGTAAAAAGCCGGGTGTTGTGTGGGTTTAAAGACCTGATCCAACTCAGTGTAAAGTTTCTCACTACAAGGTGCAAAACTAAACACTTTGAAAACTGGATCGGGTACGCTGCACTGTTTCCAAAATCATTTGGAAACAACACAATGTCCTAAAATCAGTATATATAACATTGGATAAACATGGGTTTTACCCTTATTTTAGGTATACTGAACCTCCCCCATAGATTCCAGAAAAGGCAGGTCTTCACAGCCCCTTAGAAAGTCCAATACACAGCCCCATAGAAAGCCTTATACACATCCCAATAGAAAGTTCAATAGACAGCCCATAGAAAGTCCCATATGCATCCCTATAGAAAGTCCAATACACAGCTCTATAGAAAGCCCAATACACAGCTCTATAGAAAGTCCAATACACAGCCCCAAATAAAGTCCAATACACAGCCCCATAGAAAGCCTTATACACAGCCCTATAGAAAGTTCAATAGACAGCCCCATAGAAAGTCCCATACACAGCCCTATAGAAAGTCCAATACACAGCCCCATAGAAAGTCCAATACACAGCTTCTAATGAGATCCCACCCCTTCCCTTATACACATTCTAATGAGATCCCACCCCTTCCCTTATACACATTCTAATGACATCCCACCCCTTCCCTTATACACATTCTAATGACATCCCACCCCTTCCCTCATACACATTCTAATGAGATCCCACCCCTTCCCTTATACACATTCTAATGAAATATGTGGATGAGCCGTGGAGTTACTGTCGAGATTTATGTGGATATCTATCCAATAGATGTCTCTGCTCTGGGAATGAAACCCTTGCAGAATCTGTAGATCATAAGTCAACCATGTACAGTGTTTATACGGCTGTATACGGATTGGCCTATAGCCTACATGGATTATTATTAGATATTTCTTTACATTGGGTACATAATGACAATGCCTATATAAAAAGTATTCTGAACACAAAAAAGGTGAATTTAATTTTTTTATGTTTATGTTTAGTGATAATTATTTTATTGTAGGAAAATTCAAAAGCTAAACACTAAAAAAAAGCTAAGATACCAAGTTAAATAACTCTAGTAGTTCTCTACTTTACAGGTCCAACAGGTATTATTATAGGTTCATTGTTATTACTATAAATCATGTAAATGTAGCATTTTAAAAGCTGTTTGTTACCAATCAAAATAAATGTATAGTTTAGAATAAATAGGATCTGCAAGCTCTGTGGAGAGGGGATCCACATTCTAATGAAATCCCACCCCTTCCCTCATACACATTCTAATGACATCCCACCCCTTCCCTTATACACGTTCTAATGAGAACCCACCCCTTCCCTTATACACATTCTAATGACATCCCACCCCTTCCCTTATACACATTCTAATGAGATCCCACCCCTTCCCTTATACACGTTCTAATGAGATCCCACCCCTTCCCTTATACACATTCTAATGAGATCCCACCCCTTCCCTCATACACATTTTAATGAAATCCCACCCCACCCTCATGTCTGCAGGTTTGGAAACTGTAAGGGCTTTAGGTTTTTGGGTGCGTTTTGCGAATCGCAATGTAATTTAAAATATAATGGAAATTGCGAGAATCAGTTCCCACTATATAATATACGTTCCAAATCTATTCGGTCCGTTTTTTATCCGCATGCATGCGTGACTTTTGGTCCGTGTATGTCGGAATCGCACTTTAATAATAGGCTATGGGAATGCAAAAGAAAAATGCCACTTTTTGGGGTTTTTTGCTTTTTCTCCAGTATTTAATGTGATTTTGAAAAAAATGCACACAAATGCAAACGGTCAGGAGACACGGACACATGCACACAAATGCATGGAAAAAATTGCAAACAGATCGGAATGTGGACAAGATACTTTATCCAAAACGCTCTCGAAGCAGACAATGCAATCCACATAGTAGGACCTAGCCCAAAAGGAAGATGTAAGTAATGAATTGCAAGTTGTAAACAGGTAAATTTAGCAGGACTACAGTTTGGAAATTACACTACACAATCTATTGATTTGGGTTTGTTTCTACAGCTGAACAATATCCTACAGAATGTTCATTTTAAGTTGTCGGATGAAGAGATTTTCTTTACTCCAGATGGAGATGTTCCAGCACAGTATGACATCATAAACATGGTTAAGCATCATTCAAAAATCCATTATATAAAGGTTGGAAGCTTTAAATCCACAGGTCCAAACAGCAGCCAACTGACCATCAATGATGAAGACATTATGTGGAACCAACATTTTACATGGGTAAGATTGTAATAATGTTCCTAAATAAACTGAAATATTGTATATATGTGCATTTTAATACAGAAAAAGTGAACTCTGATTTGATTTCATTTTATATTTTTAATGTGTGTTCTATGCTCTCTGATCCCCTGCAAGAGCCTGTCACAGCGGTGTAACTATAGCCCCCTTAACCCATGTAATCATGAGGTAGCCTGGGGACTAAGGGAGCCTGGTGGTTGGCCACTCAGTACTGTACCTAAAACAGCTGTACTGGCTCTGTGACCTGCTGTTTTAAATACTCCAATTAGCTGTTTAAACATCTGTTTCTACTACATTATCTTGTGGGGGTGGGTGCACGGGAGGAGAGGAGCCCACCTGGCTCCCTGTAGTTACACTTCTGGCTTATCACAATAACCTTTAAACAAACACATCAAATAAACATTAGGGTCCTATAGATCTCACCACACCCTGTACCTTCCATTTCTAATAATGTTCCATTTGAAAAGTAATGGTGCAAGGTCCCCTTTTCCATGGCAGGCAATATGGAGGTTTGTCAGATTTCTGTTTCCAAGTGAACTTTGAAGGAAAATTATTCTGTTGTGTTTCAATTTAGTTCCTTTGGTGGAAAACAACTTTTAGTTTAACTAGGAAACCCATCTGGTCTTTTTATGGTTTTATACCAGCAACAAGGTAAATGGGTAAAATATAAGGGACACGTCTGCAAAGAGTTTGTATGTTCTCCCCATGCTTGGGTTTCCTCCAAACACTCCATTTCCCCCCATAATCATAAAGATTTACTGATAGTTTGTATGTTTCAAAAAAATGTACTCTGTGGAGGGACTAATTTCAATGTATACATGTCATTATAAAGCGCTATGGAAGATGTTGGCACTATATAAATCCACAATAATAATAATAATAGTGAATATAGAGGGGGGAAAAGTATAGCACACTATTCCAGCCCCATTATTTAATGGTTTCACTTTTTTTTTTTCACTCGTCTTTTTACGATTGATATACCTAAAAAACATTTGGACTTGCTTTGTTCTGCTATCCTTAGTTCTGCTATCCTTATTCTGTTCCCTTTGATTTCAAAATTTTAAATGCCATTTTATTTTTTTCCATTTCCCTTTTTACCTGAGCAAAGGTCAGGCAGGAGTAAACATTACATTGCTTATGTAACTATGAATCTAAATTATCCTGCCTCATACTTCTCAAAGCCTATATATTAAGTTAACCTTAACTGTACAGAGTTAGATCTTTACTTCAAAATATGATTGGAAGGTTCTCATTCATCCAGGTCATGGTATATCTGTTGTATTCAGTTAGATTAACTGGACTTAAAGTTTAGTTTTTGAAGATTTTTCGCAAGTCACCCGACTGGTACCTTGTGAATGCAAGGTGTTGATTGTGAAACTGCCAAGGGTTCGGTGTTAAAACAGCATTGTACATTGCAGACAGTGTTGAACCCCCCACTTCTATTTAGGCTTGGTTTCTTTATTTTCACATAAATGGCCTCCTTGACACCTCTCTTGAACCAATCCTATTGCATTCATTACTTCAAAGGAATGTTCTTTTCCCCTCGATGCAGGTACACTGACCTGAGAAATTGGCTCTTCTGTGCTGGGCCATATGTTGGTGCAGTTGCTGTTTGGTCTCCCCACATACAAATCAGAGCATTCTTCACTGCACTGCACTGTGTATATGATGTTGCTCTTATGTTTCATTATTGGGTCTTTTGGATACACCAGTTGCTGCCTCAGTGTGTTGTTTGGTTTAAAGAAGACAGGGATACAGTGGTTTTTTTTTAAATTCTTCTTAATTTCTCGGAGACCCCTGCTACATATGGGATGATACCTGAGGAAGGGGAATTTGTATCCCCCGAAACGTTGTATGTTTGCATTTTGCTGAAATAAACACTGAAAACGTAGTAGTGTGCTCCTCCAACTTCTTTGCAGTTTACATATGGGATGACCATGTTCTTTCTCCTGTCTTCCTTTCCTTCTTCACTGTTGGTATTCGTGTTTCCTTCTACTCCTTTTAACAAAGTCCCAGTTTGGATATAAAGTTTTAGAAGGCTCCTCTGAGATGTTTTTTTAACTTGTTTTTTTTCATGAATGCAACCACACATATATTCTGACACATGAATCAAGAATTACATATATAGTTTGATTTGCTGCCATATATATTCTGTATGTAAGGTTGTATTCATCATAAGACTTAGGATTAAAAAATTGATATAAAACTATTTCACTAACTACTTGTCAATCCTTAATTGGGGAACAGGGAAAATAGAGGGACGGGGTGGTGTTGAGGGTGTTTGTGTACAAGCTACCAATTTAGAATGATCTGTATTGCAAACATTATTATAGCACTTTTATAGTGGAAAATAACATGTTGCTAGATTACCCTTTAATGGTTTGCACTTATTGGCACTTGCATTCCCATGTAATTATACCATATGGCCCATAGCTTGAGGAACTAGTCAGGACAACTAGGCTTTCTGGTTTGTGCTGTTTTGTGCTGCAAATATTAAGATTTGTGCCGTTTTGCAGTTTTTACAAGGGTCAAAAGGTCACCAGCCCCCTACAATAGAATCTGGATATGAAGCCAGGCTGGTTGATTAGAGCTACGTTTGCGCTGCAAAAATTAAGATTTGTGCCAGTTTCGTTTGGAAGATAATAACCATTTTTAAAAGGTCACCAGCCCCCTACAATAGAATCTGGATATGAAACCAGCCTGGTTGGTTAGTGCTACATTTGTGCTGTTTTGTACTGCAAAAATTAAGATTTGTGCTGCTTTCTTTTGGAAGAAAATAACATTTTTTTTTAAACAAAGGTCAAAAGGTCACCAGTCCCCCTACAATAGAATATGGATATAAACCAGGCTGGTTGGTTAGTCCTAATTTGGGGAGTTTTGTGCTGCAAAGATTTGTGCCACTTTCATTTGGAAAATAATAGCAATTTTTTTTTTACAAAGGTCATCCAGCCCCCTACAATAGAATCTGGATATGAAAGCAGACTGGTTGGTTAGTGCTACATTGGTGCTGCAAATATTAAGATTTGTCCCACTTTCATTTGGAAGATATTAGTGGGTTTTTTTGATTGTTTTTTTTACAAAGGTAAAAAGGTCACTAGCCCCCCTACAATAGAATATGGATATAAACCAGGCTGGTTGGTTACTCATAATTTGGGGAGTTTTGTGCTGCAAAAATTAAGATTTGTGCCACTTTCGTTTGGAAGATAATAGCATTTTTTTTTTTTTTTTTACAAAGGTCATCCAGACCCTTACAATAGAATCTGGATATGAAAGCAGACTGGTTGGTTAGTGCTACATTTGTGCTGTTTTGTGCTGCCAATATTAAGATTTGTTCCATTTTCATTTGGAAGATATTAGTGGGGTTTTTTGTTTGTTTTTTTTAGAAAGGTCAAAAGGTCACTAGCCCCCCCTACAATAGAATATGGATATGAACCAGGCTGATTGGCTAGTGCCACATTTGTAGTTTTTTTTTTTTTTGCTGCAAAAATTAAGATTTGTGCCACTTTTGTTTGGAAGTTAAAGGACAATTATACCTTTCTATAAGACATTCAGGGAGATTCAATAAAAGTTCTTATTGTTAAAAATAGTGTTAATTTTGTCCAAACCAATCAGATATTTTTTAACAATTGAAAGCTAACATCTGATTGGTTGGGGAAAAATTAGCACCATTTTTAACAATATGAACTTTTATTGAATAACCCTAACTATGTACTAATGTAGGTTAAGTAAAAACATCCATTTCATAATTCTACCCAAGCAATAATGCCTTTCTAACAATTGTCCCAGGGAGGAAGGGGGTAAATATTCCTTCCTGACTCCAATGAACAACCACCAGAATTGCAGAGGTTTACCTAAGGAACTTTACAAAAAATATATGGGAATAGGTTCTTATCTACTGCTGAAAAGTGTGTTATTTGTATTTATTAAATGGTATTTGGGGGATGCATGTGCTTAATTGTTTATATGTGCAGTAAATAACAAAATGTGCCAGATTATCCAATATTTTTGAGTCTCTTTAGATGGGGGCTTTATGAGTCACAATTTTACTCTGTCTTTTGGATGTTTTTGGGTTTGATACACATTGTGCAGTGGATATACAGTATGAGACTCTCTTTAGTCCCATTTGGAGACTTGTAGTAGCATTCAAACACATGTAAATAATGGAAGATAGCAAAAAAAAAGTGGTTTGTTTGAGTACAGTGATCCTTTAAGTTCAGGTAGGTGTTATGTTCTACAAGATGCCTACTCACATGCATTACATCTTTAATATTGATGCTGCTGTACTTATTTATGTAAATGTAGGAAGTAGATTCTGAAACTAAGAAGACTTCCATATTGTTGACAGTATAATTTACATCACATAAAGTGTTCAGTCTTGTGAGCATATGTATCTATTAACCATGCCCGCTGACCCCACTGTTCACTGTCTATATGCACATATTTTCTAAACAAGGTGTCTTTACACCAATATGGAAGTCCCTGATAAGTGACCCAACTTTGAAAGCTGATTATTACCTTACAGATTATTTTCCAGCCAGCATGAATTGCAGGCAGCCTAGTCAGCTGATTTTGATGGCGTTTTTTTTTTACATTACATTTTTTTGTTTCCATTCTATTCCTATATCTGTTGTATTCAATTAGATCAACTGGACTTGAAGTTTAGTTCTTGAAGACGTTTCGCTAGTCATCCGACTGGCTTTCTCAATTCAGAATGACTTGTACAAGAATCTGTGGCAATTATGTACCCTGGAAAATCCCAATTAGCATATCATAGCCAGGTGTTAAGGGCGATCTAATTGAATACAACAGATATACCATGACCTGGATGAATGAGAACCTTCACAAGCACATTCTATTCCTAGTAAAAAATAAAGGGGATGATGCAATAAATGGTGTAATGGTGTAATGGTGTAATGGTGTTTGGCCTTGATATTAATTTGCAGCAGCCAACCAGATGTTAGCTTTTTACTGGGTTACTGTTGTTAGATAACATCGGATTGGTTGATACAGGTTAAATGCATGGGCAAATGTTTGCAAATTTTATTGCATTAGTCCCTATTTTCTTTGTGCTAGCTCTGGTGGCTTAGTGGACTAATGCTCTACTTTTTGAAAAACACAGCCCATGCAGTTTCCAATCTCCACACTTACGTGATAGAAAGTAAACTGCAAAGAGTATGTGTGTTTTTGTATGAAAAGCAAAGGAATGTGTGTTTTATAAAAACATACATTGACCTTAGGGGAAAAAATTCAGAGTTTTTTTAAGCTAGAAAATTTGCAGCTTCTTTTTTATCTTAATACAATATTACATGTTATGTGGACTGAGTTTGTCTTCTTATATTCTGTAAGATATATGAATTGCATTTAGCCTATGTATTAGCTTATGGGCTATGCTTAGCCTGGACATTTTTCATATAAAGGTACAGGGTACAAAAAATTTAAAAATTATTATTATGATTATTATAAATGAAATGAGGAACAATGTGCAAGTAGCATTTAGTAAAATCAATGTGAATACTGGTTATTCCCTAAACTAAATGGTGTTAGCAGTTCACTTACTGAAAAGGCTTAGGGCATGTTTTAAAGGTCCTTACCTTTTGCTGTTTTGTTAGCACATCAGCCCAAAACGATTGTCATTTACGTATATACTCGAGTATAAGCCGAGGTTTTTAGGTTTAAAAATTTACCTAAACCTTGACTCGGCTTATACTCGAGTCAGAAGGCACTTACCTAATCCAGAGGCAGCCGCGAGTCCGGCCGGCAGTTCCCAGTAGTTCTTCGCGGTTGCGCGATGACGTCATCACGCACGCTGGCGGGATGACGTCATCGCGCAGCCGCGAAGCAGTAATGGGAACTGCCGGCCGGACTCGCGGCTGCTTCTGGATTGCAGAGAGAGGAAGACTGAAGACCAGGTACGGGTAAGTGAGCTGGGGGGGGACTGGGGGGAGGGCTGGGGGTACTGGGGGGAGGGCTGGGGGGACAGTATGTGTTTAGCTTATAGCTTTTCTAAGTTGTACTAATAAGGTCAGCCATGTTGGTATTTAAAGTGATGAATGAATTGGATTTCAGAATGGATTTTCTTCTTGTTAAGCTCACAACTAACAGGTTGGAGCTAGAAAACACCAAACAGTATGAGGAATAGCAAGGAACAAGAACTACGCCTATTAAAATGTATCTTACTCTAATCAGCACATTATTTAAGGTATTCAAGCCCCTGAGCAAAACAACATGTGGGGCTCTAACCTATGAGTATTTGAAGAGTATGATTTGGGGTGAAGTATTTTTACTATAGTGGTTGGAAACTACAACTCCAGCAACCAAGCATGCTGGAGTTGTAGTTTCCAACATCTACAGTGGAAAGGTATTAGGGTTACTGTATACCCCTGGCTTATACTTGGTCAATCACTTTTCTAATTTTGAGGCAAAAATGGGTGCCTCGGCTTATACTGCGTCGCTTATACTCGAGTATATACGGTAATGACGTATTTTATAAAGCCGATCGGTTTAGCAGTAAAGAGTATCGCAGCACCTCCCGGTCATATAAGTGCCTTTGCAGCATTTAGAAGTGCCCTTGTGGCTCTAATAAGAGACTTCTGATAAAGGGGTCCCAATGCTTGAAACCACCCCTGGTCCTAAAAAGGAAACTCTCCACCTATATTGCTGAGTTTTTTCTCTGTTTTCTGACTTTTTATGGATATTTCAATCCGCAAAACTGTTTTTGAAAATTTCGAAAGTGCTAGAATTTCTAGAAATCTGGAAAATACTTTGCGGATGCAAAGATTTTGGGTATTAAGTGTTCCCAGTACATTTCATGGTCCCTGAGCCATTTACAGTAACTTAACATTGTTATTTATACTTTCATTTTAGGCAGAACTTTCCATTTTTTTTTAAACTCCCATTGACTTTTTTTCATTGGATCCGCTAGCAGATTTTAAAATTTTTAGATTTTTTTCATGCAAATCTGCAAGCAGAATGGTTTCAGTGAGTTCAGCCATCGTTTTTTTTATTATTATTTAACTTTTTATTGAGGTTTAATACATACCAAATCAGATGTTCACTGGCCCCTAAGGTCTAGATTATGACCTCCCTCTTCATTAAAGACTTAATGATACGTGGGAAGGATCTATTTTAAAAAACTTTTTTGAACGGTTTTCCAATTTCATAAGCCTTAATTTTTTTCTAAACTTTCATATCACAGATGTCAAACTGTCAATAATAACCAACTGGGTGACACTATTTAATGTATTTAATTTCAGACCCCCGGTCCGTGTGTCAGTGAGAGCTGTCTCCAGGATCAGGAAAGCCCCCAGGAATTGTGCGGTTTACCTGCTGTTATTGACTGTGTGCGCTGCTCAGAGGACACATCTCCATGACACAGGTTAGATCCTACATAACTGTGCATTACTTTGACTTTTTTGTTTTAGCCAAATATTTTAAGATTTTCTAAAATTTTAAATTTTAATTTTAATGGAAGAAATGCAAATCTTATGGAGGAGAGCAGGACAGGTAATTATATTAATTATTCATGTCTACCAACTAAAATACAGTAGCTGCAAGGACATTGGTGTGGGCACAGCAGCCTGTAGACATGCAATGCCAGGGGGTTATAAAGGATTTTTAACCAACCAGGAATCAAACCTAATGAAAAAAAGCAGGAAAACTGGTCATCCTGTACATTCACTAGACATGAAGTATGTAACCTAGAAAAGATATGTCTATCTACATTACAATTTCCAGATCAATACTTTGCTTAATTTTTTTATCTAGTTGGCCAATAAAAGGTTTCACAGCTTTTCTTTTCTTCTCTTACTTATGGCTAACATGGTACAAACCTCAGTTATTGCTCAGATCAATACTGATAGCAAACTGACTGCATGTAAACTGCATTACTGCAACTAACACATTTGTATATGTTGTAATTGGTGAGCGTTGGTTCTTCACTAGTCAGTTTTCTGTACCTTGAAATGAATCACTAGTAACGCTATAAAACTTGGCAAAAGATCATTATCTTAATGTTGCATTATAGTTAAAGTTCAGTACCAGGATGGGTAATTTAACTCTTGGTATGCCAGGCTAGTGTACAGCATGGGCTACACCTAGGATCACACTCAGGGAAGGGCCCTCTATTTAATGTGAGAGGATCACACAGAATGTATAAATGGGGCTGTATAAGATAATAAATGGGCGCCCGGAATTCTTTAGATGGGATATTTGTTTATAACAGAGCAGAAATGTAGCAGGACTAACCCAATGACCTCCTGTTGGAGCTTTGGGCTGCTCAGCTATCCTCACTAAGTGGGTGCTCACCCACTACTATAACACATGCTAAGTTACACTGGCTAGACACTATGAGAGGGGGAGCTAGAAGTTTTAATTATGTCCAGATAGGGGAATTTAAGATGTTAGAATGGCTGATAAATTTGATTTTGTCAGCTGGAGCATAACCATAAGGGTTACATTCCTAACTCAACTTAAAGGTCAAGTCAGCATAATGTAATCCAACTCAAGAATAGGAACACCTATTAAAGAAGATGACAAATACATAACATTGGAAGATACAATCATTTAAATCTTAAGGGCAGTGATTAAATAATGAATAATGCACTTTATTTTATTTATCATTAAAAAAATGTCTAAAATTGCCAGTATGAAATATTATAAATGACCAAGGTATTATTTACAATTAATGTTTTTTAAAAAAAAATGTATAATAACTTGGATAAATGGGAATATTTGTTAGAACATTTACGGGCAGATGCTTTATCGACTATTTTGGGGCGAAATTAGTGCAAAATCCCTGCTACTCGATGTTATACACTCAATGCCCTACACCACAGCTTCAGAAGCTCCATAGTTAACCAAGACCAGGACACACTACAGACAAGGGCATTGGCACTTATAAGTATGTAAAGAAATATTTAAAACAAATATAGTTGCTCATCCCAACATCATAAGATCCCCTGCAATATTCCAACAGATAAACAGTGGACATAATATATATTGTTAGAATACTAATTATTTCCAAGCTGCCTCCTGTTCCTTTCCAAAGCTCCACTCTTGCATCCAAACTTTCTAAATTACACAGAGTTAGGTAGGAACTGAAAGACTACATGACAACATGAATTGCCAAACTGTGCTTTTTATTGTGCTACACACAACATGTTTCGGAAATAATCCTTTATCAAGTGTGATACCTTTGCAATCGTTTCAAGTATTATATTCCAGGTGCCTCCAGGTAACACAGCTCCATTAAGGCTGAGGCCATAGTACCCCACTCGTGCATGCACGGGAACGCTCACGATCATCCAGTGATTCGCAAACGGAGCACATGCAATTGTGCACAAAAATGTGAAATGCATGCAGTGCAATTTACGAATCGCAGCGACACTAGCACACTAATGTGGCCACATCAACTGGACAACATTACTGTGTTCTTTTAAGAAAGCAGCGATCGGATCGCGCTTAAAAGCGTTTCAGTGCGGCCTAGCCCTCACTGTGTCTATTTCAACAGCAAAATGTAAAAGATTCCCGGGCACAGTTTCTCCAAAATAGGACAAAGATAAAGTGCAAATAACAAACACTATTCCCTATATACCCTCATGTCAATCAGCCACGCCCCCATATTATCATACTAAAGTGCCAATTATCATAATAAAGTGCAAACATCGTAATAAGACATATTTAAACAGTAACCATCATCTTATATGTGACTCTAGTAATTCATCCGGATTAAAGTGCAACAACACGCAGTAAAGAAGAATAATATAACGGGCACATATTATTGTCATATAAAAATAAGTTAATATAAATATAAAAATTGCACAAATTGTATTAAGCCTGTATTGAAAAGAAGAACACAGGTTATCAATAAAAGTTCTTATTGCTAAAAATTGTGCTAAGTTAGCCCCACCAATCAGATGTATAGTCGTTCAAATGTAAATACAAATCTGATGGTTGGGGACAAAATAAGCACCATTTTATACGATAGAACTTGAGTGTAGTGAATTCCCTCGATCGTGTAGAACAAGCTTTGGTAGAATAGAACATAGTTGACTAGTCACACAAAACGGAGAGAAATATAACAGAACTGATCTGAGAGTGGGGGGAATAAATAAAGGAAAATAAAAGGAATAGTGGAAATATTGAATGGGACTCAAACATAATAAATAGAAAACTACGGTTTATTTCAGACCGTGGCGGAGCGTGTAAAAGGGGGCGCGAAGGGTGACCCGCAACAAGTCAATGCGATTGAACATGTGAAAACCTAACATCTTTAGCGTGGTGTGGCAAAAGGAGCACCAGGGGTAAGGGATGAGGAACGGCAGGGAAGACCCGCTAGGTGAGAGTGACAAGGAACGAAAAAGGACTACGCAGAGCACCCGTCCAGGTCCCAATATCACACCATAGAAGATGACTGTAAAAAGGGGACAATAAGGCTAGGGAAAGGCACATGGCATGTGGATGTGAAGGAAGGTCAAAAGGGGCGGGGGGTCCAGCCACATAATTGACAAATAAAGAGAGATCAGGAGGGTCGTAAAAAGGGTCATACGCTGGTGATCGAGAAGGATGGAAATGCCAGGTGCCCTGGACCCAGTGGCGGAAAAACAGCACTCCCTGAAAGAAAAGGAGGCGACGCAACATCCGATGGGGTGAAGGTTCATGTATAAAAAAAAATAAAATATGGAGCGTGCTGGGTTAAAAGGCTGATACATTGTGGGGGCAAGGTGTGCTTGGACCAGTGGGGAGAACGACCTCTAGGGTATGGCACCAGGAAAGAGCTGGTCGGCCCGTTATAAGTGAGTCTACGACGCTGAGGAGGGGGCACGGGAAGCCAGGAATTCACGAGAGGCACGATAAGATGATGGTGACTGTTTGAACGAGGTCGCAGGACAATGGGTGGCACGTGAGTAGACCGTGGGGATGGGAGAGGAGAATATGGGGAGTGCGGGCGGAAGTCACGGCAACAGAGAGGGAGGGGGGGGACCCGGTGAGGGGCACGGAGCGGGGGCCTGATAAACGCCCTGTACCGACCGACTTTGAACTGTTGAAATAAAACCTATTTGGTTATTTTGAAGAACATTGTGCCCGGGATTTTACATTTAAGTTTTGGTACAATGTGGGGAATTTAGGAGAATTCTGTGAAGCATTGTCACATATCAGCAACTTTCAGGACATTTTCCCCTATTGACTAAATATCTGTTATCCCCAACAAACTACCCCCCACACCCTACACACAGACACAAGAATGCACACCTACTTATAAACCACCCACCAAACAACTTATCGTTTTACACTTGTATCGGAACTAAACCCCTTACCAGATTTAAGTACACACAAAACAGTCACCATCTTTTGGATTTGATTTTCAAACTGCCCTCAGTCGGTTTATTTTGGGGTATTGCTTCACTAAAATAATAAATCCTATTGCCAACACTGGCCTACTAATACCCAATAAGTGTCCCTGACTGTTTGAACACTCACAGTCCAGTACGCAGTACTCTCTCACACACTCTGTGTCTCTCCCTGGGAATCACACCTACTGGTTGGAACCCGTCCTCCCTACTGGGGTTACAAACCTGACACTCAGAGGTACTGGTCTGCCTGCTTTGCATCCCCACAGGCTTCCTTGGCCTAAATCAAACTCCTCCTCCCAAAGCAGGCTACACCTGCCCTTTAATTAGTGAGCTCCAGCCACAGGGAATTTACTGGTCTAAAACTGACTGGACCAGCACTGAAACCATTTACCATTAGTGTCTTGGGCCTACAGTAAGAAATTATATCACACAGTTACACATCATTTATGACTTCTTATTTACACCTTTACATTAGCTTACATCTTCACCATACGGGACTGTGATAAAATTCACTAATTGTTCACGGTCTGTGCGCTAATGACAACCGTAAAAGATTTTAAAACCCTTTTTTTCCACCCCACCCGATGAAATACCACATTTTGGGGCGATCAATACCACCGCGGTGCTCCGTAACTTACCTTAGAGCCCGATTCACGATACAATAATGACGTAATGAGTTACGTCAGTTATTGCATCGCAGATTGGCTAAGTAAGAGCGTGGTTTTAACCGCCTCCCAAACAGTAACCGTTAAGTGGCTCGCTACTATGTATCCACAACTTAACGGTAGGGGTTTGCATCTATAGCACGCTCGATTTCCAAAACATTTGCAAAATAGGCTGTGCTCTAAACCTTCCTAAAACCCTACGTTCCCCCAAATTTCTTTTTGAATCTCCCCCTTTTGTCTCTTTTTTCAGTTCCTCTTTTTGTAAACCATATAACTGCTGTAACGGCGATTAAAGGAATTACAAATATGTTCATTCTAATAAAAGTTAAAAACAAAAAAAAAAATTTGTTTATTTAACTAACAAAATCGTGAGTAACAAAATTAAACTTCAATACTGTGAGAGTTAAGGAATGGCCCACTCCAAAATAAAAGATTATCCTCTCCTATGATCACGTTTCTCTATATATATTTATTTACACAGTCACAGAAACTGCACCACTGGTACTCATTGCTTGGTGCTCCTCCTTACCATTAAAACATAGTCCCACATAAGAGCCTCTCAAGAGGTCTTGATACAAATCGCCATGTTATTCCGCACAATGCGTTTCCCCCCACAAGGGGGGGGCCGACGTTAGGTGTTTCCTGCGTGGCCTCTTATGTGGACTATGTACAGACCAATTTCCGCACCCCCATCATTTGAGGCTTCCGGCAGGGTGGGGGAAAGCTTTGCGAAGGGGAATGATGTCCAGTGACGTCAAACGGGGGTGGAGTTTTGCGTCATAAAAGGTGGAGGGATGCGGGGTTAGGGGCTTTTTAAGGGCGTGGCAGTGGGGACCACCCCATAATGGCAGGAGAACTCCCACAAGATGTCATGGACAAAAAAAGTATAATTTGGGGACATAGAAATATCTTTTCACTTACAATTGCTACACAGGTTAGGACAGCCTTTGCACTCCAGATGTTTCGAAACTCCCTGCATGTCTTGGTTGTTCTGCAATAAGGGAATGCTGGGCAGGGGTGTTACTTACTACCAGAGGATCAGACCCTGCAAGTGCAACATAATTGCTACGGATGCTGAGAGTTGTAGTTTCCAAAATCTCTAGATTGCCAAGATTCCAGAGTACTATCGTTAGGAGAACCTTTTATTCCTATAAATAACATTGAATATTTCTAAAGCTAGAAAGTTCCCTATACAATATACCATAAATATTTCTTAAGATTGTTGTCCTGGGATGTGTACCTTATTCAATTAATTCAACTAACTATAATAAAATAGGCTCATCCCAGAATCTTTTTCACTTTCCGTGGTCCATAGCGTCCATGTTATCATCTCCAGTATTCTAAGACAAAAAGTTTCTTCATTACTATTTCTCCCGAGCGTTCTATTTGTCTTGGGACCAGTAGCTGAAATCGGATTGGACTGGTTGGAGGAGATGTTGTCGAGGAGTTGATAGGACCAAGTCTCTTGTGTTTGAGAATTTCCAAGCACGAGGCTCATCTTTTATCCACAATCTGCTGAGGACACAACAGGTCTTGTTCTGGGTCACTTTTCCTCTCCCCTTCTTTTTATCTTTTAAATCTCTTCTTTCTTCCCCTTCATTTCCCGCTTCTGAACCAGATTTTTATATGTCTTTCCTGTTCAGGTTGATCATGACAGCAGCTCTACTACCCTTCTGGGCCTTGCGATATATTGATTGAAGAGGCAATTCCCTTCTCTAGTTCTAGGGCTGGGCTCTTGTGTAGGCTGTCCTGGTTCTCCTTGTTTCTCTTCATGCTCCATCATTATGATTCCAACTGTTAACATACAACCATGGCATGTAAAGCAGTTTGTTAACAGCATTATGATACACCTTTATGCTATCAACATTAGGAGAAGATTCAGATTCTGCAATGAAAACATGAGTTGTTAAACCATAAATGCCGCCTTGTCCCAAGTTAGTTCAGGTGGAAAAAATATGAGTGGAATATCTTCCTCAACTTTAAAATGGTATGTCCACCCTAAATTATTTTTTTGATATGTCCGTCCCCCATGTCCCCCAGCCCCACCGGCTATTTTTTAATTTCGAAAGCCCCCCAAACTCTACTTACCTCTCTCTTTCCCGCTGCGGCTCCCGGCCCTCTGCTTGCGAAAATGCAAGCAGAGGGCGGGACCGGCAGCGCTCTCGTGATTGGCTGAGCGCAGCCAATCACGGATGCGCGCCCTGCGCAGCAGCAACCGTCGCGCGTAGGAAAGGGAGAGGTAAGTAAATTTGGGAGCTTTCTAAATAAAAATAGCGTTGGGGCGGGACATGGGGAGAAGGTGTTAAAGGGAAATAACGCTAGGGGAGGATGACAGAACGGAGGGAGAGGAAGGGAGAGGGAGGGGGAGGGGGAGGGGAGAAGGGCTCAGCACGCATGCAGAAATCTCCGGAGGCCAGGTAGCGCAGGCCCTATATGGACCTGCTACACTCCTGGTGGTCAGTTTTTTTGGGACTTTGGTGGGGGGGACTACAGGAAACCAGATGGAGCTGGGATTGAGGTAAGGATTAAACTACACTACATGTGGGCCATAGTTGGGGGGATTATAGTTTTGGGGGTGACATGCCCTTAAGTTTTAGACCCAATGCATTTGTAGGTCTAATGCCACAGGGGTGGCCAATTCAATTTCCCAGGGGGCTGCACGAAATGAAGGGCCGGCCATAGGTTCAACTCAATTCTTTTATATAGATTGCAAACCTTGGATTTTAATAAAAAGATTGACCTTTATCTCCCTGTTTACTTGGATTTTTTTTTAATTATCTTTTATTAATATTAACCCATTGTACACTGGATTTTTTTAAATTGGCCCATTCTGTAACGATATTCTTCCCAACTACCATTGTATCCACCATTTTTTTTTGTTAATCTGTCCCCTGTTTCTTTTGATATCCATCTTATCCATCTTACATTTCAGCTGTCAATCAAGTGCCTTCATAAGTTTTCATAAACTCTTCTGTTATGTATGTTTGTTGCGCCTGAACTGGAAGGGTACAGTTGGTACAATGAACTGGATGGTGGGAAATTCTGAGCCTCGGCCCCACAGAAAGGTCAGATAGTCTTGCTACATGGATACTTTATAGATTGAGACTGAGCAGGTCATATTTTCCAATAGCATTCCTTTAAAATCAAACGGTTTCGTATAAGAGCAACCCGCCCCAACCCCAGTGTTGCATTATACAGAAAATGTCACAGATGCCCCTGAAGGGTCTTACTAACCCGGTCCGCGCTGCTAACAACACCTACTTCCTTGCCACTCTGCCCTCATTTAAGCACGTTGTGACTTCACACCCAATTCCTGACAGCCGTGACCAGCACCAACAGGAACAGGGAGCGGCACACAGGTGAGTTCCGGTAATCCGTTCAGGGGCATCTTTGGCATTTTCTCTTTGTTTCTTGCATTTATGCAAATGGGTTTTTTTTCACTGTCTTAATGCCTCCTCATGTTTACAAGCACAGCACGTTTACTAATCTCTACATGTATAATGATGTTTGTATAATTTATGCATTTGTTTATGATGTTTATAATATTTAACATTGTTATCAGAATGTAATAATTATATCTATAAAAAAACCTGTATTATGTATGATGTCGTAAATATTTATAACGTTTGTTATAATGATGTATGTAATACTATCACATGTATTATAATGATGTAGTTAATATTTATAGCATGTATTATTATAATGAGTAATGCTAATATTAATACATCCTATTTTACTCATATTGCCATCTCTAGTTCTTTGGGCCTGTTTGCTGTCCTAAGGTAGTTTATTGACTTCCTCTCACAAATATAGGGAAAAATCCGCAGGTTCCTTTCTTCTCCCCACTAATCGCAATGCTTATCATCATCATCTCAATCCTCCACACCTGGACTAATTGTAACCCTACTACTTACTAGTCTTCCATGCTTCCTCACAATCTCCCTTCAGGTCCATACTAAACTCTACTAGCAGGCATTGTTTTTGCTCGCTGAAGGCACTGCCCACGCAAATGCAAACTGCAATCGCACACAGGAATCGAATGCGCTTCCTGTGGCGATTTCGTTTGCGTTTTCCGCATTCGTTTGTTTTTCATTAGTATGGAAAACGATGCGATTGCGATTTAAAATGCGGAACCGCAAATCGCAAGTGCAATCGCATCGCAACCGCACCCGAAAAACGCTAATTTTCCGTTGCCGTGCGCCACGACTCCAATGTTTGAAAAAAGCGCACGTGTGGCCTAGCCCAATATACAGAGATCCCAAATCTCTCCTCTGTTACTGAAAAACAGACATGGCTCCCCATAAACACGCATTGTATACAAAATCCGTCTCCTAACATTAAAAGTAAAATCCCCTTGCTACGCTGCACGCACCTAATATTTCCTCTTTAGTTCCCATATGTTCCCACCGGTCCCCTTCGATCATCAAAGAACCAACCTCCTCTCCTGCACAGCCTCCCACTTGGACTGCTTCTCTCGCCTTAAAGACCTTTCTCTCTTGTAGCGCCCATCCTCTGTAATTCTATTCCCCTCCATCACACATCAATAAACCTCAATCAGACAGTTTAAAAAATCTACCCTTACATCCTACCCTATCTGGTAACCAGCACAGTATATGATATCCTATCTATCTTCTATGATAAATCTACCCTTACATCCTACCCATCTGGTAACCAGCACAGTATAATGGTACTATACTCTATATATGATTAAATCTACCCTTACACTCCTACCTCTCTGGTACCCCCCCAAAATCCAGTATTGGTTTATATATCTATATAGGATAATCTAAAACCCTTACATCCTACCTATCCGGTAACCAGCACAGTATATGGTATCTGTTAATATCTATATAGGGAGATAATCTCCCCCACATCCTACTATCTGGTAACCAGCACATATTTGGTACTATATATCTATATATGGATAAATCTAAGCCTTACAACACCTACCTATCTGGTAACCCACAGTATATGATATCTAATATATCTATATATGAATAACTCTATCCTTACATCCCACCTATTCCGGTAACGTCAGCACAGTATATGGTATCTTAATCTATATATGATAAATCTACCCTTACATACATTCATCACTATCCGGTAACCAGCACAGTATATGGTATCTATATAGATCTATATGAGAAATCTACCCTTACATCCTAACCAACAAAAAAAAACCTATCTGGTAACCAGCACAGTATATGGTATCTTATATATTCTGTATATGATATCTAACCCTTACATCTACCTATCTGTAACCATCACAGTATATGGTATCATATATCTATATAAATAAATCTACTCCTTACATCCCACCTATCCAGTCCGCACAGATATGGTATCTAAATATCGATATATGATAAATCTACCCTTCATCCTACTCTCGGTAACCGCACAGTAGATTATGGTATCTATATATCTATATATGATAAATCTAGAATCTACCCTTCCTTACTCCTACCTTCCGGTAACAGCACAGTATAATGGTATCTATATATCTTATATATGATAAATCTACCCTTACATCTCCCCATCTGGTAACCATCACAGTATATGGTATCTATATATCTAATATATGATAAAATCTACCTTACATCCTACGGCCCCGGAGTGACACCTTCTGGCTTATCACACAATAACCTTTAAACAAACACATCAAATAACATTAGGGTCCTATAGATCTCACTCACAGCCCTGTAACTCTTCCATTTCTGAATTAATGTACCATTGGAAGTTAAATGGTGCAAGGTCCCCTTTTCCATGGCAAGGCAATATGGAGGTTAGTCAGATTACTCTGTTTCCAAGTTGAACTTTGAAGTAAAATTATTCTGTTGTGGTTCAATTTGTTCCTTAGGGGGAAAACATTTTATTAGTCTAACTAGGAGAAACCCATCTGGTCTTTTTTATGGTTTTATATCCAGCCCACAAGTAAATGGGTAAATATAAGGGACACTTCTGCAAAGAGTTTGTATGTTCTCCCCATGCTTGGTTTTCCTCCAACCCTCCATTTCCCCCCATATCATAAAGATTTATGATATTTTGTATGTTTCAAAAAATGTACCTCTGTGGGAGGGACCTAAATTTCATGTATAAATTCTTATACATCGCTATGAGATTTGGCCTATATAAATCCCAATAATAATAATAATAGTGAATATAGAAGGGGTGAAAGTAATCAAGCACACTATTCCATCCCCATTATTTAATGGTCATACTTTTGTTTTTTTCACATCGTCTTTTTTACGGATTATTACCTAAAAAACTTTGGCTTCTTTGTTCTGCTATCCTTCGTTCTGCTATCCTTATTCTGTTTCCCTTTTATTCAAAATTTTAAATGCCCATTTTATTTTTTTCCATTTCCCGCTTTTTACCTGAGGCAAAGGTCAGGGCGGAGTAAATTACCATTGCTTATGTAACTATGCAATCCTAAATTATCCTGCCCAACTTCCTCAAGCCCTATATATTAAGTTAACCTTACTGTACAGCGTTACCGTTATACTCGATTATACCGACTCGAGTATAGCCGAGGCACCCCTTTTTGCCTCAAAATTAGAAAAGATGATTGACCCGATATAAGGCCGAGGGTATACAGAACCCTAGATACCTTTCCACTGTATAGTGTTTTGGAAACTGACACTCCCAGCATGCTGTTGCTTGGGAGTTGTATGTTTCCAACAACCTTAGTAAAATACTCAGACCCCAAATCATACTCTTCAAAATACTCCACGTTTGAGCCCCACATGTCTGTTTTGCTCGAGGGGGGCTTGAATACCTTCAATAATTTGTGCGATATGAGTACGATACATTTTAATAGGCAGTCTTGTTCCTTGCTATTCCTCATACGTTTGGTGTTTTCTAGCTCCACCACCTGTTAGTTGTGACGCCTTAACAGAGAGAGAATCCCATTCTGAAATCGCAATTTCACATTCATCAACATTTCAATCAACCAACATGCTGACCTTATTAGTACAACTTAGAAATGCTATAAAGCTAAACACATACTGTCCTCCAGGCCCTCCCCTCCCCCAGTACTACCCCCAGCCCTCCCCCCATCCCCCCAGTCTCACTTTCCCTGTACCCTGTCTTCAAGTCCTTCTCTCTCTGCAATCCCGAGCACCGCGAGTTCCGCCGGCTTCCCATTACTGCTTCGCGGCTGGCGCGATGACTCATCCCCGCCACCGTGCGTGATGACGTCCTCGCGCAAACCGCGAAGAACTACGGGACTGCCGCCGGACTCGCGGCTGCCTCTGGCATTTACGTGTAAGTTGCCTTCTGATCTCAGAGTATAATAGCCGATTCAGGTTTTTTAGGTTAAATTTTAAACCTAAAAACCTCGGCTTATCTCGAGTATATATAGGTAAAGATCTTGACTTCAAAATATGATTGGAAGTTTCTCATTCATCCAGGTCATGGTATATCTGTTGTCTTCATTAGATACTCTGGACTTCGCAAGTCGCGCCCGACTGGTACCATTCTTGAATGCAATGTGTTGATTGTGAAACTGCCAAGGGTTCGGTGTTTAAACAGCATTGTACATTGCGACAGTGTTTGAAACCCCCACTTCTATTTAGGCTTGGTTTTCTTTATTTTCACATAATGGCCTCCTTGACACCTCTCTTGAACCAATCCTATTGCATTCATTACTTCAAAGGAATGTTTCTTTTCACCTAGATGCAGGTACACTGACCTGAGAATAATTGGCTCTTCTGTGCTGGCCATATGTTGGTGCAGTTGCTGTTTGGTCTCCCCACATACAATCAGAGCATTCTTCACTGCACTGCACTTGTGTATATGATTTGCTCTTATGTTTCATTATTGGGTCTTTTGGATACAACCAGTTGCTGCCTCATGTGTTGTTTGGTTTAAAGAGACAGGGATACAGTGGTTTTTTTTTTAAATTCTTCTTAATTTTCTCGGATGACCCTGCTACATATGGGATGGACCATGTTTTTGTTCTCGCTGTCTTTCCTTTTCCTTCTTCACGTTGGTATTCGTTTTTCCTTCACTCTACTCCTTTTAACAAAGTCCCAGTTTGGATATACACAGTACTTTAGAAGGCTCCTCTGAGATTTTTTTAAACTTGTTTTTTTTTTCATTATGCAACCACACATATATTCTGACACATGATCATGACTCATATATAGTTTTGATTTGCTGCCATATATATTCTGTATGTAAGGTTGTATTCATCATAAGACTTAGATTAAAAAATTGATATAAAACTATTTCACTAACTACTTGTCAATCCTTAATTGGGGAACAGGGAAAATAGAGGGACGGGTGGTGTTGAGGGTGTTTGTGTACAAGCTACACATTTAGAATGATCTGTTTGCAAACATTATTTAGCATTTATAGTGGAAATAACTTTGCTAATTACCCTTTAATGGTTTGCACTTATTGCACTTGCATTCGCATTATATACCATATGGCCCATACTTGAGGACTAGTCAGACATAGCTTTCTGGTTTGTGCTGTTTTTGCTGCAATAGTAAGATTTGTGCGTTTTGCAGTTTTTAAAGGTCAAAGGTCAGCCAGCCCCCTACATAGAATCTGGATAATGAGACCAGGCTGGTTGATTAGAGCTCTACGTTGTCGCTGCAAAAATTAAGATTTGTGCCAGTTTCGTTTGGAAGATAATAACCATTTTTAAAAGGTCACCAGCCCCCTACAATAGAATCTGGATATGAAGCCAGGCTGGTTGATTAGAGCTACGTTTGCTCTGCAAAAATTAAGATTTATGCCAGTTTCGTTTGGAAGATAATAACCATTTTTTAAAGGTCACCAGCCCCTACATAGAATCTGGATATGAAACCAGCCTGGTTGTTTAGTGCTACATTTGTGCTGTTTTGTACTGCAAAATTAAGATTGTGCTGCTTTCTTTTGGAGAAAATAACTTTTTTTTTAAACAAAGGTCAAAAGGTCACCATCCCCTACAAATAATTATGGATAAACCAGGCTGGTTTGGTTAGTCCTAATTTTGGGGAGTTTTGTGCTGCAAAGATTTGTGCCTGCACTTCATTGGAAAATAATAGCAATTTTTTTTTTTACAAGGTCATCCAGCCCCTACAATAGAATCTGGATATGAAGCAGACTGGTTGGTTAGTGCTACATTGGTGCTGCATATTAAGATTTGTCCCACTTTCATTTGGAAGATATTATGGGTTTTTTTGTTGTTTTTTTTACAAAGGTAAAAAGGTCACTAGCCCCCCTACAATAGAATATGGATATAACCAGCCTGGTTGGTATCATAATTTTGGGGAGTTTTGTTGCTTGCAAAAATTAGATTTTGCCACTTTCGTTTGAGAAGATAATAGCATTTTTTTTTTTTTTTTTACAAAGGTCATCCCGACCCTTACAATAAATCTGATTGAAAGCAGACTGTTGGTTAGTGCTACATTTTGTGCTGTTTTGTGCTGCCCAATATTAAGATTTGTTCCATTTTCATTGGAAGATTTAGTGGTTTTTTTGGTTTTTTTTTTTAGAAGGTCAAAAGGTCACTAGCCCCCCTACAATAGATATGGATATGAACCAGGCTGATTGGCTAGTGCCACATTGTTAGTTTTTTTTTTTTGGCTGCAAAAATTAAGATTTGTGCCACTTTGTTGTGGAAGTTAAAGGACAATTATACCTTTCTATAGAACATTCAGGAGATTCAATAAAGTTCTTATTGTTAAAAATAGGTTTAATTTTGTCCAAAACCATCAGATACTTTTTTAACAATTGAAAGCTAACATCTGATTGGTTGGGGAAAAATTAAGCACCACCATTTTTAACATTAGAACTTTATTGATAACCCTAACTATGTCTAATTAGGTTAAGTAAAAACATCCATTTCAAATTCTACCCAAGCAATAATGCCTTTCTAACAATTGTCCCAGGGAGGAAGGGGTAAATATTCCTTCCTGACTCCATATGAAACAACCCCAGAATGCAGAGGTTTACTAGGAACTTACAAAAAATATGGGATAGGTTCTTAACTAACTGCTGAAAGTGGTTATTTGTATTTATTTACATGGTATTGGGGAGATGCATGTGCTAATGTTTATAAGTGCAGTAATAACAAAATGTGCCAGATTATCCAATATTTTTGAGTCTCTTTTAGATGGGGGCTTATGAGTCACAATTTACTCTGTCTTTTGGATGTTTTTGGGTTTGATACCATTGTGCAGTGGATACAGTATGAGACTCTCTTTAGTCCCATTTGGAGACTGTAGTAGCATTCAAACACATGTAAATAATGGAAGATAGCAAAAAAAAAGTGGTTTGTTTGAGTACAGTGATCCTTTATTCAGGTAGGTGTTATGTTCTACAAGATGCCTACTCCATGCATTACAATCTTTATATGGATGCTGCTGTACTTATTTATGTAAATGTAGGAAGTAGATTCTGAAACTAAGAAGACTTCCATATTGTTGACAGTATAATTTACATCACATAAAGTGTTCAGTCTTGTGAGCATATGTACTATTCATCGCATGCCCGCTGACCCCCACTGTTCACTGTCTATATGCACATATTTTCTAAACAAGGTGTCTTTACACCAATATGGAAGTCCCTGATAAGTGACCCAACTTTGAAAGCTGATTTTACCTTACAGATTATTTTTCCGCCAGCATGAATTGCAGGCAGCTAGTCAGCTGATTTTGATGGCTTTTTTTTTACATTACATTTTTTGTTTTCCATTCTATTCCTATATCTGTTTATTCAATAATCAACTGGACTTGAAGTTTAGTTTCTTGAAGACTTTCGCTAGTCATCCGACTGGCTTTCTCAATTCAAGAATGACTTGTACAAGAATCTGTGGCAATTATGTACCCTGGAAATCCCAATTAGCATATCATGTACCAGTGTGTTAAGGGCGATCTAATTGAATACAACAGATATACCCATGAACTGGATGATGAGAACCTTCACAAAGCACATTCATTCCTAGTAAAAATAAAGGGTGATGCAATAAATGTGTAATGGTGTATGGTGTAATGTGTTTGGCCTTGATATTAATTTGCAGCAGCCAACCAGATGTTAGCTTTTACTGGGTACTGTTGTTATATAACATCGGATTGGTTGATACAGGTAATGCATGGGCAAATGTTTGCAAATTTTATTGCATTAGTCCCATTTTTCTTTGTGCTAGCTCTGGTGGCTTAGTGGACAATGCTCTACTTTTTCGAAAAACACAGCCCATGCAGTTTCCAATCTCCACACTTACGTGATAGAAAGTAAAACTGCAAGAGTAATGTGTGTTTTTGGTATGAAACAAGGGAATGTTGTTTTATAAAAACATACATTGACCTTAGGGGAAAAAATTCAGAGTTTTTTTAAAGCTAGAAAATGCAGCTCTTCTTTTTTGAATCTTACATAACAATATTTTACATTTTATGTGGACGGAGTTGTCTTCTTATATTCTGTAAGATATATGATTGCATTTAGCCTATGTTTAGCTTATGGGCTATGCTTGCCTGGACATTTTTCATATAAAGTACAGGGTACAAAAAATTAAAAAATTTATTATGTATTATTATACATTGAATGAGGAACGAATGTGCAAGTAGCATTTAGTAAATCAATGTGAATACTGGTTATTCCCTAAACTAAATGGTGTTAGCAGTTCACTTACTGAAAAGGCTTAGGGGCATGTTTTAAAACGGTCCCTTCCTTTTGCTGTTTTGTTAGCACACTCAAGCCCAAAACGATTTCATTTAACGTATATATCTCGAGTATAGCCAGGTTTTTAGGTTTAAAAATTTAACCTAAACCTTGACTCGGCTATACTCGAGTCAAAGGCACTTAACCTAAATCCAGAGGCAGCCGCGAGTCCGGCCGGCAGTTTTCCCAGTAGTTCTTCGCGGTTGCGCGATGACGTCATCACGCACGCTGGCGGGATGACGTCATCGCGCAGCCGCAAGCAGTAATGGGAACTGCCGTGCCGGACCGCGGCTGCTTCCTGGGATTGCAGAGAGAGGAAACGAAGACCAGGTACGGGTTAAGTGAGCTGGGGGGGGAACTGGGGGGAGGGCTGGGGGTACTGGGGGGAGGGTCTTGGGGGACAGTATTGTTTACTTATATTATTCTAAGTTGATACTAATAAGGCAGCGCATGTTGGTATTTAAAGTGAGATGACACTTGGTTTCAGAATGGTATTTTTCTTCTTGTTAATTGGCTCACACTAACAGGGTTGAGCTAGAAAACACCAAACAGTAATGAGGAATAGCAAGGAACAACGAACCGCCTATTAAATTATCTTCTCTAATCAGCACATCTATTTAGGTATTCAAGCCCCTGTCAAAACAACATGTGGGGCTCTAACCTATGAGTATTGAAGAGTATGATTTGGGGTGAAGTATTGTTTACTATATGTGGGTTTGAAACTCCCAACTCCCAACCAAGCATGCTGGAGTATGTAGTTCCAACATCTTACAGTGGAAAGGTATTTAGTTACTGTATACCCTCGGCTTTAACTTGGTCAATCAATCTTTTATTCTATTTTTTGAAAGGCAAAAAGGGTGCCTCGGCTTATACTGCGAGTCGGCTTATACTCGAGTAATATACGGTAATGACGTATTTTATAAAGCCGATCGGTTTAGCAGTAAAGAGTATCGCAGCACCTCCCCGGTACATATAAGTGCCTTTGCAGCATTTAGAAGTGCCCTTGTGGCTCTAATAAAGACTTCTGATAAAGGGGTCCCAATGCTTGAACCACCCCTGGTCTAAAAAGGAACACTCTCCCTATATTGCTGAGTTTTTTCTCTGTTTTCTGACTTTTTATGGATATTTCAATCCGCAAAACTGTTTTTGAAAATTTCGAAAGTGCTAGATTTCTAGAAATCTGAAAATACTTTGCGGATGCAAAGATTTTGGGTATTAAGTGTTCCCCAGTACATTTCATGGTCCCTGAGCCATTTACGTAACTTAACATTGTTATTTATACTTTCATTTTAGGCAGAACTTTCCATTTTTTTTTAAACTCCCATTGACTTTTTTTCATTGGATCCGCTAGCAGATTTTAAAATTTTTAGATTTTTTTCAATGCAAATCTGCAAGCAGAATGGGTTTCAGTGAGTTCAGCCATCGTTTTTTTTAATTATTATTTAACTATTTTATTGAGGTTTAATACATACCAAAATCAGCATGTTCACTGGCCCCTTAAGGTCTAGATTATGACCTCCCTCTTCATTAAAGAACATTTAATGATACGTGGGAAGGATCTATTTTAAAAAACTTTGTTTGAACGGTTTTCCAATTTCATAAGCCATTGGGGGATGGTGTAAAAATTTTTTGGGGGTTTATTTTTTCTAAACTTTCATATCACAGATGTCAAACTGTCAATAATAACCAACTGGGTGACACTATTTTAATGTATTTAATTTCAGACCCCCGTCCGTGTGCAGTGAGAGCTGTTCTCCAGGATACAGGAAAGCCCCCAGGAATGTGCAGTTTACCTGCTGTTATGACTGTGTGCGCTGCTCAGAGGACACATCTCTCATGACACGGTTAGATCCTACATAACTGTGCATACTTTGACTTTTTTGTTTTAGCCAAATTTTTAAGATTTTCTAAGATTTTAAATTTTATTTTAATGGAAGAAAGCAAATCTTAGAGGAGAGAGGAGCAGGTAATTATATTAATTATTCTGTCTACCAACTAAAATACAGTAGCTGCAAGGACATTGGTGGGGGCAGCAGCCTGTAGACATGCATGCCGCGGGGTTATAAGGATTTTTAACCAACCAGAATCAAACCTAATGAAAAAAAGCAGGAAAACTGTGTCATCCTGTACATTCACTAGACATGAAGTATGTAACCTAGAAAAGATATTGTCTTCTACATTACAATTTCCAGATCAATACTTTGCTTAATTTTTTATCTAGTTGGCCAATAAAAGGTTTCACAGCTTTTTCTTTTCTTCTCTTACTTATGGCTAACATGGTACAAACCTCAGTTTATTGCTCGATCAATACTGATAGCAAACTGACTCATGTAAACTGCATTCCTGCAACTAACACCCTTGTATATTTGTAATTGGTGAGCGTTGGTTCTTCACTAGTCAGTTTCTGTACCTTGAAATGAATCACTGTAACGCTATAAAACTTGGCAAAAGTCTTATCTTAATGTTTGCATTATAGTTAAAGTTCAGTACCAGGATGGGTAATTTAACTCTTGGTATGCCAGGCTAGTGTACAGCATGGGCTACACCTAGGATCACACTCAGGGAAGGCCCCTCTATTTAATGTGAGAGGGCACACAGAATGTATAAATGGGGCTGGTATAAGATAATAAATGGGCGCCCGGAATTCTTTATGGGATATTTTTATAACAGAGCAGAAATGTAGCGGACTAACCCATGACCTCCTGTTGGAGCTTTGGGCTGCTCAGCTATCCTCACTAATGGGTGCTCACCCACTACTATCACACATGCTAAGTTACACTGGCTAGACACTATGAGAGGGGAGCTAGAAGTTTTAATATGTCCAATAGGGGAATTTAGAGGTTAGAATGGCTGATAAATTTGATTTTGTCAGCTGGAGCATAACCATAAGGGTTACATTCCTAACTCAACTTAAGGTCAAGTCAGCATATGTAATCCAACTCAAGAATAGAACACCTATTAAAGAAGATGACAAATACATAACATTGGAAGATACAATCATTTAAATCTTAAGGGCAGTGATTAAATAATGAATAATGCACTTTATTTTATTTATCATTAAAAAATGTCTAAAAATTGCCAGTATGAAATATATAAATGACCAAGGTATTATTTACATTAATGTTTTTAAAAAAAATGTATAATACTGGTAAATGGGAATATTTGTTAGAACATTTAGGGCAGATGCTTTATCGACTATTTTGGGGCGAATAGTGCAAAATCCCTCTACTCGATGTTATACACTCAATGCCCTACACCACAGATTCAGAAGCTCCATAGTTTAACCAAACCAGGACACACTACAGACAAGGGCATGGCACTTATAAGTATGTAAGAAATATTTAAAACAAATATGTGTGCTCATCCCAACATCATAAGATCCCTGCAATATTCAACAGATAACAGTGGACATAATATATATTGTTAGAATACTAATTATTCCAAGCTGCCTCCTGTTCCTTTCAAAAGCTCCACTCTTGCATCCAAACTTTCTAAATTACACAGAGTTAGGTAGGAACTGAAAGACTACATGACAACATGAAATTGCCAAACTGGGCTTTTTATTGTGCTACACCATGTTTCGGAAATAATCCTTTATCAAGTTGATACCTTTGCAATCGTTTCAATATTATATTCCAGGTGCCTCCAGGTAACACAGCTCCATTAAGGCTGAGGCCATGTACCCATCTCGGCATGCACGGAACGCTCACGATCATCCAGTGATTCGCAACGGAGCACATGCAATTGTGCACAAAATGTGAAATGCATGCAGTGCAATTCGAATCGCAGCGACACTAGCACACTATTTGGCCACATCAACTGGACACCATTACTGTGTTCTTTTAAGAAGCAGCGATCGGATCGCGCTTAAAAGCGTTTCAGTGCGGCCTAGCCCTCACTGTGTCTATTTCACAGCAAAAATGTAAAAGATTCCGGGCACAGTTTCTCCAAAATAGGACAAAGATAAAGTGCAAATAACAAACACTATTCCCTATATACCCTCATGTCAATCAGCCACCCCCCATATTATCATACTAAAGTGCCAATTATCATAATAAAGTGCAAACATCGTAATAGACATATTTAACGTAACCATCATCTTATATGTGACTCTAGTAATTCATCCGGATTAAAGTGCAACAAATCAGCGCAGTAAGAATAAATATAAAGGGCACATATTATTGTCATAAAAAATAAGTTAATTAATAAAATATAAAAAATTGCACAAATTGTTATTAAGACTGTATTGAAAAAGAAGAACAAGCAGGGTTATTCAATAAAAGTTCTTATTGCTAAAAATTGTGCTAAGTTAGCCCCAACCAATCAGATGTTAGCTTTCAAATGTTAAATAAGATCTGATTGGTTGGGACAAAATTAGCACCATTTTAAACGATAAGAACTTGTATTGAATCTCCCTGAATGTTTTAGAACAAGCTCTGGTTAGAAATAGAAACATATTTACTAGTCACACAAAGGAGAGAAATATAACAGAACTGATCTGAGATGGGGGGAAATAAAAAAGGAAAATAAAGGAATATTGGAAAATAATGGAATGTGACTCAAACATTAAGAAAATAGAAAAACCTACAGGGTTATTCAATAAAATTTCTTATCGTTTAAAATGGTGCTAATTTTGCCCCAACCAATCAGATCTTATTTAACATTTGAAAGCTAACATCTGATTGGTTGGGGCAAAATTAGCACCATTTTTAATGATTAGAACTTTCATTGAATAACCCTGCTAGATTGATATTTACAAGAAATAAAAATTACTACTCATAGCACCCGATCCAGTTTCCAATATCACACACATAGAGAGATTACTTATAAAAAGGGATGTACAAAATGCTATGGATGCAGCATGTGTCATTTTATGATTGAAGCAAAATGATTTTGCCATCCACATAATGGACAAAAAATATATATCAAAGGAAGGTTTAATTGTAATACGGACTTTTGTATCTATATTATGAAATGTCCATGTTCCCTTTACCATGTGGGAAAAACGATCACTCCCTTTAAGAAAAGATTTACGACTCACAAGTCGGGGGGTGAAGTTTTCATTTATAAAAAAAAATAAAATATGATATGTTCTTTTTTAAAAGTCTTAATAACATTTTGTGCAATTTTTTTTACATTTTATTAATTAACTTATTTTTTATGACAATAATATGTGCCCTTTATATTTATTCTTACTGCGCTGATTTGTTGCACTTTAATCCAGGTGAATTACTAGAGTCACATATAAGATGATGGTTACTGTTTAAATATGTCTTATTACAATGTTTGCACTTTATTATGACAATTGGCACTTTAGTATGATAATATGGGGGCGTGGCTGATTCACATTCACATATAGGGAATAGTGTTTGTTATTTGCACTTTATCTTTGTCCTGATGAAGACGCCCTGTGACACGACTTTGAACTGTTGAAATAAAACCTATTTGGTTATTTTGGAGAAACATTGTGCCCGGGAATTTTTTACATTTAAGTGTTTGGTACATATGTGTGGGAGATTTAGGAGAATTCGTGGAAGCATTGTCACATTATCAGCAAATGTCAGGACATTTTCCCCTATTGACTAGAATATCTGTTATCCCCAAACATGAACATACCCCCCACACCCTACACAGACACAAGAATGCACACCTACTTATAAACCCCTAACCCCCCCAAAGCCAAAGCTTTAATCGTTAAAAGGAACTTTTATGGTCAGAAAACCCCACACAGAGAAGGTACACACAACTGCTGATACAACCCTACACCCACTCACCCTTCCATTGCCATGGCAACAATACACAAAGTAATACAAATATGTTTTTAATCAGAATGAATTATGAAATGAAAATTGTTTAATTGCCATAGCAAGGTTATTGATTTCTCTTCTGAAATGCATCCATTCAAACCAAATTCAAAGTTTATACTTTTCATGTCTAAGACCTGGAATACTTTATTTGGTATGTGAGCCACTGCTGCCCTTAAATGTAAGAGAGCATGCCTTGTTCATGGGTCCTATTAAGTAACGCAGAATGACATCAGGAGCAGCTAAACTGGCAGGCTCAGCAAAGTAGCTGAATTTTTTATAAAGATATATTCCACTGTTGCTCCCATTCTAATTATATAACATAATAATTTATGGGGTATATTTATTATAGATCCGTATCAGTAATTACTGTTGGTGATGCTTTATTGCAGGCAAACTACTATCCTAGTATTTTTTCATTCTCAACTGCAGTAAAAAATATTATTAACAGAAAATTCTAAATCAATATTTTTACAGATATGGAAACTTGTATCCAGTGCCATGAAGATCAGTGGCCCAATGATAACAGAACTGTCTGTATCCAGAGGACCATAGAATTTCTATCATATGAAGATTATTTAGGACAATTGTTGGCTTCATTATCATTTGTTTTCTGTATTATTGTCATGTCAGTTCTTGTGACTTTTATAAAACATCATAAAACTCCAGTGGTTAAAGCCAATAACCAAACCCTCAGTTACATCCTCCTGGGCTGTATATTCATTCCCAAGTGTTACATTATCCTGTTCCACCCTCAGCAGAACACCAGAAAGCACATCACTGGGAAACTGTGATAACTTAATGTCATTTGTAAGAGCTTTATATTATAATGTGAAGGGGCGCATTATTTCTTATAATACATAAGTATCGGATTCCTTCACCCCATTCACATTTTAAATTCTAGTCTTTAAACCCCCAAGCTACCTTCTGTAACTTAAACCCAGTAGAAAGGAACATCCCAGACCAGCATCTATGCGGTTAAACAAATCTTTGTGGAGGAGGTGAGAGACATTGGTTATGCAGTGACAGGAAGCAGCTCTAGCAGGTTCCGTTAGTGAAGTTAACACTGCAAAAAACGCTGAGTCATTGTCCAGGCATGAACACTGGAATGGGCGGAGTAGTGGGATATAAGAAATATAAGAAATGAGTCACTTAGTGACATAGCTGAGTGATTTTTATAAGGATATATACCACTGCAGCTCCCATTATAAAATATCACACTTATGTATTATAATACTGATATTTTATGATTATTCCAAATGAATAAAAATGAATTTATAATAATGTTTTCATATTTGAATTTTATATTAATATGAACTGTATTAAAATGGAATAAAAATAATCTGATTGTACCATATTGTCTGTCTCCAAGAGACACATTTTCTGAGGGGACAGGAACCCAAATATTGGGGTAAACACTACACCTCCCATTATTTTGCCTCACGCACAGAAAAGAAAGGCGGATTGGCCATATTAATACATAAATCCATACCCTTTACACTGGAATCCTGCGAACGAGACCCACTAGGCTCCTTCCTTATCCTAACAGGTACTATACTACATACAAAGATAACTATAGTAAACATATACGCCCCATCCCAAGGCCAGAAATCTTTCTATAACAATATAGAGAATCGTCTCCTCATGGGAGATCCGGGACGACTGATCATCACGGGAGACTTTAACGTTTCTATTTCCCCAGTGCTAGACCGATCAAAACCCCCTTCTCAATCCAAACCAGCTCTCTCATCGAAACCCCTTACGTCACTACTACACACGTTAAATCTCTGGGACACCTGGAGGCTGAGGCACCCTAAGGAAAAACGATTTACATTTTATTCACACCCACATAAAGTTTACACCAGAATCGACTATATCTTTATATCAGCACAATTTATACCGATGTTAAAAGACTCCGATATCTCAGAGATCACATGGTCCGACCATGCAGCAGTTTCCACTCACCTGAAGGGGATTCTTTCAGCTAAACCAAATTTCAAATGGAGGCTGAACGAGTCTCTTCTTACTAACCCTCAGACACTAGACCAACTTAAAAAAATAATCACTGAATATTTTCAACTAAATAACACAGAAGATACAACACAGACAACATTATGGGCGGCTCACAAAGCGGTAATAAGGGGCCACTTGATAGCACTAGCATCATCTAAAAAACGAACCACTAAAATTAAACTAAATAGTTTACTTCAAACACTAAGGAACAAGGAAACACAACACTCTCTGTCCCATTCAGATACAACCTTACAAGAGATCACCAATTTAAGAGGTGAAATAAATTTGCTTCTCTCCTCACAGACCGAAAAGGAAGTCCGTTTCACTCAACACAAGTATTTCGATAAAAAAGATAAAGCTGACACTATGTTGGCACGTAAATTAAACAACAAAATGTCACAAAACCGCTTGCTCCCTCTCAAAACCCCAAACGGAGACATTATTCACGACCCGATCTCTATCCTTCAACAATTCACTGAATACTATAGTAAGCTATATGGCGGCCACACAACTGTCCCCACTCAAGCATCCCAACAACACATTACCCACTACCTAACGGAAGCAAAATTACCTCAGGTAACAGAAGACCAACTACTCTCACTCAACGCCCCAATTTCAACCCTGGAACTTTCAGAAACCATAAAACAACTAAAATCGGGAAAGGCCCCAGGCCCAGACGGATTTACAATGGCGTACTACAAAAAATTAAAGGACACACTCACTCCCCATCTTCTCCCACTATTTAATGCACTGTTAACAGGTTCCATCCCCCTCTCATTAGATCTACTTCGAGCCAATATAGTAATTATTCCAAAAGAAGGGAAGGACTCCACTCAATGCTCTAATTACAGACCCATTTCACTTATAAACACAGACATAAAACTTTTTACCAAAATCTTAGCAAACAGACTAAATAGACTACTACCACACCTCATTCATAGGGATCAAACTGGCTTCATTCCTGGCAGAGAAACTACCGACAATATCAGACGCACACTCCAATTAGCTTACCACTGCCATTCCACCCAACTACCATCGATCCTCTTGGCACTGGACGCAGAGAAAGCGCTTGACAGAATAGATTGGACATACATGAAAACCACACTAAAGCACTTTGGTATCTCAGGCCCATTCTTATCCGCCATAGATAACATATACTCGATTCCAACCGCCACTGTTTCAAACATGGGCTTCTCCTCTCAGTCCTTTCCTATAAGGAATGGGACTAGGCAGGGCTGCCCATTATCCCCCTTAATATTCGCCCTATGCATGGAACCCCTAGCCATAAATATACGCAATGACCCAAAAATTTCCGGGATACAGGTAGGACAATCAGAATATAAACTTTCTCTGTTCGCCGACGACGCACTACTCACACTAACTCACCCACTCACTTCACTCCCAAACTTATGTCACCAACTCTCCGAATTTAGCAAACTCTCAGGCTTTAAAATTAATAACACAAAATCAATCATTCTCCCGATACATTTATCACCCCCCACTACAAAGATACTAAAACTAAATTTTAATTTCTCTTGGGTCCCTTCTTACTTCACATACCTCGGTATTAAGATCAGTGTAGACCCAACCTCGTTATATAACAACAATTATACCCCATTAATCAAGGCACTAATAACACAGTTAAAATACTGGACCAACTATAATCTCTCCTTATTTGGGAGAATTAACAGTGTGAAGATGCTGATACTACCAAGATTGCTATATTTGTTCCGCTCACTCCCACTTGCCCTCAAACCCTCAGATCTCAAAATCATCCAATCACAAATAACTAAATTTCTCTGGCGTAATAAACACCCGAGAATTAGTTGCAAGACCCTTCAACGCCCGAGGGACATGGGAGGGGCAGCCCTGCCTAGTATATACCATTACTTCCTAGCGGCCAGACTCGCTCAAACTCTGCAATGGACCCAACAGATCAACCAACCCAGATGGGTCGAGCTGGAACAATCCTTGAGCTCCACTACCCCCTTAACAGATCTACTTTGGCTTTCCTCCCCCACCTCAGAACTAAAGAAATGTGGCACTAACCCATATATACACCATTCACTAAAACTCTGGTACGATACAAGGAAAAAATACAATCTCTGCAACACACCCTCCTCCATGACACCAATTTTCCATAACCCAGAACCGTAACATTATGTAGTAGTGCGCTGATTATAAGGCTATTATGTTATAATTCAACCCGGATAAGGATTGATAACACAGATCTCGGTAATTTATTAGTTTTACTATGTTACAATAACCACTTAAGTGTTTTTAGTCAAGAAAAGGCAGAATTCACTAATGGGAGCAACAGTGAAAAGCTACGTAGCTGAGTGGTTTTTATAAGGATATATTTCACTGTTGCTCCCATTCCAATTCCATAGCATTATGTATCATAATACTGATATTTTATGATTATTCCAAATAAATAAAAAATAATTTATAATAATGTTTTCATATTTAAATTTTATATTGATATGAACTGTATTAAAATGGAATAAAAATAATCTGACTGTTTGTACATCTTTGTATCCGTATAACGTTAGTCTCTCACTCTCCTGGCAATTACAAATTGATGCCAAGTGCTTGAATGTTTTATTACTTAATTTGGAGACTCGCACTTGGTGGGACAGTGTAACCTGATACATACGGCTATTATACGTAGGGGGTTACTTATTCGTAAGTTGCCCATTTCACTAGGACATTGAATTTATGGAAGTGGAACAGAATTCTGACTGATTGCTCAACTAAACTTCTCACACTATTAGCTGAACAAAAACAAGAGATTTTACAGAAAGTGAGGTCAGATCTTAATGAACTTCACAGTACTTTGGAGCAGATCTCCTCTGAATCCCAATACCAAATTATACCGACACGTAACAAAGAACTAGAGTCCGATATCACCAACAAAAAGGTGACACGTTCCATAAATCAGACTATGGGGAGGGAAGGGTTTATGGGAACTTCTCCCCCCAAAAAAATGATTGTAATGATACAGTAGATGTTAGATCTAAATATAAACAGTATCATAAGAGACCGATTCTCAATAAAGATAATAACAAATATAAAAACTAAAAGTATTATAGTAGAAAATTGTCAGCTTTACAGATTATGATGCAGATTACCGTATATACTCGAGTATAAACCGAGTTTTTCAGGCTGAAAAATCAGCCTGAAAACTCGGACTCGGTTTATACTCGAGTCACTAGCTTACCTGAGCATTCCGGCAGCCGCACAATCCTTCTGTGTACTGGCGCGCCGGCCTGATGTCACTGCCCGGCGCCAAGTCCGGCGCCGGGCAGTGACGTCAGCCGGCGCGCCAGTGCACAGTGCACAGAAAGATCGCGCGGCTGCCGGAATGCTCAGGATACTGCACCTGCCAGGAAGGATGGAGGATGGAGGAGAGCCCACAGAAGAAGAGACAACAGGGAGACCACAGAAGAGACCGAGCCCACAGGGAGAAGAGACCACAGGGAGAAGAGACAGGTACAAACTGAACTGGGTGGGAGGGTGAGGGGGGCATTCAAGATGTTTTGGGAACTACAACTCCCAGCATGCTTTATTAGCTGGGAGTTGTAGTTTCCAAACATCTTGAATGCCAAGTTTCTACCCTCGGTTTATACTCGAGTCAACAACTTTTATTAGGATTTTAGCTGAAATTGGGTACCTCGGTTTATACTCGGGTCGGTTTATACTCGAGTATATACGGTATACTGTGCACAGTCCATTCTCTGTATCGTCTCCTCTATCCAACAATGGCAACAAAGGGGAACTACCATCACCTCCTCAAAGACAGATTATTGCCCCAAAGCACGAGAATATTTATCATGCTGATTGACATTTACTGCGAATGAGGAATCAGAAACATCTGAATTACGAAGAACTGTAAATCTCCTTTAAAATAGTCCATAGGGGCCGCAGGACATACAGTAAAGGTGGGCCCCAACGAACAACACTACCGACAGGACAATGTATTAAACCTGTCTAGTAAGGTTCTTGGTTTGGAGAAAATCAAGATATTAGACAAGGGATTATCTTTTTCCTTCTATAGAGACTTTATATTTGAAACTATAATTGATATTAATTGTTACGTATGAAAAATTCTGATTAAACGCTGGTTCCTTATTAAAGGGGAAATTGGGGAGTGAGAAGTTTGACACTTACCATAGTGACACTGATGTTCAAAACTTACACATTCTCAATGATCTCAGCTCCCCTGGTTCTACACAACTAGTATCTATAGCCATTGTCATCTATTTTTGATCCTTGTAAATTTCCGCCCCAGTATAAAGCAAAAAGCAATTTTACCCTCTAACACATAGAAATGCCATGGTAGACAGGCTCCAAGAGGTGTTGGTACAAGAACTAAAGGCTCTTAAACATAGAACTAGTAACCATACGTACTGTATAGAAATATAAACAACTTAACCAGAGAGAAAGTGTCTCACAAAGCCCTTAAATATGACACCTCTATTGTGATCAAGGGTGATAACAAGGGGGGTGCAGTGGTGGTCATTAATACTCCTGATCATGTTGCAGATGGATACCACCACCACAGCACCTGTGAGTGTGTGGGGCCTAGGCACCCGCGAGTGGGCATGGCCACAGCACCCGTGAGTGAGCGGGGCCACATGGAGCTGTAAGGGAATGGGCCAAGGGGGGCCTGCAACTGGAGGGACCATGGGGTCCATGAGTGGGAGGGACATAGGGGGCTGCAAAGGGGAGGAGGAGACACAGGGCAGATTGACTGACAGGTTTCAGAGCAGGAAGCAGGAAGTGCAGGGGATCTGGAGATGCTGCTGCCATATCACACACAAAAATGTAAATATCTTCAAAACTATGTAAAATAAACAATGAAAATAAATTGCAAAAATTCTCAGGAGAGCAATTTCTATCAATTTACCTCAATTTACCTAAAGTTATTTTTGGACCACAGTTCCCCTTTAATCCGCCAATTCAGCATTTTGTCTGTGTATAAATAACAGCAACCGAAATACTGACTTCCTGTTTGCAGGACCTCTAGTAGAGACCGTTATAGTCTTGCCCTTGACCCAGCACCTGGGTTGATTCAGTTGCTCAGTAGAGATCTAAGCATCTTTGACCCATCCAACAGCCAATCAGTAGAAATCACTGTTAGGAACATTCCAAGGAAGTGGTGCATCCTGGGAAGAAGGACCGTTAGAACCTAAAATGTCAGCTCACTAATATCAACAGTAGGGATGGCCGGTTCGCGGACCTAAACCCGGATCCGCCGCGGATTTATCCCGTCCACGAACGGCGGACTATTCCGGATTTTCCGCCTTCCGAACTTCTGAACCGCTGATTTTTTTTTTCCCCGAAAATTTTCAAAATTACGAGGATCTCCGTATTTTCGAAAAACGGAGGTCCTCGTAATTACGAGAATTCTCGTAATTTCGAAAATCTTCGAAAAAACAAGAAATTATTGTAAATTCGCGGAATTTCCGCATTTTGGGGATTATTTTCAAGACGGAGCAAGCCACATGACCCAAATTATCCAATGGCAGCTAACGTGATTATTGCTAGCCCCCTGGGTATAAAAGGCTGCTTCACAGGCGCCATTTTGTCAGTGTGTTGGAGTGAGTTTAGTGGAGACCTGACAGTGTAGGAGTTGGAGAGAGATTTCAGTGTGTTGGTTTAGCACTTGTTGTTAACTACCCCTGTATTCACACATCTTGAGACCCAATAGTCCTTTTAAGGACTAACTTTGTGAGACCCAAAAGTCCTTTTAAGGACTAACCCCCCTATAAGTCCTTTGGACAAATTTTGTGTTAGACCTTTTAGAAGTCTAGGTGTCCTGTTTTTTTGTTTATCTTTCTGTATCTGTGTGTCAGTGTCTGTGTGTTTTGTGTAGCTGACAGTGCTACCTTTAGCAGCAATCAGCAGCTTTTGCTGTCTGTGATCTGCTGTTTGCTGTCAGTTGTGTCTGTGTCCTATTTGTGCTTTGTTAATATTTGGGAGAGGGAAATGCCTGGCAGGGCAAGAGGGAGATCCAGAAGCAGGGGTGCTTCTGCACGTGGAGGAAGAGGGAGAGGCAGAGGAGAGCCTACTGAAGGCTCTGGCCAGGAGCTACCTGGCCCTTCACAGGGCAGCCGGGTAACCGTACCCGATATGTTTAGGGGTAGCCGGGCTAGGGCTATCCCTTCTGGATTACCCAGCCTTCCTGATCCACCTCCTCACAGGCACAAAGCAGCCGAGCTGCTACTGTAGATACTGTGCCTGCTCCTTCCTCACCTGAGGCTCCTACTGTGGGCATGGAACCTGATCCTCTCTATCAGGATTTCATTGCCCACATGGCCCGTACCTTCGGGGATCCGGAGGAGGAGTCTCAGGATCTGTTTTCGCACACTATGTGTGGGGCTAGTGTGCTTGAGGAGGAGCCGTGCACTGATGCACAATCTTTCCTGTCGCCCGAGGCGAAGGAAAGTGCTCAGTGCACAGGGGGACATGAGGCTGACGATGTCACGCAGCAGTCTGTGAGCAGCAAGGGAACTAATGCAGGGGGTGAGGTTCCAGATGCTCCTGCTGTTAGTGACGCAGCCTCCAGTATTGAGGAGGTGGAAGTGGACGATGAGGTCACCGATCGTCCATGGGTGCCCTCTGTGAGAGAGGAGGAGGATAGTGTCTCTGAGGGATGTCCCTCAGAGCATGAGCACGATCCTGAACCCAGAGGCAGGACTGGGGGCAGGGGCCAGGGCAGAGGCAGTGCACCTAGTGGTTCACGTGGAGGTACGGCACCAATGAGATCTGGTGCCAGTGCCTCACAGCAGCAGGTGACCTCTGCTCCGAGTCCTGCCGGTGGCTCATCGGTGTGGGAGTTCTTCTCACTGTCTCCAGGTGACAGCACGGTTGCAGTGTGCAAGTTGTGCCTGCAACGTGTTAGCCATGGGAAGACCACATCACATTTGGGCACCTCCTCTTTGAGGAGACATATGATACTGCACCACTTTCCCCGGTGGGAGCAGCGGACAGGGAACATGCAGGTAGCCACCGTTCCTCCTCCTCCCCCTCCGGCCCCATCAGCTGCTTCCTCTGTGGAAGTTAGGGAGGAGAGACAGCCTTTGGCCGATGCACGCAGTGTTAAGAGGCCTCTTGACACTGCTGCTGGAGCATCAGCTAAAAGGCAGGTCTCTCTTCCCCAGTTGTTGGAGCGGAGACAGAAACTGTCCCCCAGTCACCCCCAAGCCCAGCGTCTGACTGCCGGCTCAGCCAAACTCCTGGCGGTGCAGCTGCTACCTTTCAGCCTGGTAGACAGTGCAGCGTTCAGGAAGTTTGTGGCCATTGGCACACCACAGTGGCAGGTCCCTGGCCATAGGTACTTTGCCCAGAAGGCAGTACCAGCCCTGCACGACCATCTGCAGGGCAATATATCCAGCAAGCACGGCCAGGGGCGGTATGTGTCATTTACCGCCCAATGGGTCACTCTGCTAGGCGGCAGAGGGGGAGATGGTGGTACCACCACGCATTGGTGATACGCCAGTCTCCACCCCCCCCCTCCTCATCCGGTGAGCCCTCTTCCCGGACAGCTCCGTGCCCCCCCAGAGCCTATGCTTCATGCCAGGCGAGACGGTGCCATGCAGTGTTGCAGCTTGTGTGCCCCGGTGATAGGAGCCCCACCGGGGCAGAGTTGCTGGCAGCACTGCAAGGGCAGGTTGAGAGGTGGCTGACCCCACACCACCTCTCAATAGGCAAGGTCCTGTGTGACAATGACACCAACATCCTGTCTGCCCTTCGCATGGGCAGAGTCCCACATGTTCCTTGCCTGGCACACGTTCTCAACCTGGTCATCCAGCGGTTCCTCACCAAGTACCCTGGTCTCCAGGAGGTACTGAGGATGGCTAGGAGGTTGTCCAGTCACTTCAGGCGGTCATACATGGCCACAGCTCGTCTGGCCGAGTTTCAGCAGCACAATGGTCTGCCGCAGAACCGCCTGATTTGTGAAACCCCCACCCGCTGGAACTCTAGTCTTATGATGCTGTTGAGGCTGCTCCAGCAGAGGCGAGCCATTATAGACTACTTGTACGAGTACGAGGCAAGATCAGGCTCTGGGGACCTGGGTTTGCTGTTACCCAGGCAGTGGCTGCTGATTAGCGATGCCTGCCGTGTGCTCGCGCCATTTGAGGAGGCCACCAGGATGGTAAGCCGCAATGATACCACCATTGCGGATACCATCCCACTGGTGTTCCTCCTTGAGCACACTCTGCGCGGCATACTTGACAGGGAACTCGCTGTCGAGCAGCAGCGACTGGAAGAGGAGGATGCCGACACCGTGATGCTTTCCGAGCCCGAACATCACGGTGCAGAGCAGCCATTCGATGATGATGAGGGGGATTTAGGTGACCTGGACCAAGGGGAAATGGGGCATTCTTCTAGGGGGAAATCTCAACCCTCCCAAGTACCACATGTCATTTGTGGTTGGGGAGAGGTTGAGCCCGACACTATTGTCCTCAGTGACATCGAGGACATGGGGTCCTCTGCGGCAGACAGTTTGCGGCGCATGGGTTCGTTCATGCTGCAATGCCTGCGCAAGGACCCCAGGATTAAGGCCATCAAAGAGAAGGAGCAGTACTGGGTGGCCACCCTTATAGATCCCCGCTATAAGGGTAAAAAGTGTCGGAGTTTATCCCCGCATCTCAGAGGGAAGGTAGAATGCAGCACTATGAGGCAACACTGCTACGTTGCCTCTGTTCTGCCTTCCCAGGTGCTGGCAGGCCTACAGCACCTGATGTTGGGGATCAACAGGGCTCACGTCCCCCTGTGACTGACAGGAGGAACAGCAGTACTGGAGGTGGCCTCGCGGCCAACTTCAGGCTGTTCTTCCAGCCACAGTTGCCAGGCCCATCTACTGGCAACTCCACCAGGCAACACCTCAGTCGCCAGGTCACCTACTACATCGGATCCAGTGCTGGTGTAGCCACATCAGAGACTGAGGATCCACTGGACTACTGGGTGGCGAGGCTTGATATCTGGCCCGAGTTGGCACAGTATGCCATAGAGGTCCTTTCATACTCGTCATCCAGTGTTCTTTCGGAAAGGACCTTCAGTGCGGCAGGGGGTGTTGTAACGGAGATGAGGACCCGTCTCTCCACTGAGAATGTGGACCGCCTTACATTCATCAAGATGAATGAGGCGTGGAACACATCTCAGTACAGCACCCCTATTGCTAATGCCCGTGACTGAAGGCCTCCTGCCCCTGGCCACCCGTACTGCTCCTTCCGCCTCATTTTCCACCTAGAGGCTTAGCTGATGACAGCTTTACTGGCAAATGGCAAATTTTTCTTATTGGCAGGGCCATATATGGTCATACCTTGCTCTACTGCATTCAGGTTGTGAAATAACAAATGCTCTGCGACAACAGCTACTCTGTGGCTAAAGATTGGGTCGATCCGAGTGCAGTACTCCATATTTGTTCTTCCTTCTCTCTCCATGAGGCACCTTTGTGGTGTCACCTACTCTGACTATCTCATACAGCCGCAACAGCTACTCTGTGGCTAATGTTTTCAGCTCTGGGTCAATCCTGCCTGGCCCGAGAGCAGTACTCCATATTACAAAGTGTGGGCCTGCTGTAACTCAATGGTGTTGTTCCTAACCATTCACCTGCTTACACTTACAAGCATACACTGAGGGAGAGAAGACAATGGGGTGAGGGGTATGTCCGGTGGGGCCAATCCTGCCTGGCCCCACAACAATGGTGGCAAACTGCAGTGGACATTATGTAACCCAGTACCCCCATCACCTTCTTTCCCTTGTTGTGTACAAACTACTATATAGGGGAATGTGGCCAATGTGGTATGTTTAATGGCATTAATGGAAAGGTATATACATTAATCGGCAACACGGAACGAAAAACTTGCTGCGGCAGTCCTACGAACGGGCCTCACATGAGTGAAATGGATAAAAGACTTCCTTATTAACACATATGTCTATACATAAATGTAGAAATCTAACGCCTGGATACAGCACTTCATCAGAGACATACAAACAGTAACAGAAATGCAGTTTAAATAGATAGTTACTAATGGATCACTTGATTGAAAGTGTCCCACCCCCTTAAAGGGGAATTAACCCAACGGCAAGAAAACCGCAATATTCGAGAAATGCACACAAACAACAATATATATGAAAAAAATATGAAGAAAAAAATGAAAAAAATGTGAGTTAAAAGACAAACATAGTATGTCATGTAATAAGAACATATATATAAAACTTCCATCAGTAGGTGTATAGGAAAACATATGAATAGGTATTAACCAAATAATGCCTTAGCTAAAAGAGTAACAATATCATAAATATAGTAATAGTTATTGTTATTATAATTATAAAAATCATAATAGCTATGATAAATATTGTGAGACAGATAGAGCAAATTCTATAACAAATCAAGATTGTACATATTGTAATTAAGAAAAAAACAACAATTTTAAACCCTAAAAGGGAAAAGGGAGAGGAAAAGGAAAGAGATGGCAAGTAGTTAGGAGAGAGTAAATATATATATATAGAAAGAGAAAATGGGAGAATTAAACAGAAAGAGACTTAATATCAGAGATTTGTAAAACCTGTAATATCAAAAATACCGAATAATCAACTAAGGTTCAAAATAAAATAGAGAAAACTGAACAAGAAATTATTTTAAGAAAGAAACATAAATTTTTAAGAGATAAAAGGGATTATAAAGAAGGCAAAGTATATGGCCAATTTATCCCTAATAAACCACATTATTCTACACCTAAGAGATATAGGGCTAGATCGTTTTCCAAAACACTGATTTGGGATTCCAAAACTAACAATCCCAGGAGACCAATTCTGAAAAAAACCCTATCAAAAACATGTAAGTTTCACATCAGGTGAATCCAATTCTGCTGCAGATACTTCCGCTTTGTCTCCCCATTTTGTTTCCCCTAGTTCCACGGATCAAAGAATGGAAAAAGCTAGCGAAATATTTTCCACAGACTACCGTGACACACGCGTTAATACATCACAGCGTGTGGTTCGTCAAAAACAAAATTCTGATGGACATCATAAAAATAGACGTCTTGACTCCGATTCAGATGAGGATTTTCCAAGACTCAATAAATCGTTACCTAAGAGATCCAGATCTCGAGAAAATGAACAGCGACAACTTACCTCTACCTCAAAAAATGATTGGAGACAGGTACAACAGGGATATCAACTAAGAGAGAGGAAACATACAAACAGAACAATGTATTAAATCTTTCCTCTAGACCCCTCTCTATCACAGAAATTTCAGTGTTAAATAATGGTTTATCTTTTTCACCGAGTAAAGATTTCGATGTTTTTGAAACACTAATAGATATTAACAAATTTGTTCGTAAGATTTTGTTGCGAAAACATTTTCTACCTAAATCTGACTCTATTTCTAACTCCTCCTCTTCTCCAGCTAAAGAAGTTTCTGTGGATGACATAAGCAATATTAATACCCTCATAGAATTAGAAAAAGCTTCGGGACTTACCATTGATGATATTAAAGAATACTCAGAAACTTTAGAACCAAGTCCTATTACATTCAACATCAGAGATCTCCCTGATCGCCTTAGGAATATTAGAAGTAAATTCTACCCTACACATAGTAGGAGCCCCTCAGTAGATAGATTTCAGGCAGTAATTGAATCAGAACTTAATATCTTAAAAAACTCTACTTATAAACAATGCCATAAAGTTTCTAATAGAAAATATAACTTATCCCGAGCGGAACATCTGGCTCTTAAAACACTACAGACTGACAAATCGATTGTTATAAAAAATGCAGACAAAGGAGGTATGGTAGTAATAATGACTGCTACCGACTATGTAGCCGAGGTGTCTCGACAACTCATGGACACCTCTACATACAAACCCTTATCCAGCAACCCCTCTAAAAAATTTAAAGAAACTCTTTCAAAATTGGTTGAAGAAGGGATTTCCCTGGGAGTTTTTGGTCCAGAAATAGGGAAATGCCTTATACCAGAATGTCCAATTACACCAGTTTTTTATTGTTTGCCAAAGGTTCATAAAAACACTCGACCTCCAATAGGTCGACCAATTATTTCTGGAATGGGGGGCCTAGGCGAACATCTCTCAGACTTCATTGATACATTACTCCAGCCACTTGTCCTTAGACTCCATACTTATCTTAAAGACACCACACACCTTCTACAAACCCTTAATACTGTGTCTTGGAATTCATCTTACTCTCTCATTAGCATGGATATTACATCTTTATATTCATGTATACCACATCACTTAGGTATTACCGCAATTGAATACCATCTCAATACCTACACTAACTACTCTGGAGATCTCAAATATTTCATCCTGGAATCCTTACGATTCCTACTAACTCACAACTATTTTTCCTTTGATGGTCAATTCTATCTTCAAACTCGAGGGGCTGCGATGGGGGCAAAATTTGCCCCCACGTATGCCAATCTTTATGTTGGTTGGTGGGAAGAATGCCAACTATTTGGTAACATCCACATTTTGAAGGACTTTCCATTTATTAAGCTTTACAGGCGTTACATAGACGACATATTACTGATTTGGGATAGTAGTGAAGATATATTTACACTTTTTATTGAAACACTTAACTCTAACCCCCTAAACCTCCATTTCACTTATGAATTTGGAGGTAATAATTTATCAGTTATAGATATTTTTATTATGATTAAGGAAAACGCAATATATACTACATTATTCCGAAAAACATGCGCTGGCAACACGATTCTAAAAGCCAATTCCAGCCATCCAGCCCATATTTTTAGGGGTATACCCTATAGCCAATTTCTCTGTATAAGACGCAACTGTAGCACTGAAGAAGAATTTATATCTAAAGCTACCGATTTAAAATCAAGACTTACCTCTAGAGGGTATAAAATCAAAAACATTGAGGATGCCTTTATTAAAGCCTCCTCATGCAAAAGATCTGAATTGTTAACAGCTAAAAATAAATCTAAAAATAAATCTAAGATGTCTCCCCCTTTAATCTTTTCCACCAGATATAGTCCACAATACCACAAAATTCAATAATGCAATGAAATGAGGGTTGTCCAGTCCTTTAGAATGCAATCTGGGGTGTTCCCATTTATTGGTGCAGACACAGCAAAAACACACACAACGTTTCGGCTCAAACACTTGACAAAGGCCTTTGAGCCGAAACGTTGTGTGTGTTTTTGCTGTGTCTGCACCAATAAATGGGAACACCCCAGATTGCATTCTAAAGGACTGGACAACCCTCATTTCATTGCATTATTGGATATATATACTGGCAAGAAGGTGGCCAGGGAGGTGTTGGACGCCTGGTGGGTACCCTATATACTTACTTTTACGGGAGATATAATACCACAAAATTGTTGATATTGTGAAGAGAAACTTACCTGTATTATATGGAGATCAAATCCTTTTTGATATAGTAAGTGAAGGCTGTAAATTTGTTGCTCGAAAAGCCCCTACCATAGGCAATAGTTTGGCTCCCAGTACATATTTAAGTAAATCCTCCAAACAAACCTGGATGGATATCAAAGGAAACTTTAAATGTGGTGGGCCAAGATGCACTGTATGTTGTATCATCTATACGAGTAATACATTCACCAGCACCTCCACAAATAAAACCTATACGAACAAAGAGTACATCAATTGCAACACCAATTTTGTTATCTATATGATTACATGTCTAAAATGTTCTATCCAATATGTGGGATGCACTAAACGATTATTCAGACACCGAGTGAGAGAGCATCTCAATTCTATTACCAAACTTGATTGGTCCAGCCCGGTGGCTAGACATTTTATAGAATGCAATAGTGCAGATACCACCAAATTTCATATTCAAGGCATCCAACGAGTTACCACTCCTAATAGAGGTGGAGACCATGTAGCTATGCTTTTCAAACAAGAAGCTAAGTGGATCTTGTTATTAGATACCCGTACCCCTAAGGGTTTAAACTCAATTTTTGATATTACAGGTTTTACAAATCTCTGATATTAAGTCTCTTTCTGTTTAATTCTCCCATTTTCTCTTTCTATATATATATATTTACTCTCTCCTAACTACTTGCCATCTCTTTCCTTTTCCTCTCCCTTTTCCCTTTTAGGGTTTAAAAATTGTTTTTTTTTTCTCTTAATTAACAATATGTACAATCTTGATTTGTTATAGAATTGGTCTATCTGTCTCACAATAATTATCATAGCTATTAGGATTTTTATAATATAATAACAATAACTATTACTATATTTATGATATTGTTACTCTTTTAGCGAAGGCATTATTTGGTTAATACCTACTCATATGATTTCCTATACACCTACTGATGGAAGTTTTTATATATATGTTCTTTATTGAACATGACATACTTATGTTTGTCTTTTAACTCACATTTTTTTCATTTTTTTCTTTATATCTTTTTCATATATATTGTTGTGTGCATTTCTCGAATATTGCGGTTTTCTTGCTGTTTGGTTAATTCCTCTTTAAGGGGGTGGGACACTTTCAATCAAGTGATCCATTAGTAACTATCTATTTAAACTGCATCTCTGTTACTGTTTGTATGTCTCTGACGAAGTGCCGTATCCACACAAACGCGTTAGAAATTTCTGCATTTATGTATAGACATATGTGTTAATAAAGGAAGTCTTTATCCATTTCACTCATGTGAGGCCCGTTCGTAGGACTGCCACAGCCCGTTTTTCGTTCTGTGTTGCCGTTTCTGTTTGGACTTTGCGAGGGGTCCGGGGCAAGGCAGCACCCGGACCAGCGTCTGTGACCGGTGAGATCCTCAACATTGTTTTTTTACTAACACTGAAGTTGTTTTCTAATCACGCACACACTGAAGTGTTTGGGTCCGGGGGAGTGTCCACCCGGCCCACCCTGTTACAGTGTGTAAGTTGTTACATATCTTCTTTTGTCCTCTGCCTTGTTTCAATTTGATATATTTGATTTGTTGATTAACTGAAAAACTTTTCCGGCATTTGGACTCTTTTAGTCTTTGACTTAAGACCCACCTAACAAACCTGTCCGGCACGCTCCAATCACTTATGTGTTTTTCTTGGGACTATATACAATTATAATTACTAGACATAGAGCTAACTAAATAGATATGAGTATTGTAATTTTTCAAATAAAAATTGATTATGAATCTATATGAATAATCTGTTATATCGAAAAATAAACAAAACTTTTTATGAGGGGTAGATCATATTTTTTTTAACTATGTACAAATAACAAAATAAAATAAAGAAATACAAAAAAATATATATATATATATGTTGGGGGTTCACGGGAACGGGATTCCCTCCTCTCCAGTCTGGTCAATCGCTGCATCTCGCGACGCATCTCGTGTCGCATGGTCTCGAAAACTGTGGAGGAAGATATTGAAAGAATTGTGTTGAAGATGTTCGAGCACATTTCCTAAAGCACAATGCGGGTGATGCAATTTTGCACCTGATAACTACTTACACGTACTGCAATGCTATAATGTTACGGTGTGTCATAAAAAGGAAAGCTCAGTATAAAATATCATTATTTCTAAAATCCTTAGATTATATTATGCATACCTAGTTATGGTAACAGTGATTTCTACTGATTGGCTGTTGGATGGGTCACACATGCTCAGATCTCTACTGAGCAACTGAATCAACACAGGGACTGGGTCAAGGGCAAGACCATAACGATCTCTATTAGGGGTCCTGCAAACATGAAGTCAGTATTTCTTTATACACAGACACAATGCTGATTTGGCAGGTTAAGGTCATTTGGACGGAAAAATACTGCTCTTTTTTCTTTAAAGTATATATATTATCACTGAACTTCCACTTAAAGCGATATTATTCCATCATGGGGGATCACTGATAAACAGCATGAGGTAATGCTACCAATAAAACATTACGTTTATTGCTAAATTGTATCAGAACATTCTTGGTTTTGTATCACTAGGACTGTGCTACATACAAAAAATGTTGGAAGTGGTGCAGCCCCCATAAAAGCATTGTCAAACCCACAGTACCCATTGTTGCATCATGTAGCGTGAATTTTACACTGGGAAAATACAGATATTAATAGTCTTGTAAATAACATTTCATTAACGTTGCATATGATTTACTTACGATTTTGAATCATGACCTCCACAGGGACTGGAGAGGCTGGAGGGGCTGGAGCGGCTGTAGGGGATGGAGTGGCTGGAGGGGCTGGAGCGGCTGGAGGGGATGGAGTGGCTGGAGGGGCTGGAGTGGCTGAAGAAGGTGGTCCTGCTTCTAGAAAAAAAAAGTTTTTATTTCAACAATCACTGTCCAATCCATTAGTAATATTACATGTATAAGAACATTTCCTAAAAGGCTACGTAGTGAACATTTCTTGGATAATTTTTGAACCACAAAAATGCAATGAAAAACTGGTTTAATGAAAGATTTTAAAAAACATTAACTTCACTAGGTTTAGTGGGTATAATTTACCATTTATAAAAAATCAACATTTCATTTTCACTTTAGTTGCCCCAGTAGGTGTGAATAGCTGTGTGGGGTTCATGGGTATGTGTTTGTTGGACAATGTTGGAAAGGATACTTAAGATAATCGCACACTTTTACTGCATGTTTGGACCGAATTTCGTGACTTAAGCTCAAAAACTGAGGGACAAGATACAGCCCAAACAATGGGGAGTCGGGGACAATAAATGGGAATGAGAAAGGAGAAGAACTGTGATCTGTCTCTCAAGCCAAATTAATAGATTTGTTTAATTTTTTTTTTTACAAATTTTTTTAAGTGAAATAATAAAATTCACTTAATTATCACTGATAATGTCTCTAATTATTTGCTGAAAATCAAGGTCAATAAAAAGATAAAAAAATTGCTTAGGATGCACTTACGTGTCTGGCTGGTGCCAGGTTCCTCCTCTTGGGGCGGTGGACTGCCCGGTGGGGGCGATGGAGAGCCCGGAGGGGGCAATGGACTGCCCGGAGGGGGAAATGGGCTGCCCGTAGCCTGAGGGCTAGTTGGTGGTAGTACTAAAAAAAAAGGAAATTTATTTTAATTCTCACTGTCATTAAATGTTTCGAATACATTTACTAAAACAATTCTCGGAGAAGTTGTCAAAAAATATGCAAACATTTGGATAAAGGTCTTGGACACATCTACGTGTTAAAAAGCACACAGTAGTGTGGCAGTTAATGTCATCCTCAATTTTTGCACAATTGTGCAATCGTACTGCACTAGCACGGCAATACACATGAGCGCACCGGAAACACGCGCTTGTTTGCTTGTTTCTGGAGTGCTCGTGTGCGCTGTAATGTGGCCTTGGACAAATGAAAAATTTAGAAAAAAAATGTTTTTTTCAATAGGCTGCACTTACATTCTTCCTCCTGGGGTGTCGTAGGAAGATTCAGCTGCAAATTAAAATAAAAAAATACATAATGAATGATATATCTAAAGGATATATTTAATTATATACTTTGGATTCTGCTTGAAAATATAGATTAAATAAGGCAATATGTTATAGTTGCTTTAAAAGTCAATCATATTTCTATGGAAATGATTTCATACCTTATATTTTTATTGTGTGTATTGTAGCCATGGAAAGGGAAAAGTTGGTTGGGTGTAGGGGAGCATCAGTAGCTGTGTGTACTTGTATCTAGATTTTGTGGCTAACACAACATTTTTAATTTTGGAGTGTAAAAATCAATTTTTAATAATTGATCAACATTTTATTTTTGACTTTACTTTCCCTTCAAATAGGGCTGCCATGTAACTAAAAGGGTGGGTCAGTAAAGTGTGTTTAACTGTGTCTATGTGTGGGTATCAGTGTGCATTTATAAGGTAAAAAGAAATCAATTTTTAATGATCGATTACATTTTTAACTTTATTTAGCCTTTAAATAAGGCTGCCATGGAAATGGAAGGGTGGGCCACCAAGTGTGTTTACCTGTGTCTATGTGTGGGTATCATTTTGAATTTATAGGTGTTATGTTAAATAAAGCCACTTTTCAGTAATTTATTTTTTGACTTTACTTACCCTTTAAATAAGGCTGATATTGAATAATATAAGAAGAATAATAATGTAATAATAACCAGTGAATGAGAAATACAAAGAACTTGGATCTCTCTCTCTCTCAAGCCAAATTTAAGGATTATTGATGTTTTTAAAAATATATATATAAATATGTTTTTGTCAGAAGTGAATTAAAATATTTTGCTACTTATTACAATACAGTAATATAATAAAAAGTATACTTGCCTTCTATCATTTGCCGTATGGCCTGAACATAATGAGGCCTCTGCCTCTTGAGATCAGACCACTGTCTCTGGAGGGTAGAGACAGTGGTCTGGTAGCTGTAGCGGCGCAGGAGCCCCTCCATAATCCTTTCGGCGCCGCACATGATAGGTGCCAGAGGGAAAGTCATCGTACCCCTTGGACAGGAGGTACTGCAAAGCATATAACTGCCTTGCAGAACTCGCCATTTTGCAGGCAGGAAGTTCCGGTTCCTCGTTTTTACGAAATTCCTCGTTTTTACGGTAATCCTCGTTTTTACGGAAATCCCCCTTTTTTACGGGAATCCTCGTTTTTACGGAAATCCTCGTATTTTCGAAAAATACCGTTTTTTTAAATTCACGCTAGCGGACTGTAATTTTTAGGTATTGTAGGCATTGATACGTGTTTCTAAGGACATTACCCAGGTCCCTGAGTGATTAAGTGTACGTTACCAAGGCTATTTAGACCACTTTTAATGCGGATTTTGCCGAACTTTCATTTTAATATGTTTTAACGGGTCCGCTCGCGGATTTTTGAATTTACGGATTTTTTCAAAAATCCACGGATCCTCGCGCGGACCGGATTTTTCGAAGTTTGGACATCTCCACTTGGGAGTAAGTTAATTGTGAGGTTTGTAAATCTGTAATTATGTCAATTACCTCTCTACATTTTCCTTAGACTTTTTTTTATTTTTGCAGGTACTTCGGTTTCTCTGTCATGAGCTCAGGTGTATTGGGAAGCCTGCTTGATCCGGTGCTATCTTTGTTGCACATGTGAGTTCTTCTTTACACTAAGGCATTTTGTACGTTTTGGTACTGTATCTTACCATGTTGTGCCCAGTTAGTTTAGGTTCTTTTTTTTTCTTGTTTCTCTTGTTTTAGGAAGGTGATTGTCATGGTGCAGGAGCTCAGCAGTTCTGCCTCCTATCAGTACATTGGCAAGCCATGCCCCCAAAATACAGAACACTTTGATTTTTCTCTTGTAAATGCACTTATTCATTCATCCCATTTGGACAGCAATTTATAAAGCAGTGATAACCAATGCTACCTTTCACTTTTCACCATACATTACTGCAGTAACCGCTCGATCATATTTATAAAATGTCAAAAAGTGTTTTATTGCGTTAAAGGGCATGTCCACCCCCAAAACTATAATCCCCCCAACTACTGGCCCCACCATGTAGTGTAGTTTAATCCTTACCTCACATCCCAGCTCCATAGGGTTCTTCTGTAGTCCCCCCCCCAAAGTCCCAAAAAATGACTACCAGGAGGCTAGCAGAGTCCATATAGGACACTGCCTGCTAGCTGGCCTCAGGTAGATTTTTGCCATGCGTACTGCAGCCCTTCTCCCTCCTCCCTCCCCCTCCCTCTCCCTCCCTCTCCCTCCCTCTCCCTCCCGTTCTACTATCCCTCCCCCTAGCATAAAACCCCTTCAGTAATGATTTCCCCCATGTCTCCCAGCCCCAACCGCATATTTTTTTTTTTTAGAAAGCTCCCCAAACTCTTACTTACCTCTCCTCTTTCCTCCGGCTAAGTGAACTGCCGGCAGCCGCGTCTGTGATTGGCTGCCGCTCAGCCAATCACAGACGCGGCTGCCGGTCCCGCCCCTCTGCTTGCATTTCCTTGCAAGCAGAGGGCCGGGAGCACGGCGGAGGATCGAGGGGAGGTAAGTAGAGTTTGGGGGGCTTTCTAAAAAAAAAAATATAGCGGTTGGGGCTGGGAGCCCAGGGGGGATCTTATATGAAAAAATAAATTTTAGGGTGGACATAGCCTTTAAGTTCAGCCATTCATGTCTGAGGTGGCAAAAATGCACAAGTGGCCATTTATTTAGCCTACCAATGGGTCAGAAGGTGTCAGTTCATTGAGGAGTGTTTCTTAATACTAATAAGTACTCAGGGGGGTGTTAGACTATTTTCCAGCATTTCCTAAGATCGCATTTTTTAAGGTTTCCGATTCCGATTTTCTTTATCTATACTAATAAAAGGCAAAGCCCTCACTCACTCACTCACTCACTCACTCATCACTAACTCATCACTAATTCTCCAACTTGCCATGGAGGCAGACGGCTTAAATTTGGCAGGCTCATTCATTACACCTTACTTACAAAAGTTAAGCAGGTTTCGTTTCGAAAAGGCAAAGCCCTCACTCACTCACTCACTCATCACTAACTCATCACTTATTCTCCAACTTGCCGTGGAGGCAGACGGCTTAAATTTGGCAGGCTCATTCATTGCACCTTACTTACGAAAGTTAAGCAGGTTTTGTTTCGAAAAGGCAAAGCCCTCACTCACTCACTCACTCATCACTAATTCTCCAACTTGCCTCACTCATCACTAATTCTCCAACTTGCTGTGGAGGCAGATGGCTTAAATTTGGCAGGCTCATTCATTGCACCTTACTTACAAAAGTTAAGCAGGTTTCGTTTCGAAAAGGCAAAGCCCTCACTCACTCACTCACTCACCACTAATTCTCCAACTTGCCGTGGAGGCAGACGGCTTAAATTTGGCAGGCTCATTCATTGCACCTTACTTACAAAAGTTAAGCAGGTTTCGTTTCAAAAAGGCAAAGCCCTCACTCACTCACTCACTCATCACTAATTCTCCAACTTGCTGTGGAGGCAGATGGCTTAATTTGGCAGGCTCATTCATTGCACCTTATTACAAAAGTTAAGCAGGTTTCGTTTCGAAAAGGCAAAGCCCTCACTCACTCACTCACTCATCACTAATTTCCAACTTGCTCACTCACACTAATTCTCCAACTGCCGTGCAGGCAGACGGCTTAAATTTGGCAGGCTCATTCATGCATCTTACTTACAAAGTTAAGCAGGTCGTTTCGAAAAGGCAAAGCCCTCACTCACATCACTAATACACTAATTCTCCAACTTGCCGTGGAGGGCACGGCTTAAATTTGGCAGGCTCATTCATGCACCTTACTTACGAAAGTTAAGCAGGTTTTGTTTCGAAAAGGCAAAGCCCTCACTCACTCACCACTAATTCCTCCAACTTGCCGTGGAGGCAGACGGCTTAAATTTGGCAGGCTCATTCATTGCACCTTACTTACAAAAGTTAAGCAGGTTCGTTTCGATATCATCAAGGCAAAGCCCTCACTCACTCACTCACCACTAATTCTCCAACTTGCCGTGGAGGCAGATGGTTAATTTGGCAGGCTCATTCATGCACTTACTTACAAAAGTTAAGCAGGTTTCGTTTCGAAAAGGCAAAGCCCTCATCACTCACTCACTCACTCATCACTAATTCTCCAACTTGCCGTGGGAGGCACAGGCTTAAATTGGCAGGCTCATTCATTGACCTTACTTACAAAAGTTAAGCAGGTTTCGTTTCGAAATTCCACCTGTAACGGTGAGTATCTGACATTGCACCTGTAAACGGTGAGTATCTGACATTGCACAGAATGGGTGGTCCGATTTAACCAAATTTGGTATGCATATACTCCTTTACCAGTAAAAGGTTAACAAAATATTTTTTTATGGTGGGGTGTGAATGGGGGGGAATGATGAATTTAAACTCCTGCACACTAACGGTGGACCGATTTTTACCAAAAATTCAGGGTGTGTGGGGGACTGGCTGAGGTAAGGGGAAGGGTTTGGAGGGTGGACAGAGAGGAATAGTGGGGGGTATAAGGGGCAGAACGGGAGGGGTGGTGGGGGTTATTTTCACCAAATTTCATAGTTGAATAAAAAATAAACATTAAATTAAAGTTAATGAGTGTTGATTATCTCCAAGCTTATTGAATGTCTTTCTTTAATATATCAAGTGCCGAGTGATTACAGCAATCTTGATACTATTTGCTTTCTTACTAAAAAACGTTATTTCAATACACTCCGCTGCGAAGCGCGGGTATTTGCTAGTTTACCAATAAGTCAAATGGGGACATATTGTAAAGGGGCCTTATTTTTTCATTTTTTTTCCTCCAGACTTTCTTAGTGTTTCTTAGAGTTCAGTGCAAATGATGGTAAATAGGAAAATTGCTTGACTCAAATGATGGCTGAAATGAAGTGTCAAATTGGTTAATACGTACTGAACATCTATCTTTGTTATTTAAAAATAGCCTAACACATACAGGGAGATTCAATAAAAGTTCTTATCATTAAAAATGGTGCTAGTTTTGCCCCAACCGATCAGATATTATTTAACATTTGAAAGCTAACATCTGATTGGTTGGGGCAAATTTAGCACCATTTTTAACAATAAGAACTTTTATTGAATAACCATGATAGTGTTTTTTTCAGCAAATAATATGATTAATAACGTAAAACTCACCCAGGCAAATTTTCTCTTTTTTATTAATAGGATATGATAAATAGTGAAAAACTCACCTAGGCAAATTTTCTCTATTTTATTAATAGGACATGATAAATAGTGTAAAACTCACCCAGGGGAATTTTCTCTATTTTATAAATAGGATATGATAAATAGCGTAAAACTCATCCAGGTGAATTTTCTCTATTTTATTAATAAGATATGATAAATAGCGTAAAACTAACCCAGGTGAATTTTCTCTATTTTATTAATAGGACATGATAAATAGTGTAAAACTCACCCAGGGGAATTTTCTCTATTTTATTAATAGGATATAATAAATAGGTTATAATTGGTGAACAATGCCACAGATAGTTTATTGTATCGGCCCATTAATGTATTTATTACACAGTAAATCCAAACATCCCCGCAAACGCCGCACTTTTTTCCCAGCGCTACATAAATTGTAACTTTTCCAGTCTCTCTTCATTTAGGCTCAAGTCCCCCAATCCCCTTATTATTTAGCTTTGCCCTTTGTTATTAATAGGATATGATAAATAGTGTAAAACTCACCTAGGCAAATTTTCTCTTTTATTATAGGACATGATAAATAGTGTAAAACTCACCCAGGGGAATTTTCTCTATTTTAAAATAGGATATGATAAATAGCGTAAAACTCACTCCAGGTGAATTTTCTCTATTTATTAATAGGATATGATAAATAGCGTAAAACTAACCCAGGTGAATTTTCTTTATTTTATTAATAGGACATGATAAATAGTGTAAAACTCCCCCAGGGGAATTTTCTCTATTTTATTAATAGGATATAATAAATAGTGTAAACCTCACCCAGGGGAATTTTCTCTATTTTATTAATAGGATATGATAAATAATGTAAAATTCATCCAGGTGAATTTCCTCTATTTTATTAATAGGATATGATAAATAGTGTAAAACTCACCAGGAGATTTTCTCTATTTTATAATAAGATGGTAAATAGTGTAAAACTCACCCAGGCGATTTTCTCTTTTTTATTAATAGGATATGATAAATAGTGTAAAAACTCACCCAGGTGAATTTCCTCTATTGTTATTAATAGGATATGATAAATATGTAAAATTCATCCCAGGTGAATTTCCTCTCTTTTATTAATTAGGATTTTCTCTATTTTATTAATAGGATATAATAAATAGTGTAAACCTCACCCAGGGGAATTTTCTCTATTTTATTAATAGGATATGATAAATAATGTAAAATTCATCCAGGTGAATTTCCTCTATTTTATTAATAGGATATGATAAATAGTGTAAAACTCACCCAGGAGAATTTTCTCTATTTTATTAATAAGATATGGTAAATAGTGTAAAACTCACCCAGGCGAATTTTCTCTTACGCTATGTATCATATTCTGTTTAATCAAACTCAGAGAAACATTCACTGTGGTTAGTGTTTACCTATGTATCATGGTCCGATTAATAAATAGAGAAAATCCCTGGGTGAGTTTTACAAACTATTTATTATATCCCTATTAATAAAATATAGAAAATTTTCCCCTGGGTGAGTTTTAACTATTTGATCATTTCCTATTAATAAAATATGAATTTTACCTGGGTGAGTTTTACATTATTTATCATATCCTATTAATAAAATAAAAAATTCTCCCCCACCTGGGTGAGTTTTACACTATTTATTATATCCTATTAATAAAATAGAGAAAATGCACCTGGTTAGTTTTTACCTATTTATATATATTCTGTTTACTAAATAGAGAAAATTCACCTGTTGAGTTTTACAAAACCTATTTATCATGTCGATTAATAAAATAGAAAAATCCCCCCTGGGTGAGTTTTATACAACTATTATTATATCCTATTAATAAAAATCGAAGAAATTCACCGGGGTGATTTTAACTATTATCATGTCCTATTAATACAATAGAGAACTTCGCCTGGGGCGAGTTGTACGCTATTTTAATCATAATCCTAATTAGTTAAATAGAGAAAAATTTGCCTGGGTGAATTTTACGCTATTTAATCATTTCCATTTTAAATGGAGAAAATTTGCCGTGGGGAGTTTTACACTATTGATCATATCCTATTTAATAAAATAAGAAAATTCTCCTGGGGTAGAGTTTTACACTATTTATCACATCCTATTATAAAATCGGAAAAGTCACCTGGTTGAGTTTTACCACTATTTATCATATCCTATTAATAAAAGAGAGGAAATTCCCCTGGTGAATGTTACTTATTTATCAATCCTAATAATAAAATCCGAGGAATTCACCTGGGTGACAGTTTTTAACACTATTGATCATATCCGATTTAAAAAAAAGAGAAATTCACTCTGGGTTAGTTTTACGCTATTATCATATTCTGTTTAATAAAATAGAGTAAAATTCACCTGGGGTGATTTTACACTATTATCATATCCTATTAATCAAAATAAAATTCTCGTTGGGTGAGTTTTAAGCACTATTTAGTATCTCCTATTAATAAAATAGAGAACATTCACGCTGGGTGAGTTGTGTTACACTATTTAGCATGTCCTATTATAAAGCGAGAAAAGTTCGCCTGGGTGAGTTTTACGCTATTTATCATATCCCTATTCGTTAATAGAGAAAATTTGCCTGGGTTGAATTGATTACGGCTATTTATCATTCCCTATTATTAAATGGAGAAAATTTGCTATGGTGGTGAGTTTTACACTATTATCATATCCTATATAATAAAAGAGAGAAAATATTCCGGGTGAGTTTTACACTATGTTTTCATATCCTATTAATAAATTAGAGAAATTCACCTGGCGTGAGTTTAACTACTTCTCAATCATACCTGATATAAAACAAGACGGACAATTCACACTATGAATTTTACATTATTATCATATCCTATTAAAAAATAAGGAAATTCACCTGGGTGTTTTTACACTATTTATCATATCCTATTAATAAAAAAGAGAAAATTCGCCTGGGTGAGTTTTACACTATTTAACATACTTATTAATAAAACATGAGAAAATTCTCCTGGGTGAGTTTACCTATTTATCATATCCTATTAATAAAATAGAGGAAATTCACCGGATGGAATTTACATTATTTATCATAATCCTATTATAAAATAGAGAAAATTCCCTGGTGTGAGGTTTACACTATTTATTATATCCATTAGTAAAATAGAGAAAATTCCCCTGGGGGAGTTTTACACTATTTATCATGTCCTATTATAAAATAAAGAAAATTCACCTGGGTTAGTTTTACGCTATTTATCCATATCCTTATAAAAGAGAGAAAATTCACCTGGATGAGTTTTACGCTATTTATATCATATCCTATTTATAAAATAGAGAAAATTCCCCTGGGGAGTTTTACACTATTTATCATGTCCTATTATAAAATAGAAAAATTTGCCTAGGTGAGTTTTACACTTTATCATATCCTATTAAAAAAAAGGGCAAACTAACTAATAAGGGGATTGGGGGAGCTTGCATATGAAGAAGAGAGACTGGAAAGTATTATCAATTTATGTACGCTGGAAAAAAAGGCGCGCGTGGAGGGATGTTGGATTACCTGTGTATAAATACAGTAATTGGCCATACAATAAACTGATTGGGGCATTGGTTCACCATAGAACTGTCAAAGGACACACAAGGACATCCTTAAGACTTGTAGAAAAAAAGGGTTAGGCTTCAAGCCGGAAGACGGTTTGCACTCGGTGAGAACGGTAAAGAGCTATGGAAACTGTCTTCCATGGACGTTGTTATGGCAGTTCATTGGTCAGTTAAAAAAAAAGGTGGATGGTTTCTGCAAACAGGAAAAAAAATGTTGTTATCAAGTTACTGGCTTATACAAAGTGATTGATCCAGGAATTTCCGATTGCCACTTGGAGTCAGGAAGAATTTTTCTTCCCCTTCATAAATAATGGGTTTTTTTGCTTCCTCTGGTCAACAGTTAGCAGAAAATGAGGAATATTGCCTAGAGGGGTTGGAACTGGATGGACGTTGTCTTTATTCAACCTCAAATATCTGGGAAACGGTCTGCGGGACACTTACCTATCACCAAAAACTTATTTGAACTTTTAAAGTTTGTCTTGAACTTCGGTTCGAGATCGGTTGTAGTCTATCTCTAAAGTATCGTGGCATGTACCTCCCCCACTACAGCTGTTTGTTTTATATTTAAGCTAGTGCTCTACACCTATTATGTTAGTATTTTTTGGCATTATGGGTAGATAGAAGACCCTAAAGAGAGTAGTTGGCCAAACTCACTGCAATTCATTCACGAGTTTTCGAAAGTCAAGCTGACCAATTGAAGTCAATGTTTGTTATGAGTTATGAAATCAGAAGGCCCAGCCTAAAATAAGGTATAAATAGTCTGGTTCTTGCAGATCCGGTTGAAATCTGCTTGAGAACTTGGTTAAGTCCATTTCTACTAAAAGTGAATTCAAGTGTTAGGTCATAAGTCATGTGGGTAAAAGAAATAATAGTTAAGAGGTTGGCCAAGGCTTTATTACATTTAAGGGAACTAAACACTAGTGCATTGAGACACTAAATTGTAATTGAACAATGGGTGAAGAAAGTAGAAGGGATAGTATAACTGTTAAAAAATAACACACTTATAAGGTAACTTGTAAGAGATCATTTACTGTATCTAAAATGCAGAGATATGTGAACAAAGGAGCGAAGATGGCCAGAAAAAAATGGGGCATATGTATAAACATTGCTATTTTCGCCATTTCGGTTATGCTGGAAAAGAGTGTTGCTGGGTGAGTTTACACTATTTATCATATCCTGTTAATATAAATAGAGAAAATTCATCTGGTGAGTTTTACACTATTTATCTAATCCTATTAATAAATAGAGACATTCACCTGGGTGAGTTTTACACTATTTATCATATCCTATTATAATAATAGAAAAAATTCCCGGTGAGTTTTACACTATTTATCATCTCCTATATTAAAATAGAGACCATTCACCTGGGTGAGTTTTACACTATTTATCATATCCTGTTAATAAAAATAGAGAAAATTCATCTGGTGAGTTTTATCATATTTATCATTCCTATTAATAAAATAGAGAACAATTCCCTGGGTGAGTTTACACTATGTGGGATTCTATCCTATTCATAAAGAGAAAATTCACTGGGTGAGTTTTACACTATTTATCATATCCTTAATAATAGAGACAAATTCCCCGGGTGAGTTTTACACTATTTTATCATATCCTATTAATAAATAGAGAAATTCACTTGGGGAGTTTTACACTATTATCATATCCAATTATAAAATAGGAGAAACTTCACCTGGGTGAGTTTACACTATTTATCATATCCTATATAATAGAATATGAGTTTTACACATATTTATCATATCCTATTAATAAAATAGAGAAAATTCCCGGTGAGTTTTACCTAATTTATCATATCCTATTAATAAATAGAGAAAATTCCCTGGGTGAGTTTTCACTATTATCATATCTATTATAAAATAGAGAAATTCACTGGGTGAGTTTTACATATTTATCATATCCTTTAATAAAATAGAGAAATTACCTGGGTGAGTTTTACACTATTTATCATATCCTATTAATAAAATAGAGAAAATTCACCTGGGTGAGTTTACACTATTTATTATATCCTATTAATAAAATAGAGAAATCACCTGGGTTGTTTTAACGCTATTTACATATTTTTAAAAATAGAGAAAATTCCCCTGGGTGATTTACACTATTTATCATGTCCTTAAAAAAATAAATAGAGAAATTCCCTGGGGAGTTTTTACACTATTATTATTCCTATTAATAAAATAGAGAAAATCCCCTGGGTGAGTTTTACACTATTTATCATGTCCTATTAATAAATAGAGATATTTATTTTACCTGGGTGAGTTTATTCCCTTACTAGTTATCATAATCCATATTAAATAAAATAGAGAAAATTCCCTGGGTGAGTTTTACACTATTTATTATCCTATTAATAAAAAGAGAAAATTCACGGGGTTAGTTTTACGCTATTTATCATATCTTGTTAATAAATAGAGGAAATTCACCTGGATGAGTTTACACTATTTATCATTCTATAATAAAATAGAGAAAATCCACCGTTGAGTTTTACACTATTATTATATCCTATAATAAAATAGAGAAAATTCACCTGGGTGATTTTACACTATTTATCATGTTCCTATTAATTAAAATAGAGAAAATTCGCCTGGGGAGTTTTACGCTATTTATCATATCCTATTTATTAAATAGAGAAAATTTGCCCTGGGTGAATTTTAACCTATTTATTATTTCCTATAATTAAATGGAGAAAATTTGCCTGGTGAGTTTACACTATTTATCATATCCTATGATAAAAAAGAAAATTCTCCTGGGTGAGTTTTACACTATTTATCATAGCCTATTAATAAAATACGAAGAAATTCCCCTGGGTGTTAGTTTTACCTCATTACATATCCTATTTAATAAAATGAGAGGAAATTCACTGGATGAATTACTTTTTATATCAAATAGAGGAATGACTTAGTTTACATTATCATTATCCTATTAATAACAAGAGAAAATTCACCTGGGTGAGTTTTAAACACTATTTTACTCATATTCTAGTAATAAAATAGCAACAAATTTCCTGGGGTAGTTTTACAGATTTATCATTCTCAATGTATAAAATAGAGGAAATTCACTGGAGTGACGTTTACAATTTTATCTCTCCTATTAATAAAATAGAGAAAATTCCTACGTGGGTGAGTGTTACACATATTTAATTATATCCATTAATAAAATAGAGACAATGTCACCTGGGGAGTGGATTTTACACTAGGTCATATTTCCTATTAAAGAAATAGAGAAATGTCGCCTGGTGAGTTTATCTCTATTATCATTATCCTTTATAAAATGAGATGAAAATTTGCCGGGTGGTTTACACTATGTATTATATTCCATATAATTAAAATAGAAAGGAAAATTCCTGGGTGAGTTTTACCACTATTTATCATATCTATTAAATAAAATAGAAAATTCACCTGGGTGAGTTTTAAACAACTTATTTTCATGATCCTATTATAAAAATCAGAGAAAATTCGCCTGGGTAGTTTGTTACCTATTATCATATCCTATTAATAAATGAGGAAATTTGCCCCTGGGATGAAATTTTAGCATATTTATCATTCCTATTAATTAATAGAAAATTCCCTGGGTGAGTTTTTTACACATTTTATCATACCCACCCATATCCCCACCATTTGTGAGCGGTGAGTAGCTCCAGTTTGAACATTTAGGGGTTCGGGTTTGTCTACCTGAACCATTGTTTAACTCAAGTGACTTAAAAACGAAAAATTTAAAACTAATATGTTTATTTGGTATCTACTCCCAATTTTTGGAAAAATAATTTGGTGGATGCATTAGGGGTTGATAGGACCCATATGTTATTGTGCTAGAAGCAGAGCATAAATGCGCTACCTCACCAGAGCTAATATATGGAATAGGGCTGGACAAATCGCCAGGTCACTATGGTGACTGAAAATTGCTTACTGGTGACCAGGGATTAAAATTGGGTAGCTGCTTTAAAGGGTATGTCCACTCCCCAAACTAATTTTTACTATGTGCCAATCAAGCAGAAGGCCTGCCCTGACGCCTTCTGCTTAACCTCTGTGCCTTTTCCATACATGGAAGTCAAGCAGGAGGGGCTCGACCGGCGTCCACTCTTATGATTGGCTAAGGCACGGAAGTCAAGCAGAAGGCGTCGGGGGAAGTACATTTGGGGGAACCTGTCACAGCTATAAACCTCATGAGGTCGAGGATTATAGCCATTTGCAGGCACATAGTAAAAAATGATTTTGGGGGGTGGACATACCCTTTAATTTCCCTGTGTTAGAACTGCTCTCCTGTTTGTTTTAGCTGAGCTCCTATTCCCCCTCCCTTTCACTGTATTATGTACTTAAAAAGAGGTATTTAACCTGGTAAATTATGCAATATAATGTTCATGAGGGAAATGAAAAGGTTGATTGGGTCACAGTGAGAACTCCATTAAGTATAAGACTGGAAATGTGCATCGAAGGGGTTAAGAGCATACGCAGTGTCAAGAATTTGAAGGACTTTAAATATTGGCACAAAGAAACGGGATAAACCACACCCTAGAGAAGTTACGACCAGTAACAAAATGTGCTTAGGTGGATACAGACCAAGCACATGAGGTGTGAATATTTGATCTTGATAAGTGGAACAGCTTGAGATGCAAATGGTCGAGCGGAGGGAACAATAAATTAGCCAGCTAAACAGTGCACCAACCAGCATGATCACATTAGACGAATGTGATACTTGGACTATGCAAGCGAAGGAGGTGGTCGGCGTTCCATCACCACGCGAGTGGTAAAGTATGTACAAGGTTTAACTCTATAGAACTTTACAAGATAGAGTTTGGTGACATGGGATTATGGTTTACAGATTACCCATAAGCAGCAGTGGAATCTCATATTGTTTGTGGTATCATCTGCTTTTCTGAATTTAAGCCACGCAGGTGGTAGGGGCAATCGGGAATCTACCCATTGTCTCTAATAGCACACTACCCCCAGGTACTGTAACTATTAGTTATGTAATGTCTATCCTTACTGGTTGTACCACTACCCCCAGGTACTGTCTGTTTATGTTATGTAATGTCTATCATTACTGGATTGTACCACTACCCCCATGTACTGTACTGTATGTAATGTAATCTATCCTTACTGATTTACCACTACCCCCAGGTATGTACTGTTATATATGTTGTGCTATCATTACTGATTGTACCACTACCTCCAGGTACTGGACGGTTATGGAATGTCTAGCCACTTGATTGTACCCTACCCCCAAGTACTGTACTGTTTATGTAATGTAATTCTATCCTTACTGGATTGTACACTACCCCCAGGTACGGTAATGTTATGTATGTAATGTCTATCTTACTGGATTTGGACACTACCCCCAGAGTTACTGTAACTGTTATGTTTCGGTAATGTCTATCCTACTGAATTGTACCACTCTCCCCAGGTACTGTACTGTTATTTTCTTGTAATGTCTATCCTTACTGGATTGTCCCACTACCCCCAGGTACTGTACTGTATATATGTAATGCCCCCCCCTCTATCATTACTGGAATTGTACCACACCTCCAGGTACTGTAGCTGTTATGTAATGTCTATCCTTACTGGATTTACCACTACCCCAGGTACTGTTATTTTATGTAATGTAATTTCTATCCTTACTGGATTGTACCACTACCCCCAGGTACTGTACTGTTATATAATGTAATGTGATCATTAGCTGGATTGTACGCACTACCCCCAGGTACTGTACTGTTTATGTAATTGTCATCCTTACTGATTGTACCCTACCCCCAGGTACTGTACTGTTTTCTGTAATGTCATGGGGTGCGTATCCTTACTGATTGTACCACTACCCCATTACTGTAATGTTTATGTAATGTAAGTCTATCCTTACTGGATTGTACCACTACCCCAGTATGTCCTGTTTTATGTTAGGGATACTGTCACTCCTTCCTGAATTGTACCACTCCCCCAGGGTACTGTACTGTTATGTTATGTAATGTTAGCCTTACGGATTGTACCACTAACCCCATGTACTGTACTGTTATGTTATGTAAGTCTATCCTTACGGATTGCCCTACGCCCCAGGTTACTGTACTGTATGTCATGTAATGGTCTATCCTTCGGATTGTACCACTACCCCCAGGTACTACTTGTTATGTTATGTATTTCTATCCTTACTGGATTGTACCACTACCCAGGTACTGTACTGTATATAATGTAATGTCTATCATTACTGGATTGTACACTACCCCCAGGGTACTGTACTGTTATGTAATGTCTGCCTTACTGGATTGTACCACTACCCCCAGGTACTGTAGTTATGGTAATGTAAGTCTATCCTCTGTATTGTACCACTACCCCGTACTGTACGTTATATAATGTAATGTCTATCCTTACGGTATTTACCAGTTTTAGTTTACTACCTCAGGTACTGTACGGTTATGTTTATGTAATGTAATGTCTATCCTGACTGGATGTACACTACGCCCCTCGTACTGTATTACATAGTACCATAGTACATAGTACTTAGGTTGAATAAGACATTCGCCATCAAGTCCAACCTATCCCTTTTGTTTTTTTAACCCTACCTAACGTTGATTCCAGAGGAAGCAAAAAAACCAGCTAAAAAGGGGGAAAATTCCCTTCCTGACTCCAAATGGCATCGAAGTATCCTGGATCAACCAGATCTATATGCATTAATACCAGTATTCTCATATTTTTTAGTTTTAGAAACTTATCCAGGCCCTTTTTTAAGTTTTCAAACTTGCCATTACCACCTCTGCTGGAAGACATTTCCATAAAAGGGGTTTCACCGTTCTCACTGTAAAGAACCCTCTCCTAACTTGGAAGATGAAACTTCTTTTCTTCCCAACCTTAAAGATTTCCACGAGTCCTCTGATCTGACCTATTAGGGAACAATGCACCAGTAGAGTTCACTGTATGGGCCATTAATCTATGTTATAAGGTTATTATGTCCCCACGCACAGCCGCTTCTCCAATGTAAACAGCCCTAACTTGTCTAATCTGCCTGCATATTCAGCCCCTCCCTTCCCCTTATTAATCTAGTTGCCCTTCTCTGAACTGCCTCAATTTCCAAGATGTCCCCTTTGTATTGGGAATTCCAAAACTGCACCGCAATTCCAAATGTGTCCCTTACCAGTGCCCTTGTAAGAGGCGAATAATATTTTTGCTCTCTTGATTCCATTCCCCCTCTTATCCAAGACAATATCTTGCTATCTCTATCTGTTGGCTACCTGGCATTGTTTGCTAGGGGGGGGAGCTAAGTCCTGTTATCTACCGAATCCCCCCCCCCAAATCTTTTCCATTTCAGATGCACTTAACGGAATACAAATGGAGGAAGTGAAAAAATTGAAAAGAGTTATTTTATGGTGTAGGTGGCACAGGGATTATGATAATCCCAACTGCATCACCTACATTTATCAACATTGAATCTCAATCTGCCATTCTGCTGCCATTTTGATAATCTATCTAGGTCTGCTTGCATCCCCAGCCGTGCACGCATTGGAAGTTTCCAAAGCTCTGCATAATTTTAGTTTCATCATCAAACACAGAGACCTTCTCTCAATGCCCCCCTTCTAAGTTATTTATAAACAGATTAAACAGAAGCGGCCCCAGTACAGAACCCTGAGGAAACTCCGCTTAGAACTTTAGCCCACATATATTAGCTCATTAACCACCCTGCTCTGTTTGCGGTCCAATAACCAGTTTCTCTATCCATGAAACAATTGTTTCTTCAAGGCCACAGTCCTCAGTTTATACATAGTCGCCTATGTGGCAGCAGTATCAAAGGGCTTTGCAAATCCAAATATACCACATCCCAGCTGTGCCGGAATCAACTTCTTACTCACTTCTTCATAAAAACCAATTAAATTTGTCTGGCATGACTACTTTTTTCCTCCATACATCCATGCTGACTACGACTATAAGATGATCTCTGGAGACAAAGTCAGGAATATGATCCCTTAAGGGGGGCAAAGTTCCATCGACCTTCCCTCCACTGATGTTAGGCTTACAGGTCTATAGTTACCAGGCTGTGAACGACTACCCTTTTTGAATATTGGTATTACATTGGCTTTTTTCCAATCCACGGCACATCCCCAGACAAAAACGAATCTGAAAAGATTAGACACAGTGGTCTTGCTAGAAATGAACTAAGCCTTTTAAAATCCTAGGTGCAATCCATCTGGTCCTGCGCTTGTATTGATATTACTGGGTGTCCGAATGAGTCCGTACCATATCCCTCTGTTATCCAATGTGAAACTCTCATTTCTCCCTTGCATATTGTTACAATCCCTACTGTAAGGATTCTCACACTGTAAAAAACCGATGAAAAAACGGTTTAGCAGATTACCTTTTCGGCATCCCTCTACAACCACCTCACTCCTTATTTAATGGTCCCACATTCTCAGTCCTCATTTTTTTACCATTTATATCTTAAAAACATCTTGGGTTGGACTTGCTTGGTTCGCAATCCGGGTTTCATTTCTATTTTAGCTAGTTCTACTTGCTTTGGCTTGCACTCTTTATTACAACTTTTGAAGTCCCCTGTAACCTGTTTGTCTGTGCCTTCTGCTTTCACATTTACAGCCTTTTCTTTTTTCCATTTCCCGTGTTACCTGAGCATTAAGCCATGCGGGGGACTATTTTTTTTACACTTGTTCCTAAAGGTCACCGATTTGGAATGTTATAGTTTAATATCCCTTTAAAAGTGGTCCACCATCTGCTCAGTATCTTTACCTAGAAACAGTTTCCCCCCATTCTATGAGCATGAGCGATTCCTTTAAAAGCATAAAATTACTTTCCTAAGTTAAATTTTTGTTACGCCAGTGCACTTAGTTTTCTGCAACTATATTAAATGACACTATATCATGGTCACTAGTTTCCCTAACTTCCCATTACCTTCATCTCCAAAATGACTCTGGGTTATTAGATATCACCAGAATCCAACAACGCATTCTTTCTAGTAATGAACTTCTCATCCGTATTGTTTATATAATGTATATCCGTACTGGATGTACCACTACCCCCAGGTGACTGTAGCTGTTATATAATGTATATCCTACTGGATTGTACCATTCAATCTAAAAATATTGAGAATTTAAGTTTCCACAATGTAAAGGGCGACATATCAGCAACATTGATTAGGATGTTCCGTCCTTCACTGATATGAATATTATCCGTTCCCCCTCACAGACATTGGCATAATCAGTCCTTGTTTCAAAAGAAGCCTGCTAGCTAAGTATATGAAAATGTCTTTTAGCCGGAAGCTGGCAGCCTTGCCCCTAAAAACTGACAACCAATCATGATACAGCGCAGAGTGCTCCCTCTCTCTGACAAAGAACAGCGATTTCAATGTAGATTTTGTAAACCTGCAACCTCAGTATTATTCTTGCTAAAAGCAGCACAATGGGGTACATATCTCGGTTCCAATACTGTCACCGGACTCACAACTCCTCGTATTAGTAAAAAAACATATAATTTTTTTTTCACTGACGGTTTCGGACCAACACACAGTCTTAACATAAGCTTTAATAAGGACTGTGTGGTTGGTCCATAATGAGTCAAGTGAATAAGATTATAATTTTCTTAATACAGAGGGTTTCTAAGTTGGGGTTCTCTTACGTGCATTGGAACCTGAGATTGTACTCATTGTTGGCGCATCTTTGCAAGCAATGGGCCGCCTGGGGCTGTTCAACCCCCGGGCACCATTTGTGGAGGCGGTGAGTAGCTCCATTTTGAAACATTCGGGTTCGTGTTTGGTCCTACCTGAACCATTGTTTAACTCAGTGACTAAAACGAAAAATTTAAAACTAAATTTTTATTTGGTAATCTACTCCCAATTTTGGAAATAATTTTGGTGGATCATTAGGGTGATAGGACCCCGATGTTATTGTGCTAAAGCGAGCAAATGCGTCCTACCTCACCAGAGCCTAATATATGGGGGAAAAAAAAAAAAAAAATAGGGCTGGACACATCGCCAGGTCACTATGGTGACTGAAAATTGCTTACTGGTGACCAGGGTATTAAAATTGGGTAGCTGCTTTAAATGGTATGTCTACTCCCCAACTAAATGTTTTACTATGTGCCAAGCAGCAAAGGCCTGCCCCTGACGCCTTCTGCTTACTCTGTGCCTTTTCCCATACATGGAATGTCAAGCAGGAGGGGCTCGACCGGCGTCCACTCTTATGATTGGCTAAGGCACGGAATTCAAGCAAGGCGTCGGGGGAAGTACATTTTGGGAACCTGTCACAGCTATACAAAACCTCATGAGGTCGAGGATTTATAGCCATTTGCAGGCACTAGTAAAAAATGAGTTTTGGGGGTGGACATACCCTTTAATTTCCCTGTGTTAGACTGCTCTCCTGTTTTGTTTTAGCTGAGCTCCTATTCCCCCTCCCTTTCCTGTATTGTCTTAAAAAAGAGGTATTTAACTGTATTATGCAATTATGTTCATGATGGAATAAAAGGTTGAATTTGGTCCAGTGAGAACTCCATTAATATAAGACTGGAAATGTGCATCGAAAGGGGTTAAGAGCTACCAGTGTCAAGAATTTGAAGGCCTTTACATATTGGCACAAAGAAACGGGATAAACCCACCTAGAGAAGTTACGACATGTACAAATGTGCTTAGTGGATACAGACCAGCCTGAGGTTGGTGAATATTGATCTTATAGTGAACAGCTTGAGATGCAAATGGTCGACGGAGGGAACAAGAAATTACCAGCTAAACAGTGCACCAACCAGCATGATCCATTAGACGACTTTGTACTTGGACTATGCAAAGCGAGAGGTGGTCGGCGTGTCCCATCACCACGCGAGTGTAAGTATGTACAAGGTTTAACTCTATAGAACTTTACAAGATAGAGTTTGGTGACATGGGATTATGGTTTACAGATTACCCATAAGCAGCAAGTGGGAATCTCATCTTGTTTGTGGTATCCATCTGCTTTTGAATTTAAGCCACGCAGGTGTAGGGGCAATCGAATCTACCCAATTGTCTCTAAATAGCAGCAACTTGCTTTATACTTTTATATTGGATCTGCACTGCACTTTAGCCTTTGTACTTGGGAATGTTTTGTATAGTACATAAAAGTGGGATTTGGTTTCGAAGCCGTAGACTCTTATGGTTCATTCTTACGTAAATTTAGCTGACCTGATTAAGTGGATAAGAGAGTTGTGTCACTTAGAGTGTCCTGCTCGATTTTTAGTGGTTGTATAACCCGCCTAGTAGCTTTGTATTTTTATTAAGTTAAACATATCCGGGAAGATTTTACAGAAGCCGCAGTAGCTCTGCAGAATCTCTCTTCAGACAATAATGTGTGAACTTCAACGCCAGCTAACAGTTGCAACTATAATCTGCACACATATTAAATTGGGGTTACACCTCTTGCACGGGTTTGTCCTTTTTCGATACCCTGCAGCCAGGCATCGGTTTTATGTGACTTAACTGGCCTTGTCTATTCTCAGCCTGCAGGTTTATTCTCCTTATACCTCCTGGGTTCTAGCTGGCAGGTAGGTGAAATAGAAAAAGGAGGGAAGGTATGGTATGGTCCATGACTCCTACTGCATAGAGTGATCTATATAATCCTTTTCTATTCGAATAGTTTAATAACTATGGATATAAGGAAAGGGCAGATGGATCACTTGCATGTTTGAGCCCTTGGGTAGGATTCACTAAAGTATGATTGTGGGATTTTAATGTCTGTCAGAAAAGTCAGAAAAATGGCTTTATTCCAGGATGTATGAAAATGGTTTTCCAGATGTATGAAAACTAAATTCTCCGCATTCTGTGCAGCCAGGGAATGCTGGGAGTTGTAGTTTTGTGAAAAGCTAAACACATATACTCTATATCATTAGGCTGTATTGCATCTGTATACAATCATTAACCAATGGACATAAAGAGAAAACTTACTGCTAACAGAGAATGCTAGGACTTATAGTTTTCAAACATGTAGAAGGTCACAAGTTTAACATCTCAGCTCTATACCATTAGGCTGTATTGCATCTGGACACATGTCTTAGCCACAGAACATTAAGAAGAAACTTACTGCAAACAGAGAATGCTGGGAATTGTAGTTTTCAATCATGTGAAAGGTCACAAGTTTAACACCTCAGCTCTATACCATTAGGCTGTATGAAAGGTCACAAGTTTAACACCTCAGCTCTATACCATTAGGCTGTATTGCATCTGGACACATGTCTTAGCCACAGAACATTAAGAAGAAACTTACTGCAAACAGAGAATGCTGGGAATTGTAGTTTGACAAAAAATGGCACAGTGAGCAAAAGAAATTGACTTTGTAAAGGCAATAATTTAACACTATTGGAATTTTAAATGGAATTCTGCAATTAGGTGCAGTTCAAAACAACTGCCAGATTGTCAGACCTGCAGGTTTATTCTACTTAGACCTCTTGGATTCTAACTGGCAGGTAGGTGCTATAGGAAAAGGAGGGAAAGTATGGTATGGTCCATGACTCCTATTGCCTAAAGTGATCTATATAATCCTTTTCTATTCCAATAGTTTAATAGCTATGGCTATAAGGAAAGGGCAGATGGATCACTTGCATGTTTGAGCCCTTGGGTAGGAATCGTTAAAGTATGATTGTGGGTTTTTAATGTCTGTAAGTCAGGAAAATGGCTTTATTCCAGGATGTATGAAAATGGTTTTCCAGATGTATGAAAACTAAATTCTCCAGCATTCTGTGCAGCCAGGGAATGCTGGAAGTTGCAGTTTTTAAACATGTGAAAAAACATGCTCTATATCATTAAGCTGTATTGCATCTGTATACAATCATTAACCAATTGACATAAAGAGTGGACATCCTAAAAGTAAGACACCATTAGAAACAACACTCCTTTCCCCTCCCTCTATTACACATACCATTAAGGGTCTATTTATCAAAGCATGTATTTATTTATTTCACTGTTGCTCCCATTCAAATTCCATAGCATTATGTATTATATGAGGGATAATGCGCCCTTTACAGTATAATATAAGGATATTATGCCACCGAGGAGTTCCCTGACCATATAGAAGCACGAAGCCGTAGGCCGAGTGCTTTTATACAGGGCAGGGAACTCCGAGGTGGTGTAATGTCTTTATATTATAATGTGAAGGGGCGCATTATTTCTTATAATACATAATGCTATGGAATTTGAATGGGAGCAACAGTGAAATATAACTCTTGTAGTGCCTGGGTAGGTATTACAGATATCACTGGGTAATTAGTTAGAATGTTATACAGGATGGCATTGTGGGTAGGAATACAGACGGCTATGTTCAACTTTAACTCTTGTAGTGCCTGGGTAGGTATTACAGAGATCACTGGGTAATGTAGTTAGAATGTTATACAGGATGGCATTGTGGGTAGGAATACAGACAGCTATGTACAACTTTAACTCTTGTAGTGCCTGGGTAGGTATTACAGATATCACTGGGTAATGTAGTTAGAATGTTATACAGGATGGCATTGTGGGTAGGAATACAGACGGCTATGTTCAACTTTAACTCTTGTAGTGCCTGGGTAGGTATTACAGAGATCACTGGGTAATGTAGTTAGAATGTTATACAGGATGGCATTGTGGATAGGAATACAGACAGCTATGTACAACTTTAACTCTTGTAGTGCCTGGGTAGGTATTACAGATATCACTGGGTAATGTAGTTAGAATGTTATACAGGATGGCATTGTTCGTAGGAATACAGACAGCTATGTTCAACTTTAACTCTTGTAGTGCCTGGGTAGGTTTTGCAGATATCACTGGGTAAAAAGCAGTTAATGCTGGAGTGACTGGAAAGGCAGGGGTTAAACCTCTGTCCTTGGTTTTACTAGCAGAGGTCAGAGCCAGCAAAGTAACAATCTCCCATAGAACAAAGTAACAAACTTCTATCTGCACCTATGCATGAGACATGAGCACATGTCATGCATGGAAACAGATGATATGTGATTTTATTTGTCTGGCCACAATTATCTATGGGATGTGGATGATTCTAGTAATGATAAAAACAATCCACCTCTTAATGAGGACCTCCAGATGATTGACATTTAAAATCCCCAATCATTGTACAACAGAGTGCAGACAGGGAGTGCTGGGAGTTGTAGTTTTCAAAACATAGCATGAATATCTACACCCATATAAAGGTGTGGATATTTCACTGCAGCTCCACCTGCTCCCTACCCATAATCCTCTGTTATGGTACCTGCTCATTGTAACTTTACTGTCTCCCATAAAGTTTACACCGTGGGTGGAAATTAAAATATATATTGTTATGCTCCCTGGATGGGTGCTGCTGCAAAGCAGCTGTGAAACATGGAAAGACTGAAGTGCTGCAGAGATCAAGGTTAACCAGTTTATTGTACACACCAAACACACAGTGAAAAAGACAAGATTACTATAATCATTAAGACTAATGAAAAGACTAGACTATACACAATGACTAAGACTATATACAAATGACTAAATACTATGAACAGGAAAAGATAGCTGGGAACTGGAACAGGCAAAGGGCAGGGAAACAGGACTGGTAGACAAGGAGCAAGATCTGGAACAAGGCAAGAAATGGGCAAGGTGTAGAATGATGAGAGCAGCATCAATGACGTTCTGGCAAGGAATAGGAGTGGGTGGAGTCCTTAAAGGGCATCTGTAGTGAAAAAAAACACATTGGTCCATTGCAAAGTTAAATTCATGTACTCTGTGCTGCCTTTATCCTATGTCTGTCAGTAACTTTGTTTTTCCATGGTGTCAGATCTCTGTTCCCCCTCCCCTCTGTTATCTCCTTCATGTCTCAACTCCGGCTGCCCTAACCGACAAACTCATCATGTGCAGTAGGAGTTGAAAGTCCACGTATTCTAACTTGTGTATCTCAGGACAGTGAGGGAAACTGAAAACACTCTGGGGGTTGGGGTGAATTATAGAACACATGGAAAGAAAAAAAAAAAAGGTTTTCTACCCACTATAGATGCCCTTTAAATAGCTGAAGACCGATAACAGGTAAATAGGATGAGAGATAATCGTCCAAAAGTTGAAACGGCCTGCTGCAGGTGGGAAGTGGTAGTTCATGAAATAGCAGATGGTACAAAGAAACAGCGACAACTAGAAGTGATATACGTAACACAAAACAGCAACACCCAGAGGTAACATTTGGCACAGCAGGAAATCCTCACATATATTCTGCAGGACATAGTTAGAAAATCAGAGATTGGTAACCAGTAGATCTTCAGATGTCTGAAAACTATAACTCCCAGCATTCCTTGGCTATAGAGTAAATGCTGGGAGTTGTAGTTTTTAAACCATTTGGATAACTACTGGTTACCTATCCCTGTCACAAATTAACAAGAAAATAGTTACAGATAAAGATTTAAAATGAGCTGAGGCCCATGAGTAAGTAGAAGTTGGGACCAGTAGAGGCCCATGGGTAGGTAGTAGGGAACAGTAGAGGCCCATGGGTAGGTAGTTGGGAACAGTAGAGGCCATTCTAGTAATGATAAAAACAATCCACCTCTTAATGAGGACCTCCAGATGATTGACATTTAAAACCCCCAATCATTGTACAACAGAGTGCAGACAGGGAGTGCTGGGAGTTGTAGTTTTCAAAACATAGCATGAATATCTACACCCATATAAAGGTGTGGATATTTCACTGCAGCTCCACCTGCTCCCTACCCATAATCCTCTGTTATGGTACCTGCTCATTGTAACTTTACTGTCTCCCATAAAGTTTACACCGTGGGTGGAAATTAAAATATATATTGTTATGCTCCCTGGATGGGTGCTGCTGCAAAGCAGCTGTGAAACATGGAAAGACTGAAGTGCTGCAGAGATCAAGGTTAACCAGTTTATTGTACACACCAAACACACAGTGAAAAAGACAAGATTACTATAATCATTAAGACTAATGAAAAGACTAGACTATACACAATGACCAAGACGATATACAAATGACTAAATACTATGAACAGGAAAAGATAGCTGGGAACTGGAACAGGCAAAGGGCAGGGAAACAGGACTGGTAGACAAGGAGCAAGATCTGGAACAAGGCAAGAAATGGGCAAGGTGTAGAATGATGAGAGCAGCATCAATGACGTTCTGGCAAGGAATAGGAGTGGGTGGAGTCCTTAAAGGGCATCTGTAGTGGAAAAAAACACATTGGTCCATTGCAAAGTTAAATTCATGTACTCTGTGCTGCCTTTATCCTATGTCTGTCAGTAACTTTGTTTTTCCATGGTGTCAGATCTCTGTTCCCCCTCCCCTCTGTTATCTCCTCCATGTCTCAACTCCGGCTAACCCACTGATGGGCAAACTGCGGCTCTCCAGATGTTTGAAAACTACAACTCCCAGCATTCCTCAACTACAGAGAGAAGCATAGGAATGCTGGGAGTTGTAGTTTTCAAACATCTGGAGAGCCGCAGTTTGAGGATCACGATAAACTCATCATGTGCAGTAGGAGTTGAAAGTTCACGTATTCTAACTTGTGTATCTCAGGACAGTGAGGGAAACTGAAAACACTCTGGGGGTTGGGGTGAATTATAGAACACATGGAAAGAAAAAAAAAAAAAAAAGGTTTTCTACCCACTATAAATGCCCTTTAAATAGCTGAAGACCGATAACAGGTAAATAGGATGAGAGATAATCGTCCAAAAGTTGAAACGGCCTGCTGCAGGTGGGAAGTGGTAGTTCATGAAATAGCAGATGGTACAAAGAAACAGCGACAACTAGAAGTGATATACGTAACACAAAACAGCAACACCCAGAGGTAACATTTGGCACAGCAGGAAATCCTCACGCCCACACCATTGATGGTATGAATGAACGAACTACAGCGTTACGTAGCTGAAGGTATGTAGATTCTGAGAATATATAGTTTTGCAGGGGTATTTCCAAGTTAGAGGGGTGTTCAGTTTGAAAAATCTGGGAAAATGCTGTTATTGGCTCACTGCGCATTGTTTTACTTTATGACTAGTCGCTTCCACGTCCGTGTGTGTAACCACACATATGGCATATTAAGAAGAATTTTCAAAAAACATCGTATCCCTGTCTGCTTTAAACCGAACAACACACTGAGGCAGCAATTGGTACATCCGAAAGACCCAATACCAAAACACAAGAAAAGCGACATCATATATGCAGTGCAGTGAAGAATGCTCTGATTTGTATGTGGGGGAGACCAAACAGCAACTGCATCAACGTATGGCCCAGCACAGAAGAGCCAATTCCTCGGGTCAGGACTCAGCCGTGTATCTGCATCTTAAGGATAAAGGACATACCTTTGAAGATTGTAATGTTAACATACTGGCGAAGGAATGTGACTGGTTCAAGAGATTAGATCAGGCCAGGTGTTTTTCAAGAACTTCACAGGGACATCCTAAAAGTAAGACACCATTAGAAACAACACTCCTTTCCCCGGACATCCTAAAAGTAAGACACCATTAGAAACAACACTCCTTTCCCCCCCCTCTATTACACATACCATTAAGGGTCTATTTATCAAAGCATGTATTTATTTGCAGCCATATCCTAAGCAATGCTTCACATACTTATTTTATAAGTAATTTGTTTTTAAAAAATGTGATAGTTATTGTACAACAATGTGAAAAAAAAAAAAAAAACAGAACAGGATATTTGGAGTCTGGCTCCAACTTTTGCAATCAAAATAATAAGCCATGTTTAGATCCACTTTTAGCAATTGGTAAGTAATTGTTCCGGCAGTTAGAACGGAGCCAAAGTGGTCCAGACCCCGTTCCGGCAGTTAGAAAAGAGCCAAAGGGGTCCAGACCCCTGTTCCGGCAGACAGAACAGAGTTAAAAGCATCCAGACCCACGTTCCGGCAGCCAGAACAGAGTTAAAAGCATCCAGACCCCCGTTCCGGCAGCCAGAACAGAGCCAAAAGCTTCCAGACCCCCGTTCCGGCAGCCAGAACAGAGCCAAAGGGGTCCGGACCCCCGTTCCAGCAGTCAGAACAGAGTTAAAAGCATCCAGACCCCCGTTCCGGCAGCCTATTATACTTTTATTACGTAACGTTAGGTGTCCCAAGTGGAAACAACAATGTCAGTTAAGTAATTTGGGTTCACCAATACTTTTCAGCTTTAGGTAGGTCTCTTCCGTCTACCTTGGGCCTTCCACTTCTGGCTCAGTAGTAATTCAACAAAAAGGGGGACATTGTAGACAGAGACCATTGAAACAGACTATGCTGTGAAGGAATTTATTTATAATCCATGCGCCATGTTGAACAATAGTGTTCAACAGGAAGTGACATTATTCCAACAACCCCGCCCATCATCCCTTAGCTCCTCCCTTTACCCCTACTACTAGTGTTGTCCACAAAACCTTCAGTGGACTCGATGGAGTAGTTCCTCGGGTCAAAGTTCAGAAGCTCAAAGTCCATATTCGTGCAATATCTCATAGTGTTCGTATAGATACCAAGTGATCCTACCGGATTGATAGTGGAAAATTCTGTAAAAAATTGTTCCGAGTGAAAGAACTAGAAACTTAAAACTTAAAAACATAAATCCACATGAAACTGCCCCTCATGGGCCTATCATATTCCTATTTAGAGAAAGAGTCTCTGATGTCCTTATTGTACTGATAAATTAACATCATTTATAATAATCTCATAGCCATCAAATATGGTATTCTAGCCCAACTTTCAGTATCTGTAAAGGAAAACATATCAATTAATATGTGTTATAAAAAGCATGCTAAATTGCAATGTTCATTCATTCCTTTGGGATATTGAGTATTAAGTTTATTTATCCAGATAAATTCCCGTTGTAACAACAACTTTGTTAGGTCTCCTCCCCTCTTGGGTCTGTAAACTTTTTCCAGTACCAGCCATTTAAGCTGTGTTTGGTTGTGTCCTTTCTCAGAGAAATGTCGCGACACCGTCGTGTCTGTGTATGTGTTGGGTGCAAAGTTCCTGATGTATCCGCGGTGCTCTTTGATCCTCTCTTTTATCGGTCTAGTTGTTTGCCCGACGTATCCCATACCGCATGGGCATTTCAACAAATACACCACGTTAGGTGTATTGCAGGTGGCCTGGTGATTCAGTGTGATAATGTATCCATCTGTCGGGTGATTGATTCTATTCCCTTTTATTATAGAGCTACAACATATACAATTGAGGCAAGGAAAAGTTCCTTTCTTTGCCGATATCTCTGTTAGATTAATCCCATTTCATTTGAACATAGAGGGACACAGTGTATCTTTTAAAGTTCTCCCTCTTTTATGGCAAAACAGTGGTGGTAGTCTGAACAGCTTCCCATATTCTTTATCGCTTTGCAAAATGGGCCAGTATTGTCTAATAACCCGTTTAATGGTGTTGCTCTGTGTACTATAGGTGCTAACAAAAGGAATGCCCTTTTCTTCTGTCCCATACTTTTTGCTACTTATTAAGTCCTGCCTGGATAATGTATCCACTTCATCTTTAGTGCTTTTAATCAGGGAGGCATTATATCCTTTAACTTTGTTACTAGTTTGCTCGTAGCTTGTTTATAGGATTCCTCTGTAGAGCAGATCCTTTTTGCTCTAATAATTTGTCCTTTTGGTATAGCTCTTATTATGCTGGGATTGTGGAAGCTATTAACGGACAGTAATTTATTCCGGTCGGTGGGTTTGCTATAAAGTCCGGTCTGGATGCCTTCCTCTGTTATGGTGATATCTACGTCTAGGAAATGTATATGTTGTGCTGAGAGTTCACAGGTGAATTTTATTGTGGGGTGTTTTAGATTTGCTTTGTCCACCATTTCCTTAAACTGTTTAGCTGTACCCCCCCATAGGATTAGGATATCATCCACGTAACGCCAATAGGCAAGAATCTTTTCTTTGTATATGTTATTAAGGAAGAATTCTCTTTCCAATTTGTATACAAAGATATTGGCTAGTGCTGGTGCTACAGCTGCCCCCATTGAAGTCCCTTGTAGCTGTAAATAAAACCTCCCATCAAACTCAAAATAATTTTTTCTTAACACTATCTCCAGACAGTCTAGTAGGAAGTATATGTATGCATGTGTGAGGTTAGTTTCTAATAGGGCCTCTTCCACATACTTGATACCTTCCTCTTGGGGAATAGAAGTATAGAGGCTCTCTACATCTATACTGCATAACAGTGTCCCCTTGGGAAAATGAATTCCCTGAAGTTTCTGTAAGAGATCCTTTGTGTCTTTCAAACAAGTGGGGATGGTTTTTACTACATCTTGTAAGTGACAGTGAAGTAATTTAGACAATGGTTCGAGGCAGGAGCTTATTCCGGAGACGATTGGTCTTCCCGGAGGGTTGGTGAGAGACTTGTGTATTTTGGGTAAGATGTATAATGTGGGTACCCTGGGAAACTCTACCCTTAAGTACTCCATCACTGTTTTTGTGATTGTCCCATTCTGGTATGCTTCCAGTATCAGTGTATCAACCAGTTTTTTTATTTTACAAACTGGATCTCCCTCCAATTTCACATAGTGGTCAGTGTTATTAAGTTGTCTCATTACCTCTGCGTAGTATGTGTCTCGATTCATTACTACTGTGGCTCCTCCCTTGTCTGCTGCCTTTATAATAATGTGTGGGTTCTCTTTTATAGCCTGTACAGCTTCCCGTTCTTTTTTGGATAAATTATTCCGTTTATTTTTGCGGTGTTCCCCCCAGACCTTTTCAACTTCACTTGTAACCACTTTCTCAAAAACATTAAGGGAAGTATTTTGAATATTGGGGAGGTAAGTGGATGGTTTCTTAAGACCATGTCGTTCTTTTGATGGTGGGTTTCCTTCCTTAAAGCACATTTTTAATTTTAAATTCCTAACAAATTTTTTAAAGTCAATAAACCACTTAGTATAATCAAGATTATATGTGGGAACAAACCCTAAGCCTTTGTTTAATACACTATTTTCAGCCTCAGACAATGTATAATCAGATATATTGATAACAAAGTTTTTTACCTCCTCTGTTGTCTGTTCCTCTGAGGGTATCGCCATGGTTTGTATTGGACTGTAGGCTCTTTTCCTGGGTCTGCTCCCTTTGCCTCTAAAAAAGAAAGCATGTCTGCTTGTGAGGAATCCGAACCCTGGTCGTCGCTGCTCCCTCTATGGTATGCTGCCTTTCTCCACTCTCTCTCCCTTGCTGCCTGGCGTGGCCGCGTGTAGTAGGGTAGCCTGGAAGTATCCGGAGTTTGCAAGCCGGTCTCTCTGCTGGCGCGATTCCTCCCCTGTAATTCCGGGTATCGCATGATGTTCCGGTCTCGTGTCCTAGCTTGGGCGGGCGGGCAGTCCGGACCTTCCTCTGGTGCGCTGTCAATTGCGGTCCCCCGATGTTTGTGAGAAGCGTTGCCGGTCCTGTGTTCCCCCTTCTTTTCAGGTATACACCCGATTTTGAGCTTGGTCTCTTTCGACTCTTTGTAATTTGGCAGCTTTTTTCTCTTGAATCACCTCTTTGAACTTCTGGATCTGTGATGTCTGTATTTCCAATGTTTTATTGGCTTTTTCTTTTCCTTCTTTCTTTATGATGTCAGTCTGTAACGACTCTATCTCTTGCTTTAAAGGGGGCAATTTTTTGGTTAGGTAGTCAATTGTTAGAAGCATATAATCGTTACTACATTTATTGCTAATAGTGTACCAATTTTTGACAAATTCTTGATCCTCTGTCCCGAAATTGGGTCTCACTTCTACTCGCGGGCCTCTGGGGATCAGTCTCTTTCTAACATACTGCGTAAGAGTGCTTACATGTAGACTGATACTGGTTTCCCTTTTCTTTAGGTTCAATAATTGATTATAGAGGTCTTTGGAGCCGTTTTCCACGGAATATTCTGCACACGCTGCTTCAGCTCTGCTCAGGATATCTTCCACTTCTGTATCGCTAAATGACAGGGATGGAATGCTGTGGTCTGTTTGTGTGCAGGTAAGTCCTTCTGCCATATTATACTTTTATTACGTAACGTTAGGTGTCCCAAGTGGAAACAACAATGTCAGTTAAGTAATTTGGGTTCACCAATACTTTTCAGCTTTAGGTAGGTCTCTTCCGTCTACCTTGGGCCTTCCACTTCTGGCTCAGTAGTAATTCAACAAAAAGGGGGACATTGTAGACAGAGACCATTGAAACAGACTATGCTGTGAAGGAATTTATTTATAATCCATGCGCCATGTTGAACAATAGTGTTCAACAGGAAGTGACATTATTCCAACAACCCCGCCCATCATCCCTTAGCTCCTCCCTTTACCCCTACTACTAGTGTTGTCCACAAAACCTTCAGTGGACTCGATGGAGTAGTTCCTCGGGTCAAAGTTCAGAAGCTCAAAGTCCATATTCGTGCAATATCTCATAGTGTTCGTATAGATACCAAGTGATCCTACCGGATTGATAGTGGAAAATTCTGTAAAAAATTGTTCCGAGTGAAAGAACTAGAAACTTAAAACTTAAAAACATAAATCCACATGAAACTGCCCCTCATGGGCCTATCATATTCCTATTTAGAGAAAGAGTCTCTGATGTCCTTATTGTACTGATAAATTAACATCATTTATAATAATCTCATAGCCATCAAATATGGTATTCTAGCCCAACTTTCAGTATCTGTAAAGGAAAACATATCAATTAATATGTGTTATAAAAAGCATGCTAAATTGCAATGTTCATTCATTCCTTTGGGATATTGAGTATTAAGTTTATTTATCCAGATAAATTCCCGTTGTAACAACAACTTTGTTAGGTCTCCTCCCCTCTTGGGTCTGTAAACTTTTTCCAGTACCAGCCATTTAAGCTGTGTTTGGTTGTGTCCTTTCTCAGAGAAATGTCGCGACACCGTCGTGTCTGTGTATGTGTTGGGTGCAAAGTTCCTGATGTATCCGCGGTGCTCTTTGATCCTCTCTTTTATCGGTCTAGTTGTTTGCCCGACGTATCCCATACCGCATGGGCATTTCAACAAATACACCACGTTAGGTGTATTGCAGGTGGCCTGGTGATTCAGTGTGATAATGTATCCATCTGTCGGGTGATTGATTCTATTCCCTTTTATTATAGAGCTACAACATATACAATTGAGGCAAGGAAAAGTTCCTTTCTTTGCCGATATCTCTGTTAGATTAATCCCATTTCATTTGAACATAGAGGGACACAGTGTATCTTTTAAAGTTCTCCCTCTTTTATGGCAAAACAGTGGTGGTAGTCTGAACAGCTTCCCATATTCTTTATCGCTAGCTCCTCCCTTTACCCCTACTACTAGTGTTGTCCACAAAACCTTCAAACTTTGACCCGAGGAACTACTCCATTGAGTCCACTGAAGGTTTTGTGGACAACACTAGTAGTAGGGGTAAAGGGAGGAGCTAAGGGATGATGGGCGGGGTTGTTGGAATAATGTCACTTCCTGTTGAACACTATTTAAGTCTGTTACACCTTTTCTATGCACACTTGAGAAAGGGTACTTGATACCCGAAACATGTTGTGGCGCATGGATTATACATAAATTCCTTCACACCATAGTCTGTTTCAATGGTCTCTGTCTACAATTTCCCCCTTTTTGTTAAACTTTCCAGTATCTTCCCCACCACTGAAGTTAAACGTACAGGCCTGTAATTACCTGGCTGTGAATGACTACCCTTTTTGAATATTGGAATAACATCAGCCTTTTTCCAGTCAAGAGGCACACATCCGAATATGAGGGAATCTGCAAAAATAAGAAACAATGGCCTAGATAAAACTGAACTTAGCTCCCTAAGTACCCGAGGATGTATTTCATCTGGTCCAGGAAATGTATTACCGTATATACTCGAGTATAAGCCGAGGTTTTCAGGCTTTTAAAAATAGCCTCAAAACCCGACCTCGGCTATACTCGGGTCATGGTAAATTTTCACAACCTGCTGCTGCTTACCGGTACTTCTCTATGTAACCGGCTACCTGTGAACTTAATTCTCTCGATCTGCGGCACTTGCACGCTGAGCTGCATGTCCGTACTTGGCGGCTGTCTAACTTACTGTCCGGCGCCGAGTAGTGACATCACTACTCGGCGCCGGGCAGTAAGTTAGACAGCCGCCGAGTACGGACATGCAGCGCAGCGTGCAGAGTGCCAGCAGGATTCAGAGAATTACTAAGTTACCAGTAGCTGGTTACATAGAGAAGTACCGGTAAGCAGCAGCAGATTTTGTAAAGGGAAAAGGGGAGAGGGAAAAAAAATATTCTAGACATTTGCTTTATAGCCATGCTCCAAAACTAACTTATCCCCACTAATTAATGGTGCCAATGTGTAGATTATAAAGGTTGGATTAAATGGATGTATGTCTTTATACAACCTTCAATAATTTGTTACTAGGTCACTGTTAGACAGACATTATGGGTAGGGTATAAAGGTTGGACTAGATGGATGTATGTCTTTATACAACCTCCAATACTATGTTACTATGTAACTGTTATACAGACATTATGGGTAGGGTATAAAGGTATAGTCTTGATACAAACAGCCAATATATGTTACTATGTGAACTGGTTATACAGACATATGGGTAGGGTATAAAGGTTGGACTAGATGGACATATGTCTTTATACAACCCCAATACTATGTACTATGTAACTGTTATACAGACATTATGGGTAGGGTATTAAGGTTGGACTAGATGGACGTATTTCTTTATACAACCTCCAATACTATGTTAATAGTAACTGTTTACAGACTTATGGGTAGGGTTATAAGGTGTGGACTAGATGGACGTATGTCTTTATACAACCTCCAATACTATGTTACTATGTAACTGTTAGACAGACATTATGGGTAGGGGTATAAAGGTTGGATTAGATGGACGTATGTCTTTATACAACCTCATACATATTACTATGTAACTGTTAGACAGGCATTATGGGTAGGGTATAAAGGTTGGACTAGATGGAGTATGTCTTTATACAACCTCCAATACTATGTTACTATGTAACTGTATACAGACATTATGGGTAGGGTAAAAGGTTGGATATGGACGTATGTCTTATATCAACCTCAATACTATATTACTATGTAACTGGTAGACAGGCATTATGGGGAGGGTATAAAGGTTGGACTAGATGGATGTATGTCTTTATACAACCTCCAATACTATGTACTATGTAACTGTTATACAGACATTATGGGTAGGGTATAAAGGTTGGACTAGATGGACGTATGTCTTATACAACCTCCAATACTATGTTACCATGTAACTGTTATACAGACATTAGGTAGGGTATAAAGGTTGGACTAGATGGACGTATGTCTTTATTCAACCTCAATTACTATATACATGTAACTGTTAGACAGGCATATAGGTGGGGTATAAGATGGACTAGATGGACTATGTTTATACAACCTCCAATACTATGTACTATGTAACTTTATACAGACATTATGGGTAGGGTATAAAGGTTGGACTAGATGGACGTATGTCTTTATACAACCTCCAATACTAGTTACTATGTAACTGTTATACAACATTATGGGTAGGGTATAAAGGTTGGACTAGATGGACGTATGTCTTTATACAACCTCCAATACTATGTTACTATTTAACTGTTATACAGACATTATGGGTAGGGTATAAAGTTGGACTAGATGGAGTATGTCTTTATACAAACTCCAATACTTGTTACTATGTAACTGTTAACAGGCATTATGGGTAGGGTATAAAGAGTTGGACTAGATGGATGTATGTCTTTATACAACCTCAATACTTGTTACTATGTAACGTTATACAGACATTATGGGTGGGTATAAAGGTTGGACTAGATGGACGTATGTCTTTATTTCAACCTCCAATACTATGTTACTATGTAACTGTTTAGACAGGCATATAGGTAGGGTATAAAGGTTGGACTAGATGGAAGTATGTCTTTATTCAACCTCAATACTATTTACTATGTAACTGTTAACAGGCATTATGTAGGGTTATAAAGGTTGGACTAGATGGACGTAGTCTTTATACAACCTCAATACTATGTACTCTGTAACTGTTATACAGACTTATGGGTAGGGTATAAGGTGGATAGATGGACGTATGTCTTATACAACCTCCAAACTATGTTACTATGTAACTGTTATTACAGACATTATGGGGAGGGTATAAAGGTTGGACTAGATGGACGGTGTCTTTATACAACTCCCAATACTATGCTACTATGTAACTGGTATTACAGACATATGGGTAGTGGTATAAAGGTTGGACTAGATGGACGTATGTCTTATACAACCTCAATACTATGTTACTATTGTAACTGTATACGACATTATGGGTAGGGTATAAAGGTTGGACTAGATGGACGTATGTCTTATTCAACCTCCAATACTATTGCTATGTAACTGTTAACAGACATATGGGTAGGTATAAAGGTTGGACTAGATGGACGTATGTCTTATACAACCTCCAATACTATGTTAATTTGTAACTGTTATACAACATTATGAGTAGGGTCCTCCTTAATAACTAGAACTACAAGTATTCTTTATTAACTATCGCATTGCCTTCTTATAAACTAAAACTATAAATATTCCTTATTTACTATCGCATTGCCTCCTTATTAACTGTAACTATAACTATTACTTAAGACCAATCCTCAAAAAAGTTTTTTTTTTACCCCACACACAATCACAGGTACACACACTACTACTGACCTAGCCTTTCATTGCCAAGGCAGCCATACTTAAAGGATAACTATTGTTCAAAAACAAACTGACCAATCATCAAAAAAGTTACTTTTTACCCCCCTAACCTGACACAGTTACACACACCTAGGGTCATATTTATTAAGTTTTTAAGCGATACCGCTCTTTAACGATCCTTAAAATGATATCATAAATATATGATAGCGATCTTAAATGTCTGATAACGATCGTAAATCTATGACCGCGATTGTAGATTTACGATCCCCTATAAAATACCGTTGCGTTATTTTACAACTGCATGGTATTCTGCGACCGAATGTTTGTTAATTAATGAACATTAGCGGTAAATGAACGATCGTGGCCGTACATTTACAGCCGCTGTCGTACATTAACAATAACGTGCGGTATTTATAAATATGGTCTCCTACTGACCTACGCCATCATTCACGTGGCAGCCATCTTTAGGGTAATTATATATATATATAGTGTAAATAAAGTGATTTTAGTGATGGAAAATATAATTTCATATATACAAATGCTCACTAGCAACTTTTATGTTCCCAAAGTTACAATATAAGTTTTAAAAACGTGTTCGGCAATGTTCGTTGGTGTGCACATAAATAAATAAGTTAAAGGATCATCTGAATAAAAAAAGATCAACAAAGAAAAGGTTAATCTGTATATTGCATTGGATGGTCTGGCTGCCAAACACAGATGCCAGTATAATATTGCAATAAAAAGTACTTAGCTGGCGGTAACTTATAATACGTAAATGTGTAGTCGTTCATTTTATCCTTTGGTATAAAGGGTCAGTTCCACGTCAAGGCCCGGAGTCCATCTCCCTGTTTGTTGCAAAATGTGGTGTAGCAGAGTATTGTTGGTAATAACAAAAGGAAGCCTGAGTGTATTGCCTAAAGAACACTAACGTGTATGGAGGAATGGCTGGTAAAGGTTAACTGCAGGTATAAACCAAGTATTCATCTTAATTTGTCTGGGCAAACAAGATGCTGTTTGTCTGTAAGATTATTATTATTATTATTGTTGTATGTCTTTATTCAACCTCAATTACTATATTACTATGTAACTGTTAGACAGGCATTATGGGTAGGGTATAAAGGTTGGACTAGATGGACGTATGTCTTTATACAACCTCCAATATGTCTTTATACAACCTCCAATACTATGTTACTATGTAACTGTTATACAGACATTATGGGTAGGGTATAAAGGTTGGACTAGATGGACGTATGTCTTTATACAACCTCCAATACTATGTTACTATGTAACTGTTATACAGACATTACGGGTAGGGTATAAAGGTTGGACTAGATGGACGTATGTCTTTATACAACCTCAAATACTATGTTACTATGTAACTGTTATACAGACATTATGGGTAGGGTATAAAGGTTGGACTAGATGGACGTATGTCTTTATACAACCTCCAATACTATGTTACTATGTAACTGCTATACAGACATTATGGGTAGGGTATAAAGGTTGGACTAGATGGACGTATGTCTTTATACAACCTCCAATTAATTTTTTTATGGAACAAAACACCAAGAATTAATCATCTTACATTAACCAAATCACATATAGCAGGAGGTACCAGATTATTAATAATAAAAGACTATTATATGGCAAATATATTTGGAAAAAATTATTAATAATAAAAGACTATTATATGGCAAATATATTTGGAAAAAACTCAATTCTGGATATCAGAAGACAAAAACAAAGTTTAATTATTGAATAATGGTACAATTACATCTAATCTAGACTTAATTGCCTTAAAGGTTTTGATCAAACCATCTGAGTACCTTTCTATCTAAGCCACTTACAATGTTTGGAAAGAAATATCTTCTACTCAAGAAATAAATTACCCATAATGCCTTACACTAAGAAGAATCATTCTAAATCTAAACACTAAAGTGTGGTAACAAATTGGACTTACTATAATTTCAGACTTATTACAATAAATAAAAGACAAAAGGTCATATACACATTCTACTTACATATAAATTAAAATGTATGTCTAAATGGGAATTAGATTTATATAAATCTCTCATGAACAATGGAAAGAGAATTTCATAGATCAAATTCTCTCATGGAAAGCACGACAAAAGAATATTTTTGCAATTTTACAGAACCCCAATTTTTCTACACACTTGGTCAACAAATTACTCACCTTTGTTTTAGAGAGAAAGTCCCAATAATGTTTTTCTTCTACATGTCTAGTAGTTCTGTCCTAAAATTAAAAAAAGTTGTTTTTTTATTGCCTAATTTCTCTATCAGAAATTAAATCTCCCCCTTAATCTTCATTAGCTTTATTAAATATGAATCTAGATTTAGAACGCTTATATACTGTATCATGTATTTACAGTGGTTAAAACCCAGATTATCAAAATAATATGTTACAGTATATTTGCCATTACTCAAAGAAACTTTCATAAATTGTATATTCAATGAACATTCAATGGGGAATATGTATAACAGGTCTATGTAAATCTATATGATATTGACACACTTGTATACTGCTCAATTAAAAAAAATTATGAATATTGTTAAAGTAATTTATATCATATAATTTTAAATTATGATGCTACATAAAACATTCTTAAATATAATAAAAAAAATGAAAACAAAAAACTTTAAGACAGTAGTACATTTCAATTATTATATTCCAATTATATTTTTCCATTTTACATGCAGTTGGTCTAAATTTCTTTACTTTATCAATCTGTCCTCGGATATTTACCAAATTTGGTCACGTCTTGCTAGATTTATGTCCTGAGTAATTAAATATAAATAACTGGATGGTACAATTATCTGTAGGCCACTTACTGGATTGTACCACTATCCCCAGGTACTGTACTGTTATGCAATGTCTATCCTTACTGGATTGTACCACTACCTCCAGGTACTGTACTGCTATGTTATGTAATGTCTATCCTTACTGGATTGTACCACTACCCCCAAGTACTGTACTGGTATGTTATGTAATGGCTATCCTTACTGGATTGTACCACTTCCCCCTGGTACTGTACGGTTATGTTATGTAATGTCTATCCTAACTGGATTGTACCACTTCCCCCTGGTACTGTACGGTTATGTTATGTAATGTCTATCCTTACTGGATTGCACCACTACCCCCAGGTACTGGTCTGTTATGTTATGTCTATCCTTACTGGATTGTACCACTACCCCCAGGTACTGTACTGTTATGTAATGTCTATCCTTACTGGATTGTACCACTACCCCCAGGTACTGTACTGTTATGTCATGTAATGTCTATCCTTACTGGATTGTACCACTACCCCCAGGTACTGTACTGTACTGTTATGTAATGTCTATCCTTAATGCATTGTACCACTACCTCCAGGTACTATACTGTTATGCTATGTCTATCCTTACTGGATTGTACCACTACCCCCAGGTACTGTACTGTTATTTTATGTAATGTCTATCCTTACTGGATTGTACCACTACCCCCAGGTACTGACTGGTATGTTATGTAATGTCTATCCTTACTGAATTATACCACTCCCCCCAGGTACTTTACTGTTATGTTATGTAATGTCTATACTTACTGGATTGTACCACTATCCCCAGGTACTGTACTGTTATGCAATGTCTATCCTTACTGGATTGTACCACTACCCCCAGGTACTGTACTGGTATGTTATGTAATGTCTATCCTTACTGGATTGTACCACTATCCCCAGGTACTGTACTGTTATGCAATGTCTATCCTTACTGGATTGTACCACTACCTCCAGGTACTGTACTGCTATGTTATGTAATGTCTATCCTTACTGGATTGTACCACTACCCCCAAGTACTGTACTGGTATGTTATGTAATGGCTATCCTTACTGGATTGTACCACTTCCCCCTGGTACTGTACGGTTATGTTATGTAATGTCTATCCTAACTGAATTGTACCACTTCCCCCTGGTACTGTACGGTTATGTTATGTAATGTCTATCCTTACTGGATTGTACCACTTCCCCCTGGTACTGTACGGTTACATTATGTAATGTCTATCCTTACTGGATTGTACCACTACCCACAGGTACTGTACTGGTATATTATGTAATGGCTATCCTTACATCCTTACTGGATTATACCGCTACCCCAGGTACTGTACTGGTATGTTATGTAATGTCTATCCTTATTGGATTGTACCACTTCCCCCTGGTACTGTACTGTTATGTTATTTAATGTCTATCCTTACTGGATTGTACCACTTCCCCCTGGTACTGTTACTGTTTTGGTATGTTATGTAATGTCTATCCTTACTGGATTATACTACTACCCCCAGACTGGATTATACTACTACCCCCAGGTACTGTACTGTTATGTTATGTAATGTCTATCCTTACTGGATTGTACCACTTCCCCCTGGTACTGTACGGTTATGGTATGTAATGTCTATCCTTACTGGATTGCAGCACTACCCCCAGGTACTGTACTGGTATGTTATGTAATGTCTATCCTTACTGGATTATACTACTACCCCCAGGTACTGTACTGTAATGTTATGTAATGTCTATCCTTACTGGATTGCACCACCACCCCCAAGTACTGTACTTGTATGTTATGTAATGTCTATCGTTACTGGATTGTACCACTACCCCAAGGTACTGTACTGTTATGTTATGTAATGTCTATCCTTACTGGATTGTACCACTACCCCCAGGTACTGTACTGGTATGTTATGTAATGTCTATCCTTACTGGATTATACCACTACCCCAGGTACTGTACTGTTATGTAATGCCTATCCTTACTGGATTGTACCACTACCCCCAGGTACTGTACTGTTATGTTATGTTATGTCTATCCTTACTGGATTGTACTACTACCCCCAGGTACTGTACTGTTATGTTATGTAATGTCTATCCTTACTGGATTGTACCACTTCCCCCTGGTACTGTACTGTTATGTTATGTAATGTCTATCCTTACTGGATTGTACCACTTCCCCCTGGTACTGTAGGGTTATGGTATGTAATGTCTATCCTTACTGGATTGCAGCACTACCCCCAGGTACTGTACTGGTATGTTATGTAATGTCTATCCTTACTGGATTATACTACTACCCCCAGGTACTGTACTGTAATGTTATGTAATGTCTATCCTTACTGGATTGTACCACTTCCCCCAGGTACTGTATGGTTATATTATGTAATGTCTATCCTTACTGGATTGCACCACTACCCCCAAGTACGCTACTTGTATGTTATGTAATGTCTATCCTTACTGGATTATACCACTACCCCCAGGTACAGTACTGTTATGTAATGTCTATCCTTACTGGATTGTACTACTACCCCCAGGTACTGTACTGTTATGTAATGTAATGTCTATCCTTACTGGAATGTGCCACTACCCCCAGGTACTGTACTGTTATGTAATGTAATGTCTATCCATACTGGATTGTACCACTACCCCCAGGTACTGTACTGTTATGTAATGTAATGTCTATCCTTACTGGATTGTACCACTACCCCAGGTACTCTACTGGGAATGACATTGACACAGATCTATACAGTCTTACAAATGATGTTATACATTTACATAACAAGGGAAAACATTTAATATAACCTTTTTAATGGCGGATTATATAGCATAATATTACATGGATATTCCATTGCACACTGCCTTTAAAAATAATTATTTAGAAAAAAAACAAAACACAGAATGAGGTGTCCATTCAATCTAAAAATATTGAGAATTTTAAAGTTTCCACAATTTAAAGGGTGGACATATCAATCAACATTGATTTAACATGTTGACATTCTCCCACTGATATGAATTATTAAGAGCCGGTTCATCCCCCCTCGCAAGACACTTGCATGTGCTGGCAAATCATAAAATAATTCTAAGCTGCATTAATGCAAATTGATTGCATTGCTGTGTGTGTTTCAACTGATTACCCTGTGGCTCTTCAATTTGTTTTTACAACCACCATTCCTTGACTGCCATGCTGTAGGGGAATGCAGTGACTGGTAATGGTAAGACTGTTAAGAGCATTTGCATTAGTGTTACTCATATCAGAATGAGACAAATTTGGGTCTCATATTTAGAAAATATAAATCCAAAAATGTTTTTTTAATCTATGTCTAAAGGGTAAGTCATCATACAACATTGGCTTTATAGAGAAAGCATGTTCACTAAAATATAAAAGGCTATGGGGCATATTTATAAAGGAACGAAAATAGTGCCAAAAAATTACCGCCGCACATCGCGGCCGCGAAAATAGCGCTATCGCCGCATATAATGGCGAGCGCCATTCCCGCTGATATTTTCGCGGCCGCGATGTGTTGCGGTAATTTTAAGCCCCTTCGCGGCGATACTGTATAGTATCGCCGTGAAGGGACTCAAAATCCCTTCCCGACGCATCTCCTACGCCCACAACCCCCTGCGGCGGCGGAGACCAGCAGCCCCTCCCAACCCGTTCCCCACTCGCGGCAATCTCGGAGCGGGAGGCTAGGAGGGGCTAGGAGGGGCTGCCGGGAAGGGGCCGCAGCAGTGGTCGCGACCACCTGCCGGCACCCCCTCCCCAGCAACCCTCCAAGACCCCGGCCGCTCCCGGGGGGGAAGGGAGGGAGCCGCTGGGAGGGGTGGAGGCTCCCTCCAGCGGGGCCCTGAGAAGGCCTTTTGGGCCTTAAGGGGGTCCCGCAGCTCAACCGCCCCCCCTCCCCGGCCCTTGTAAGGGCCCTTGCGCACTGACAAGTGCCTTTGGCGGGGTCCCGCAGCTCGAACCGGGACCCCCATGTGCGGCTCTTAAAAGACCCCTTGGACGGCGGTCTTCTTTCTTCCAGTCCCGCGACACCAGCTCCGCAGAGGGCCGCCGACCCCCGAGAGGTACCCCTGCCGATGCCAGCAGACTCACTGTGGCCGCCAGTGAGCCCGCTGGCACCGCCGCCTCAGCGGAGCCAATGTTGCCGCCAGCCGCTTCTTTCTTCTTTCTTCAGCCATCTACTGCGATGGCATCTGATTTCCGCGGCGGAAAGCTCCTCTTTATATAGGTTTGCAGAAATCCATAATCCGTTCTGATTGGTCAATTTTTTAATGCTTGGTTTACATGCTTTACATTAACCAATCAGATTTCTGGAAAGTTCTGAAATCTGATTGGTTAATGTAAGCATGTAAACCAAGCATTAAAAAATTGACCAATCAGAAACGGATGATTGGATTTCTGCAACCTATATAAAAGGAGCTTTCCGCCGCGGAACTCAGATGCCATCGCAGTAGATGGCTGAAGAAAGAAGCGTCTGGCAACTTGGCTCCGCTGAGCCGGCGGTGCCAGGGCTCACTGGCGGCCGCAGTGAGTCTGCCTGCATCGGCGACCTGAGTGGGGTTGGTGTCGCCAGCCCGAAGACATCGCCCAAGGGCTCTTTTAAGAGCCACACACTGGGGGTCCCGGTTCGAGCTGCGGGACCCCCCAAAGGCACTTGTCAGTGCCGCAAGGCCCTTACAAGGGCCGGGAAGGGTCCCGGTTCGAGCTGCGGGACCCCTTAAGCCCCAAAGGGCTCTTGTTAAGCCGCAAGGGCACTTATAAGTGCCGCAAGGGCCTTACAAGGGCCGGGGAGGGGGTCCCGGTTCGAGCTGCGGGACCCCTAGCCCCAAAGGCTCTTGTCAGACCGCAAGGGCACTTGTAAGTCTGCAATGTCCCTGATAGGGCCGGGGAGGGGGTCCCTTTCGAGCTGCGGGACCCCTTAAGCCCCAAAAGGCCCTTCTCAGGGCCCCACTGGAGGGAGCCTAAACCCCTCCCAGCGGCTCCCTCCCTTCCCCTCCCCGGGAGCGGCTGTGGCGGGGGTTTGGAGGGGGTGCGCGCGGGTGGTCCGACCACCTGCTGCGGCCCCTTCCCGGCAGCCCCTACCTAGCCTCCCTTCGAGAGCGCGAGCGGGAACGGGTTGGAGGGGCTGCTGGAAGCGGCGGGCGGGGGGTGTGGGTGGGTGCGACACACCCCGCGGGTTGCCTGCTCAATCCCCGCTGCGGGAGGCTAGTATCGGCTGACTCTCCAACTCAAGGTGGCAAAGTAAAACAGCGGATACTAGCAAGCGAACCGTACCCCGCCGCTTTTATATAGAAGCGGCGGTAACAGTATCGCCGCGAAGGGTTAACTTCGCTAACTTTTCGCGTTCTGTTTTCGGACATTTATAAATCACGTTTAAACGCGATTTATGCGTATGTCAGCGAAAACTCCGCAAAAAGTTAACGAACCTTTATAAATATGCCCTATGTCTCAACTAGGTGTGAGCCTCACCTAATCAAGTCCTTGTTTCAATAGAAACCTGCCTAGCTAAGTATAAAATATATTGATATGAACTGCCGTTGCCCCAGAACTGACACCAATCAGCTTAGAATGCTACCTCTCTCTGACAAAAACAGGGATTTCAATGTAGATTTGTAAACCTGCAACCTCGTATTCTATCTTGCTAAAAGCAGCAACATTGGTTCCATGGTTCCAATAACTGTACCGGACCATAACTTAGACACTCTCGTATTAAGTAAAAACATCTTTCAGGATATCAATAAAATTCTTATCGTAAAAAGGTGCTAATTTTGCCCCAACCAATCAGATGTTGCTTTCAAATGTTAAATAAGATCTGATTGGTTGGGGCAAAATTACCACGTTTTAAAACGATAAGAACTTTTATTGAATCTCCCGGTTTATTTGTTGATGCGTTCGGACACACACATCTTTAAATATGCTATTATCATGACTTTGTGTAGGTCCGAAGCGCGTCACTTTGTGCAAGATTTATACTTGAAATAATTTTTTCTTTCATTTTTTTCCAGAAAATCTAATAGTACAAATTTCCTAAGTACTGTGTCCTGAATTTGTGAATGTAGCTTCCCCAGTCTCTGTGTGTCCCACATGTACAGTGATATTTAAGGACTGTAACAAAAGGTGCCCACTACTATTAGTATGTGTTGCAACCAATCGATGACTCTAACTGCAGTAACCTGGTAAAAATATTTGGCTGCTGCAGATAAATAGCATGGGGAAACATGCTATTTATTACATCAGCCCCTTAGTATTTTTTATTTGTCCTGTACTGTCGTCTTTGCAAGATTTTAAATCTTGTTTTTTCCTTCATTATTTAGAAGCACATGTTAATGTACATGAGCTGCATTCAGAATTCTGCATTACTGTATGTCGGAAAGAGAGTGGTTTTAACAATTTGTAGTTTGTGGGGTATTTCTGAGAGGTGGGGTTTTAGTTTAAAAAGCTGGAAGCTGCATTACATTGGTCCTGTTCAGTGTTAGTTGGGGTACACCCATGCATGCGGCATACATGTTATTCAGGATGTGTGTAGATTGATATTGAGTGGGTAGATTTTATTTCTTATTTACAACCTAAAAACCATAACATATATCCACCTAAAACAATTTCCACCAATGGCTTTGCCAGCAAATGGAATAGCGCAATGTCACCGCAACAATAAGAAAAAGTACTTAGCAGCATTAAATAATTGGAACAAAAAATGGCACAGTGAGCAAAAGAAATTGACTTTGTAAAGGCAATAATTTAACACTATTGGAATTTTAAATGGAATTCTGCAATTAGGTGCAGTTCAAAACAACTGCCAGATTGTCAGACCTGCAGGTTTATTCTACTTAGACCTCTTGGATTCTAACTGGCAGGTAGGTGCTATAGGAAAAGGAGGGAAAGTATGGTATGGTCCATGACTCCTATTGCCTAAAGTGATCTATATAATCCTTTTCTATTCCAATAGTTTAATAGCTATGGCTATAAGGAAAGGGCAGATGGATCACTTGCATGTTTGAGCCCTTGGGTAGGAATCGTTAAAGTATGATTGTGGGTTTTTAATGTCTGTAAGTCAGGAAAATGGCTTTATTCCAGGATGTATGAAAATGGTTTTCCAGATGTATGAAAACTAAATTCTCCAGCATTCTGTGCAGCCAGGGAATGCTGGAAGTTGCAGTTTTTAAACATGTGAAAAAACATGCTCTATATCATTAAGCTGTATTGCATCTGTATACAATCATTAACCAATTGACATAAAGAGTAAATTACTGCTAACAGAGAATGCAAGGACTTGTATTTTTCAAACATGTAGAAGGTCGACAGTTTATCACCTCTGATCTATACCATTAGGCTGTATTGCATCTGGACACATGCTTTAGCCACAGGACATTAAAAAGAAACTTACTGCAACCAAAGAATGCTAAGTGTTGTAGTTTTCAAACATGTGAAAGGTCACATGTTCAAAAGCAAAAAGGATTCACCTGTCACACTCTGATACAATTAAAAGAAAACCTTTATTCATACATAGGGTCAATATGTTAAAACAAATTAAAAACTACAAACTGACCGGTCAATCACCAAATAATGTGCAGTGCTATACATAGTAAATAGGGAAGGCAGACAGTAGCATTATAGAGTTCCCAATCGGGTAACACCTAATTGTATAGTTAGATATGGGTATAGCTACTCTCTCCAGTCATATAACTAAGTATAGGATGTTCCAATCGCGGGTATCAGAGTCTTGTCTAGTCATCAGATTCACGTCATTTTCTTGATACCAACGTATTTCCGCCTTTAGCAAGGCTGTCATCAGGACCCAGTTAAGCATTCTTAACTCTGGATTCATTAATCCTTCATCAATACATCAATAACATCATTGACCAATGTTCCTTTTGTGAAGGAAAGGTGGTGAATGAGGCAGAATTCTCTTTCTTCCTTCTTAGGGACTAACCATAGTGGGGATACCCTAAGATTTGGGAATGGAGGGTGTATGATGTGCCTGCCATACTACCCAGCCTGATCTCTTTTATGAACTTTTCCCAAACTAGCTTTTCTTGAGAGATGGCAGATTTTAGGTTAGAAGTAAAACTAGGGCTATCACTATGTTGAAAAGGTTTCCAAAAGTCATTGGTGAAGCCTGATTGCAGGATCGTTTAGTGTAGATGTTTAACCAAGTGAGCATCTTTAAGACGTCCACTGGCATCCTCACTTTTGACAAGATAGGACAGTGATTGATTACCTCCGCCTTGTTTTGCTCATTTAAAGCATTTTTCTGCCAGGTGCAATCCGCCACAAAATGAGCATTTGTGGCAGTACCTGCAGGATGAAAACCATTGGCAATGAGATTCATTGTAGAGCCAGCATGTACCTTTATGATTTTGCACTGCCAATACTCCTTGAAGTGAATGCCGACAGCTGGTTGAAAAGGCATCACAAAGGGCCTAGTCAGAGTTATGGCCAATAGCCACAGGCTATTGTCTTGGCAATCCCATTTCATGGAAGAGCAGGAAGCCATACATTTGCGAAAACTGCTCATCATATTTGAGCCATGACTGTCCAACATAGGTCCTATATGCTCCCCATAAAATTTCCAAATAAGAAAACCAGGATGTGCCCCTATCTGGAAATCGTTCACACACAACACTGGCATGTACAGTGAATGCATGCAATCAATTGTTAATGGTATGAGGCATAACAGTTTTGCCTAACAGTCCATTCCAAATTGTCTTTCCCCCGGCATTCTGAACTGCCGCTCAGCCAATCACGGACGCGGCTGCCAGTCTGGCCTCCTGCTTGCAGTTTCATGCATGCAGAGGGCTGGGTAGTACGGTGGAGGAAAGAGAAGGTAAGTAAAAATCGGGGGAGATTCAGGAAATAATAATAATAATGTGGTTGGGGCTGGGGAATGAAGCCCTACAATATATGAAAAGTTACAAAAAGGGGTGGACATCAAAATCGCAGAAGAAGCATTTACTCAGAGCTATAGTGGCTCTGGGTAAATGAGCCCCAATATATTTAAAAAAATAGGATAGGAACCGCATATTTGATGATCCATTGCTTTATCCTGACTCTTGTGTAAAAGTTCTACATAAACAGGGTGATTTAATAATTAAAAAACTGCTACAGTACTTACCTTTGTGCAATCCCGCAATGCAATACCGGCCGAAAATTATGTTTGGTATTCCATCTTCTTGGGATAGCATAAATGTAAAAAGCATGGGTTTAAAGACCTGATCCAACTTTATGTAAAGTTTCTCAGTACAAGGTGCAAAACTTAACACTTTAAAAACACTTTGGACACAGCACAATGTCCTAAAATCAGTATATATAACAGAAAAGGCAGGTTTTCACAGCCCCATATATAGTCCCATAGACAGCCCCATAGAAAGTCCAATACACAGCCCCGTAGAAAGCCTTATACACAGTCCTATAGAAAGTTCAATATACAGCCTCACAAATAAGCCTTAAACACAGCCCTATAGGAAGTCCAATACACAGCCCCATAAAAAAGTCCATTACACAGCCCCATATAAAGTCCCATACACAGACCCATAGAAAGCCCAATACACAGCCCCATCGAAAACCTTAAACACAGCCCCATAGAAAGTCCAATACACAGCCTTATAGGATGTCCAATACACAGCCCCATAGAAGGTCAATACACAGCCCCATAGAAAGTCCAATACACAGCCCCATAGCAAGTCCCATACACAGCCCCATAGAAAGTTCAATACACAGCCCCATAGAAAGTCCAATACACAGCCCCATAGAAAGTCCTATACACAGCCCCATAGAAAGTCCAATACACAGCCCCATAGAAAGTTCCATACACAGCCCCATAGAAAGTCCAATACACAGCCCCATAGAAAGTCCCATACACAGCTCTATAGAAAGTCCAATGCACAGCCCTATAGAAAGTCCCATACACAGCCCCATAGAAAGTCTAATACACAGCCTTATAGGATGTCCAATACAGAGTCCTATAGAAAGTCCCATACACAGCCCCATAGAAAGTCCAATACACAGCCTTATAGGATGTCCAATACACAGTCCTATAGAAAGTCCCATACACAGTCCTATAGAAAGTCCCATACACAGCCCGATAGAAAGTCCCATACACAGTCCCATAGAAAATCCAATACACAGCCCCATAGAAAGTTCAATACGCAGCCCCATAGTAAGTCCAATACGCAGCCCCATAGCTATTCCAATACACAGCCCCATAGCAAGTCCAATGCACAGCCCTATAGAAAGTCCAATACACAGCCCTATAGAAAGTCTAATACACAACCCCATAGAAAGTCCAACATACAGCCCCATAGAAAGTCCAATACACAGCCCCATAGAAAGTCTCATACACAGCCCCATAGCAAGTCCCATACACAGCCCATAGAAAGCCCAATGCACAGCCCTATAGAAAGTCCAATACACAGCCCCATAGAAAGTCCCATACACAGCCCATAGAAAGCCCAATGCACAGCCCTATAGAAATTCCAATACACAGCCCCATAGAAAGTCCAATACACAGCCCCATAGAAAGTCCAATACACAGCCCCAGAGACAGTCCCATACCTTTCTGTGCAGCATGAATATTAAAAAGCCCTCCTTTAAAAAAGTTTGTTTTATCCTGTTACTTCTGCCATTTCTTTCCATTTCCCTTGCAGTCTGAGCTGATCTATGAGTGAGCAGGACAAAAATTGCCTAACCCACTGAAATCAAGAGGATTCTGTGTGTTACAAGGTACAGCTTTTGTTTTCCCAGAGCTATGTGATTTTGTCCAGCTACTTCAAGCATTTAGATCAGCTGAGACCCGAGTATAAGATGAGGTAAGAGTTTCAGTAACATTTCTTATCTTATACCTGAGTATATACGGTATATCATAATGGCTACAAAAATCTTAAAATCAAAAATAATTTGGAAAACTATATTTTCAATTGTAAGATCACGTGCAATATCACATGTACTATTTGTTCTTCAGATCAGCTATGGAGCTACAGACACTCTATTTAGTGACAGACTAAGGTTCCCATCTGTCTATCAGACAGTCCCTAATGAGAAACATCAGAACCAAGCTATCATTCAGCTGCTCAAACACTTTGGATGGACCTGGGTGGGGATTTTGTTGGCCATGGATGATGACAGCAGCCGGAAAGCAAGTGAAGATCTAAAGGAACAGATTATAAGGAACGGGATGTGTGTGGAGTTTGTCTTTATATATAATGTACATGTAATGGCACATCCGATTGAAATGACACGTGTGATTTCCAGGAGATCTGCAAATGTTATGATTATCATTTCTACTGGGACAAGTTTCAGTAGCTTTCTTCATAATTTAGCACTTAATTATGTTCTACTTAGAAAGACCTTGATATTTACAAGTGGGTCTCTTTCTGATAATACTATGTCATCCTTTTCATTTCTCAATTTAAATGGAAGCTTGATATTTTCATCTATTAACCATAAAATTGCTGGACTTGAGAATTATATGACAAAGGCAACTCCATACGTGTATCCTACTGACCCCTATATTGCTGAAATATGGATGTATATATTCCTATGTTGCACTCCAGAAATGATGGAAGATCAACAATATGTGGATGAGCCGTGGAGTTACTGTCGAGATTTATGTGGATATCCATCCAATACGTTGTCTCTGCTCTGGGAATGAAACCCTTGCAGAATCTGTAGATCATAAGTCAACCATGTACATGTTTATAAGGCTGTATAACGGATTGGCCTTTGGCCCATGGATTATTATTGATTATTTCTTCACTTTGGATACATAATGACAATGCCCATATAAAGTCTTGAACAAAAAAGGTTAATTAATTTTTATGTTTGTGTTTGTAATGTATTTTATGTGGTGGAAAATTCAAAGCTAACATTAAAAAAAAATGCTAAGATACCAAGTTAAATAACTCTATAGTTCTCTATTTTACAGTCCACAGGTATTGCTTCATGGTTATTACTATAAATCATGTAAATGTACATTTAAAAGCTGTTTTATTACCAACAATATAAATGTATGTTTTAGGATAAATAGATTCTGCAACCCCTGTGGAGGGTGATACATTCTAATGACATCCCACCCCTTCCCTTATACACATTCTATGCATCCACCCCTTCCCTCATAACACATTCTATGACCTCCCACCCCTTTTCCTTATACACATTCTAATGAGATCCCACCCTCCCTCATACACATTCTAATAAAATCCTACCACCCCTTCCCTTATACAACCTCTAATGAAATCCCCCCTTCCCTTATACACATTCTAATGAGATCCCACCCCTTCCCTCATACACATTCTAATAGATCCCACCCCTTCCCTTATACACATTCTAATGAGATTCCACACCCTTCCCTTAACACATCTAATGATCCCACCACCTTCCTATACACTTCTAATAGACCCACCCCTTCCCTTATACACATTCTAATGAGATCCCACCCTTCCTTACACATTCTAATACATCCCACCCTTCCTCATACACATTCAAGACATCCCCCCCTTCCCTTATACACATTCTAATGAGATCCACCCCTTCCTCATACACATTCTAATACAATCCTACCCCTTCCCTTATACACATTCTAATGAATCCACCCCTTCCCTATACCCCAAAAATTAATGAAATCCACACCTTCCCTTTATCACATCTAATGAAATCCCACCCTTCCCTATACATTCTAATGAGATCCCACCCCTTCCCTCTACACATTCTAATAAGATCCCACCCTTCCCTTTCACATCTCTGAGTCACCCTCCCTTATACAACTTCTAATGAAATCCCACCCCTTCCCTTATACACATTCTAATGAGATCCCCCCCCTTCCCTTATACCATTCTAATGACAATCCCCACCCCTTCCCTTAACAATTCTAATGAGATCCCACCACTTCCATTTAACACATTCTATGACATCCAACCCCTTCTTACCACTTTAATGATTCTCCACCCCTCTTATACACATTCTATGAATCCCACCCCTTCCCTTATACACATTCTAATGAGAATCCACCACCTTCTTATACACATTCTAAGAATCCCCCCCATCCCTATAACATCTAAGAGATCCCACTTCTATAACATTCTAATGACATCCCACCCACCCATGTTGAGGTTTGGAAACTGTAAGGGCTTTAGGTTTTGCGAATCGCAATGTAATTTAAAATATAATGGATTGGGAGAATCAGTTCCCACTATATATATGTTCCATCTTTCGGTCCGTTTTTTAATCCGCATGCGTGCACGACTTTTGGTCACTGTATGTTCGGTATAACGCACTTTATAATAGCCATGGGAATGCAAAAGAAAGTGGACAAATGCCACTTTTTGGGGTTTTTTGCTTTTTCTCCGTATTTAATGTGATTTTGCAAAAAATGCCACACAAACGCAAACGGTCACCGGAACACGACACACGCACACAAATGCATGAAAAATTGCAAACAGATTGAACACAGGCACGATACTTTATCCAAAACGCTCTCGAGCAGACAATGCAATCCACATAGTAGGACCTAGCCCAAAAGGAAGATTTGTAATGAATTTCAAGTTGTAAACAGGTAAATTTAGCAGGACTACATTTTGGAAATTAAACTACACACATCTATTGATTTGGTTTGTTTCTACAGGCTGAACAATATCCTACAGAAAGTTTCATTTTAAAGTTGTCGATGAAGAGATTTTCTTTACTCCAGATGGATTGTTCCAGCACGTATGACATCAAACATGGTTAACATCATTCAAAAATCCATTATATAAAGGTTGGAAGCTTTAAATCCACAGGTCCAAACGTATCCAACTGACCATCAATGTATGAATAATTATGTGGAACCAACATTTTACAACGGGTAAATTGTATAATGTTTCTAAATAAACTGAAATATTGTATTAGGTGCATTATAATACAGAAAAAGTGACTCTGATTTGATTCATTTTATTTTAATGTTGTTCTATGCTCTTGATCCCGCAGAGCCTGTCACAGGGTGTAACTATACCCCCTTACCATGTAATCGGAGGTAGCTGGGGACTAGAGAGCTCTGGTGGTGGCCACTCATTAGTAACCTAAACAGCTGTACTGGCCTGTAGCCTGCTGTTTTAAACATACTCCAATTAGCTCTTTAAACAATCTACTACAGTAGCTGGTGGCGGAGGGCCTCGTCTGTTCCTGCACGATTGTATCTGGCTCTGTGTGTGACCGGACTGTTTTTGCTTTTTTTTTAAATTCGTTTTACGCCTGTTGTACATCTCAATCTGGGGGAGGGGTGTGACGGGCACTGGCGCTCAGTGCCCCCCTCTCCCCTGTATTACACTTCTGACTTATCACAATAACCTTCAACCCTTTCCTCGCCACCGACGTATCTATTCACGATCTGTGCAGAGAATGCTTTAACTGCCCACAGATCGTGACATATACGTAATCGGTGGCTCCTCCCCCCTGCAGCGCAAACAAAAAATTTTCCCCCCCTGTAGGTGCCGATCGGGGGTCACATTCAACGGCCCCCCTAGCCCCTGATCCCCCCTCGGTTGTCCAAATCCGAGGGTGGAGCGGAAGATACAACGCACTTTAGCGGGTCCGCGACTGATGTGACAGCGGTCCCACTGATTGATGAGAGGAGGAGCGGAAAGGGAGACCCCGGTGACGTCCGGAGCTTCCTTCACCGGGTCTCCCTGAAGTGGTAGGAGACTGCCCCTGGTGGTCTAGTTGAGTACTGCAGCTTGATCAATTTGATCAGCTGCAGTAACCTAGATAGAAAAGCTGTCAAGCTGCAGCTTTTCGTATACATTTGTGGAATGGAACTCACAAGTTCCATTCACAAATGGATTTTTTCTAAGTTGTCTTTGTACTTAGCGAAGACTTAGAAAAAACAGGGGGACAGAGACAATATTGGGATCACTTTGATCACCCAATTTGCTGATCTTGCAACAGGATGAAAATCTTCCGGGAAAATGATTTCACGGAAAGTGATTTTTCCGATCGGATTCGAATTGTGAAAACGGCATTTATGCCCGTAATTTGATTTAAATATAAGTAAAATTACAATGTATCTATCTTAGTGTTGTTGTTATGTAATTGGTTGTGTTCCATTTCGACTCTAAGATGATCTGATGATTTAATCTTGGGAATGTTGGGAAAAAAAGGGAAGGGGAAAGTAACACAAAAAAATTCTTAAGTGATACACACACCCTTTTTTTTTTTTTACACTAAACTACTAAATTAGAAAAAAAAAGTTGTCTCTCCAAGCTCCCCAATGTCCCCAGTTTATATCGTATTAAAGTAAACGCGGAGACTTATTGTTCAATTTTCAAGGGAAACTAAGCATATTTTGTATGAAGGAATTTTGCAGAGAGTACCAAATAAAGACCGTATTGAATTTTTAGGATCGAAAAAAGTGTGCAAAAACAAACGTGTGATGCTCTCCATACATAACCGACTTCACTAAACATACCACTAAAAGGGGGCGGAGGAGTGTGTTGGGGGGTGGGTTGTGGCGTTTTTAAAAAAATTTTCTTGTAACTGCATTTAAATGGCGTCCATTTGAGCTAGTGGTGGCCTAGTCTCTGTTTGCACCCACGCAAAGGCCCACCGTTTTGTATCTTAGACTGTGGGAGATGTTTGTGCTATTTAGGGGTGTTGTTTGCTTGTCAAGTGGGTTTAGGTAGATTTCAACCCTGATCATCTCATTTTATTTTTCCCACAAATTCTCGTAACAACCAACCGATTTCTTTGGATCCTGTGTCTGGAAGTCTTCATGCAGTATGAAAGCATGGGCACCCGTAACGTAGCTGAGGCGTGAGATGCCAAAAATATTATAGTTTTGTGGAGGGAATTTCCATGTTTCGGGTGGTTTCCTTAGAAAAAGTGTTAGGCTGTTCAAATTACAGAGCAACTTTGATTTTTTCTTGTAATTGATTTGTGCATTGGTCCCATTTGATCTAGTTGGTGGCCACGTACTCTGTGTGCATCCAAGGCATATGGCAACCGTTTGATTCAGGACTGTGGAAGAATTGTATTTAGTGGGTTTTTTTTTGCTTGTACGTGGGTTTAGGTAGGATCTCAATCCTTGAATCATCTCATTTTAATTTTTCACCAAAAACTCGTAAAAACACGGAGTTCTTGTGATCGCTGGCGTTCTGAATTATTTCATTTTATGCATGAAAGCAGAAACCGTAACGTAGCTGAAGTGTGTAGATTCCAAACAATATATAGTTTGTGGGGGGAATCTCCATGTTTGGTGGAACTTTTCCTTAGAAAAAAGGGTTAGGCTGTTCAAATTACAGAGCACTTGATTTTTCTTGATTGCATTGTGCACGTCGCTCAGTTTGAGCTAGTTGTTGGGCCACGTATTGTTGTGCATCCACGCCATATGGCATCCCGTTTGATTCAGAATAACATGTGGGAGATTGTATTTAGTGGGGGGTTTTACTTTGCGGGGGGACATTTCCAAAGTTTTGGGGCTGTTTGAAATTACAGAGCACTTGATATTTTCTGTAATTACACTGGTGCATGCGTCCCATTTGAGCTAGTTGGTGCCACAGTCCTGTTGTGAATCCACGCATATGGCATACGTTTGATTCAAGGGCTTTGGAAGAGTTGATAATTGACAAGAGTGTTGTTTTCACATGACATGGAAATTTGCCATGTTTTTAACTATTTGAATTGTATTTTTATAAATTTTTCCTGTAAATCTGGTAGAAAGCGAAAATTGTAACACAAACTGGCACCCACACCATTGGTGGTATGCAAAAAGAAATCACAACCATGTGTAGAGAGGTGTGTAGATGTCCAAGAATATATAGTTTTGGGGGGGGTATTCTAATATAGAGGGGTGTTTAGGTTCTGACAAATCTATAAGTGCGTAATTGGCAACTGTTCATTGGCTCACTTTGTGGCTAGTGATCCACGGCTGCGTGTGTAACCATAAATAGTGGCATACGTTTGATTCAGAAATTTGGGAGATTGATATTTGGTACCTTTTTTTTACATTCATTGGGTTGGCTGATTTCTACCTTTTGAAGTTGTTTTTGTTCATTGTCTTTCAGACAATGGCGAATTTCTACGAAGAAACCAGCGCCCACACCATTATGTGTAGAATGAACAAACTACAGCGTTTACGTAGCTGAAGGTATGTAGATTCTGAGAATAATAGTTTTGCGGGGGTATTCCAAGTTAGAGGGGTGTTCAGTTTTTGGAAATCTGGGGAAAGCTGTTTATTGGCTCACTGCGCATTGTTTAACATTTTGACTAGTCGCTTCACAGTCAGTGTGTGTAACCAACATATGGCACACTGTTTGATTAGGACATTTAGGAGATTGATATTTGTAGTAATGTTTTTTTAACATTACATGGGGTTTTGGTGTGATTTTGTAACTTTTAATGTATTTTTTCTTATATTTTTCCAGAAAATTGGTAGAAATGCGAAATTCTACGAACGAAGAACTCGCGCCCCAACAGCCATGATGTACTGATGACACGAACTACAGGCTTACACATAGCTGAAGGTGTTTAGATTTAGTGAATACTATATTGTGTGGGGTGTATCGAGTTATTCAGGGCTGTTTGGGAAAAAACTGCAGACGTGTCAAATTCGGAGTGGCTAATTGTTCGCTGTTTTCTGAGCCATCGTGCATTGTCTCACTTTGTGGGGCTTTTCGCTTCCACGTTCTGCGTATGTGTTCCACACACTATTGCATACGTTTGATTCAGGACATTGTGGGAGTGATATTTAGATAACTTTTTTTTTTAGATCCAGCAGGTTTGGGCATGATTCTACCTTTTGAAGTTGTTTTTTGTTCATTTTTCAGAAAAGTGCAACTTCTACAAAGAAACTGACGCCCAGCCACCCATTGATGGTTATGAATGATACCAACTACAGTTTACACTAGCGAGGGTGTAGATTTCAGGAATATATAGTTTGTGGGGGTTATTCTAAGTTCGGGGGGTTGTTGTGGAAAAGCAACTGGCAGACTGTCAATTCGGAGGTTGGACTAAATATTTCGTGTTTCTGAAGTCCATCGTGCATTGTCTCACTTTGGTGGCTTTCTGCGTTCCACGTCCGCGTGTGTACCACACATTATGGGCCATAAACCGTTTGATTCAGGACATTTGGGCGATTGATATTTAGTAACTTTGTTTAGATTCCATCAGTTTAGGCATGATTTCTACCTTTTGAAGTTGTTTTTTTGTTCATTTTTTCAAAAAGTGCGAACTTTACAAAGAACTGGCGCCCACATCATGATGGTATGAATGAACAAACCTACAGCTTTTACATAGCTGAACTGTGTGTATATTTCAGGAATATATAGTTGGTGGGGTTATTTACTAAGTTACGGGACGGTGTTTTGTGTGAAAAAACTGCCAGACTGTCCAAATTCGAGTTGGCTAAATATTTTTTTAGCTGTTCTGAGCACATCGTGCATTGTCTCACTTGTGTTTTCGCTTCCACGTCACACGTGTGGTAACCCACACTATGGCATACCGTTTGTTCAGGACATTTGGGAGATTGATATTTAGTTAACTTTTTTTTTTTAGATTCCTCAGGTTTTGGGCATGATTTCTACCTTTGGAAGGGTTGTTTTTTGTTTTTTTCATTTTTCAGAAAAAGTGGAGAACTTCTACAAAACCGCGCCCACACATATGGGTATGAATGAACAAACTACCAGCTTTACATAGCTGAAGGTGTGTAGATTTCAGGAACATATATGTGGGGGTTATTTTAAGTTTAGGGGGTGTTTTGTGACAAAAACTGCAGACGTGTCCAAATATTCGGAGTTGGCTAAATATTTTCGCTGTTTCTGAGCAATCGTGCATTGCTCCCTTTGTGGCTTTTCTCTTCCACGTCGCGGTGTAACCACACATATGCATACCGTTGATTCAGGACATTGGGGATTGATATTTGTACCTTTTTTTTACATTCCATGGGGTTTTAAAGTGATTATGACCTTTTTTGAACGTGTTTGATGTTCATTTTTTTTAAAATCGGTAAAAGGGACAAAACTTCTACGAGAACTACCACACCATTGATGGTAGGAATGATACGAACTACAGCGTTACCTGCGAAGGGTGTGTAGATTCAGGAATAGATAGTTTGTGTGGGGGTATTTTTGAGTTGGGGGGTTTTGTAAAAACTGCAGACTGTTCAATACAAAACTGGCCCCCCCCCCCCTAATTTTTTTTTGACTGCTACTGACATTTGGCACTGGTACCTCTGGGTTAAGTTGGTAGCAGTCTCTTGGTTACACCCATAGAATGTGGCATACCGTTTTATCGGGAGGGGTTAGGCTTCATTATGTTGAGATGCTTTTGAACTTTTCCTCCACAGTTTTGTAGCTGAACTTCGCATTTGATCTTTGTCCTGATTTACAGTTAAGGGAAAAAAAGGAAAAATGTGAGAAAGTAACTACAATTTTGAGAAGAGCTGCGTCCGGGTATTCTGCATTTTGATCGAAACCTAACCTCACTCGTAAAATCCTGCGAGTTGTAGTTTCTAAAAATATCTCACTTGGGGGGGATAGTTAGATAAATTTGGTAGATAGTGTCTATGTATAACTGTCAGTAGTGGTACACCATTTTAATTTGGTGTAATTCTAGGAGTGTGCAGTTTTAGTTTGGGGGGGGTCCTCCTGTAACAGAAACGTCGGTACCTACATATATCTGGTATCGTTGACTCTGGATATCTGAGTTTAGAAACAGTAAGATTTTTTGGTGTAACCTTTAAGTACTAAAGTAAAACAAGGGGAAAATCCATGAAATTTGCAAATATTTTTCATTTTTTTTTTTTAATATTACCCATAATCCAGTAAATTCCAGAAAGAGTTACAAAATTTTGTTTCACCCCTATTAAAAGTAGAACTTTGTGCTGAAAAAAACACATGTATAATATTCAGATTTACTGCAAGGTTTCCTACTGTAAATTCGTCTCTAAAGCGATTAAGACAAAATCCTGAAATTCTTCTGGCAGTTAACGCAAAAAAAAAAAAAAGAAAATCTCCTGGCAGTGAAAGGGTTAAACAAACACATCAAATAAACATTAGGGTCACACAGATCTCACCACACCCTGTACCTTCCATTCTAATAATGTCCATTTGAAAAGTATGTAGCAAGGTCCCTTTTCAAGCAATCTGGAGGTTTGTCAGATTCTGTTTCCAAGTGAACTTTGAAGGAAAATTATTCTGTTTGTTTCCAATTAGTTCCTTTGGTGGAAAAAACTTTTAGTTTAACTAGGAAACCCATCTGGTCTTTTTATGGTTTTAACCTCAACAAGGTAAATGGGTAAAATATAAGGGACACGTGTTGAGTATGTTCTCCCATGCTTGGGTTTCTCCAAACACTCCATTTCCCAATCATAAAGATTTTTGATAGTTTGTATGTTTCAATAAATGTACTCGTGAAGGACTAATTTGAATGTATACTGTCATTATAAAGCGCTATGGAAGATGTTGGCACTATTAAATCACAATAATAAATAATAGTGAATATAGAGGGGGAAAAGTTTAGCACACTATTTCAGCCCCATTATTAATGGTTTCACTTGTTTTTTTTTTCACGCGTCTTTTTACGATTGATATACCTAAAAAACATTTTGGGTGACTTGCTTTGTTCTGTCTATCCTTATTCTGTTCCCTTTGATTTCAAAATTTTAAATGCCATTTAATTTTTTTCCATTTCCCTTTTTACTGAGCAAAGGTCAGGCAGGAGTAAACATTACATTGCTATGTAACTATGAATCTAAATTATCCTGCCCTATATCTCAAAACCTATATATTAAGTTAACCTTACCTGACAGAGTTAGATCTTTACTTCAAATATGATTGAAGGTTCTCATTCATCCAGGTCATGGTATATCTGTGTATTCCGTTAGATTAACTGGACTTAAAGTTTAGTTTTGAAGATTTCGCAGTCACCCGATGACCTTCTGATGCAAGGTGTTGATTGTGAAACTGCCAAGGGTTCGGTGTTAAAACAGCATTGTACATTGCAGACAGTGTTGAACCCCCCACTTCTATTTAGGCTTGGTTTCTTTATTTTCACATAATGGCCTCCTTGACACCCTCTTGAACCAATCCATTGCATTCATTACTTCAAGGAATGTTTCTTTTCCCCTCATGCAGGTACACTGACCTGAGAATTGGCTCTTCTGTGCTGGGCCATATGTTGGTGCAGTTGCTGTTTGGTCTCCCCACTACAAATCGAGCATTCTTCGCTGCACTGCACTGTGTATATGATGTTGCTCTATGTTTCATTTTGGGTCTTTTGGATACACCAGTTGCTGCATCAGTGTGTTGTTTGGTTTAAAGAAGACAGGGATACGGTGTTTTTTTTTTTAAATTCTCTTAATTTCGCGGAGACCCCCTACTATGGGATGATACCTGAGGAAGGGAATTTGTATCCCCCAAACGTTGTATTTGCATTTTGCTGAAATAAACACTGAAACGTAGTAGTGTGCCCTCCAACTTCTTTGCAGTTTACATATGGGGATGACCATGTTCTTTCTCCTGTCTTCCTTTCCTTCTTCACTGTTGGTATTCGTGTTTCCTTCACTCCTTTTAACAAAGTCCCCAGTTTGGATATAAAGTTTAGAAGGCTCCTCTGAGGATTTTTTTAACTTGTTTTTTTTCATGAATGCCACCACACATATATTCTGACACATGAATCAAGAATTACATATATAGTTTGATTTGGCCCATATATATTCTGTATGTAAGGTTTATTCATCATAAGACTTAGGATTAAAAAATTGATATAAAACATTTCACTAACTACTTGTCATCCTTAATTGGGGAACAGGAAAATAGAGGGAGGGGTGGGTTGAGGGTGTTTGTGTACAAGCTACCAATTTAGAATGATCTGTATTGCAAATGTTATTATAGCACTTTTATAGTGGAAATAACTGTTGCTAGATTACCCTTTAATGGTTTGCACTTATTGGCACTTGCATTCCATGTAATTATACCATATGGCCCATACTTGAGGAACTAGTCCGGACAACTAGGCTTTCTGTTTGTGCTGTTTTGTCTGCAAATATTAAGATTTGTGCCGTTTTGCAGTTTTTTACAAGGTGTCAAAAGGTCACCAGCCCCCTACAATAGAATCTGGATATGAAGCCAGGCTGGTTGATTAGTGCTACGTTTGCCTGCAAAAATTAAGATTTGTCAGTTTCGTTTGGAAGATAATAACCATTTTTAAAAGGTCACCAGCCCCCTACAATAGAATCTGGATATGAAACCAGCCTGGTTGGTTAGTGCTACATTTGTGCTGTTTTGTACTGCAAAAATTAGATTTGTGCTGCTTTCTTTGGAAGAAAATAACTTTTTTTTAACAAAGGTCAAAAGGTCACCAATCCCCCTACAACAGAATATAGATAAACCAGGCTGGTGGTTAGTCCTAATTTGGGGAGTTTTGTGCTGCAAAAATTAAGATTTGTGCCACTTTCATTTGGAAAATATAGCAATTTTTTTTTTACAAAGGTCATCCAGCCCCTACAATAGAATCTGGATATGAAAGCAGACTGGTTGGTTAGTGCTACATTGGTGCTGCAAATATTAAGATTTCCCACTTTCATTTGGAAGATATTAGTGGTGTTTTTTTTTTTTTTTTTACAAAGATAAAAAGGTCACTAGCCCCCCTACAATAGAATATGGATATAAACCAGCTGTGGTTGGTTACTCATAATTTGGGGAGTTTTGTGCTGCAAAAATTAAGATTTTTTTTTTTTTTTTACAAAGGTCATCCAGCCCCTTACAATAGAATCTGGATATGAAAGCAACTGGTTGGTTAGTGCTACATTTGTGCTTTTTTGTGCTGCAAATATTAAGATTTGTTCCATTTTCATTTGGAAGATATTAGTGGGGTTTTTTGTTTTGTTTTTTAGAAAGGTCAAAGGTCACTAGCCCCCCCCTACAATAGTAATTGAATATGAACCAGGCTGATTGGCTAGTGCCACATTGTAGTTTTTTTTTTTTTTTTGCTGCAAAAATTAAGATTTGTGCCACTTTGTTTGGAAGTTAAGGACAATTATACCTTTCTATAAGACATTCAGGGAGATTCAATAAAAGTTCTTATTGTGAAAAATAGTGTTAATTTTGTCCAAACCAATCATATATTTTTTTAACAATTGAAAGCTAACATCTGAGGGTTGGGGCAAAATTAGCACCATTTTTCAATATGAACTTTTATTGAATAACCCTTCACTCCTGCACTCCAATGAAACCATCACCAGAATTGCGAGGTTTACCTAAGGAACTTTACAAAAAATATATGGGAATAGTTCTTATCTACTGCTGAAAAGTGTGTTATTGTATTTATTACATGTATTTGGGGGATGCATGTGTTTAATTGTTTATATGGTTCAGTAAATAACAAAATGTGCCAGATTATCCAATATTTTTGAGTCTCTTTAGATAGGGGCTTTATGAGTCACAATTTTACTCTGTCTTCTGGATGTTTTTGGGTTTTATAGCATTGTGCAGTGGATATACAGTATGAGACCATCTTTAGTCCCATTTGGAGACTTGTAGTAGCATTCAAACACATGTAAATAATGGAAGATAGCAAAAAAAAAGTGGTTTGTTTGAGTACAGGTAGTGTTTATGTTCTACAAGATGCCTACTCACATGCATTACATCTTTAATATGATGCTGCTGTACTAATTTATTTAAATGTAAAAGTAGATTCTGAAACTAAGAAGACTTCCATATTGTTGACAGTATAATTTACATCACATAAAGTGTTCAGTCTTGTGAGCATATGTATCTATTAACCATGCCCGCTGACCCCACTGTTCACTGTCTATATGCACATATTTTCTAAACAAGGTGTCTTTACACCAATATGGAAGTCCCTGATAAGTGACCCAACTTTGAAAGCTGATTATTACCTTACAGATTATTTTCCAGCCAGCATGAATTGCAGGCAGCCTAGTCAGCTGATTTTGATGGCGGTTCTTTTTTACATTACATTTTTTTGTTTCCATTCTATTCCTATATCTGTTGTATTCAATTAGATCAACTGGACTTGAAGTTTAGTTCTTGAAGACGTTTCGCTAGTCATCCGACTGGCTTTCTCAATTCAGAATGACTTGTACAAGAATCTGTGGCAATTATGTACCCTGGAAAATCCCAATTAGCATATCACAGCCAGGTGTTAAGGGCGTGATTGGATAGTGGCTAATAGGTGTTATAGGAACGCCCAGAGTAAGGTGTCAAAACAGCATTGTACATGGCAGACAGTTGGTGTCGAACCCCCCCACCTCTATTTAGGCTTGGTTTCTTTATTTTCACATAAATGGCCTCCTTAACACCTCTCTTGAACCAGTCATGTTCCTTCGCCAACTTCAAGTCCAGTTGATCTAATTGAATACAACAGAAATACCATGACCTGGATGAATGAGAACCTTCAAAAGCACATTCTATTCCTAGTAAAAAATAAAGGGGATGATGCAATAAATGGTGTAACTGTTTGGCCTTGATATTAATTTGGCAGCCAACCAGATGTTAGCTTTTTACTGGGTTACTGTTGTTAGATAACATCAGATTGGTTGATACAGGTTAAATGCATGGGCAAATGTTTGCAAATTTTATTGCATTAGTCCCTATTTTCTTTGTGCTAGCTCTGGTGGCTTAGTGGACTAATGCTCTACTTTTTGAAAAACACAGCCCATGCAGTTTCCAATCTCCACACTTACGTGATAGAAAGTAAACTGCAAAGAGTATGTGTGTTTTTGTATAAAAAGCAAAGGAATGTGTGTTTTATAAAAACATACATTGACCTTAGGGGGAAAAATTCAGAGTTTTTTTAAGCTAGAAAATTTGCAGCTTCTTTTTTATCTTAATACATTAGGCAATGGATCTCTGTATACAATGTTACATGTTATGTGGACTGAGTTTGTCTTCTTATATTCTGTAAGATATATGAATTGCATTTAGCCTATGTATTAGCTTATGGGCTATGCTTAGCCTGGACATTTTTCATATAAAGATACAGGGTACAAAAAATTTAAAAATCATTATTATGATTATTATAAATGAAATGAGGAGAAATGTAAAGTTAAGCATTTAGGTAAAATCAATGTGAATGCTGGTTATTCCCTAAACTAAATGGTGTTAGCAGTTCACTTACTGAATAAAGGCTTAGGGGCATATTTATAAAGGTCCGTTAACTTTGCTGTTTTGTTAGCGCTGCACATCAGCCCAAAACAATTGTCATTTAATGACGTATTTATAAAGCCGATCGGTTTAGCAGTAAAGAGTATCGCAGCACCTCCCGGTACATATAAGTGCCTTTGCAGCATTTAGAAGTGCCCTTGTGGCTCTAATAAGAGACTTTCTGATAAAGGGGTCCCAATGCTTGAAACCACCCCTGGTCCTAAAAAGGACCAACTCTGCCTATATTGCTGAGTTTTTTGTCTGATTTCTGACTTTTTATGGATTATTTCAATCCGCAAAACTGTTTTTGAAAATTCTCGAAAGTGCTAGAATTTCTAGAAATCTGGAAAATACTTTGCGGAATGCAAAGATTTTGGGTATTAAGTGTTCCCCAGTACATTTTCCTGGTCCCTGAGCCATTTACAGTAACTTAACATTGTTATTTATACTTTCATTTTAGGCAGAACTTTCCATTTTTTTTTAACTCCCATTGACTTTTTTTCATTGGATCCGCTAGCAGATTTTCAAATTTTTAGATTTTTTTCCATGCAAATCTGCAAACAGAACGGGTTTCAGTGAGTTCAGCCATCGTTTTTTTTATTATTATTAATAACCATTTTTAAAAGGTCACCAGCCCCCTACAATAGAATCTGGATATGAAACCAGCCTGGTTGGTTAGTGCTACATTTGTGCTGTTTTGTACTGCAAAAATTAAGATTTGTGCTGCTTTCTTTTGGAAGAAAATAACATTTTTTTTAACAAAGGTCAAAAGGTCACCAATCCCCCTACAACAGAATATAGATATAAACCAGGCTGGTTGGTTAGTCCTAATTTGGGGAGTTTTGTGCTGCAAAAATTAAGATTTGTGCCACTTTCATTTGGAAAATAATAGCAATTTTTTTTTTTACAAAGGTCATCCAGCCCCCTACAATAGAATCTGGATATGAAAGCAGACTGGTTGGTTAGTGCTACATTGGTGCTGCAAATATTAAGATTTGTCCCACTTTCATTTGGAAGATATTAGTGGGTATTTTTTTTTTTTTTTTACAAAGATAAAAAGGTCACTAGCCCCCCTACAATAGAATATGGATATAAACCAGGCTGGTTGGTTACTCATAATTTGGGGAGTTTTGTGCTGCAAAAATTAAGATTTTTTTTTTTTTTTTTACAAAGGTCATCCAGCCCCTTACAATAGAATCTGGATATGAAAGCAGACTGGTTGGTTAGTGCTACATTTGTGCTGTTTTGTGCTGCAAATATTAAGATTTGTTCCATTTTCATTTGGAAGATATTAGTGGGGTTTTTTGTTTGTTTTTTTTAGAAAGGTCAAAAGGTCACTAGCCCCCCCCTACAATAGAATATGAATATGAACCAGGCTGATTGGCTAGTGCCACATTTGTAGTTTTTTTTTTTTTTTGCTGCAAAAATTAAGATTTGTGCCACTTTTGTTTGGAAGTTAAAGGACAATTATACCTTTCTATAAGACATTCAGGGAGATTCAATAAAAGTTCTTATTGTGAAAAATAGTGTTAATTTTGTCCAAACCAATCAGATATTTTTTAACAATTGAAAGCTAACATCTGATTGGTTGGGGCAAAATTAGCACCATTTTTAACAATATGAACTTTTATTGAATAACCCTAACTATGTACTAATGTAGGTTAAGTAAAAACATCCATTTCATAATTCTACCCAAGCAATAATGCCTTTCTAACAATTGTCCCAGGGAGGAAGGGGGTAAATATTCCTTCCTGACTCCAATGAACAATCACCAGAATTGCAGAGGTTTACCTAAGGAACTTTACAAAAAATATATGGGAATAGGTTCTTATCTACTGCTGAAAAGTGTGTTATTTGTATTTATTACATGGTATTTGGGGGATGCATGTGTTTAATTGTTTATATGTGCAGTAAATAACAAAATGTGCCAGATTATCCAATATTTTTGAGTCTCTTTAGATAGGGGCTTTATGAGTCACAATTTTACTCTGTCTTCTGGATGTTTTTGGGTTTTATACGCATTGTGCAGTGGATATACAGTATGAGACCATCTTTAGTCCCATTTGGAGACTTGTAGTAGCATTCAAACACATGTAAATAATGGAAGATAGCAAAAAAAAAAGTGGTTTGTTTGAGTACAGGTAGGTGTTATGTTCTACAAGATGCCTACTCACATGCATTACATCTTTAATATTGATGCTGCTGTACTTATTTATGTAAATGTAAGAAGTAGATTCTGAAACTAAGAAGACTTCCATATTGTTGACAGTATAATTTACATCACATAAAGTGTTCAGTCTTGTGAGCATATGTATCTATTAACCATGCCCGCTGACCCCACTGTTCACTGTCTATATGCACATATTTTCTAAACAAGGTGTCTTTACACCAATATGGAAGTCCCTGATAAGTGACCCAACTTTGAAAGCTGATTATTACCTTACAGATTATTTTCCAGCCAGCATGAATTGCAGGCAGCCTAGTCAGCTGATTTTGATGGCGGTTCTTTTTTACATTACATTTTTTTGTTTCCATTCTATTCCTATATCTGTTGTATTCAATTAGATCAACTGGACTTGAAGTTTAGTTCTTGAAGACGTTTCGCTAGTCATCCGACTGGCTTTCTCAATTCAGAATGACTTGTACAAGAATCTGTGGCAATTATGTACCCTGGAAAATCCCAATTAGCATATCACAGCCAGGTGTTAAGGGCGTGATTGGATAGTGGCTAATAGGTGTTATAGGAACGCCCAGAGTAAGGTGTCAAAACAGCATTGTACATGGCAGACAGTTGGTGTCGAACCCCCCCACCTCTATTTAGGCTTGGTTTCTTTATTTTCACATAAATGGCCTCCTTAACACCTCTCTTGAACCAGTCATGTTCCTTCGCCAACTTCAAGTCCAGTTGATCTAATTGAATACAACAGAAATACCATGACCTGGATGAATGAGAACCTTCAAAAGCACATTCTATTCCTAGTAAAAAATAAAGGGGATGATGCAATAAATGGTGTAACTGTTTGGCCTTGATATTAATTTGGCAGCCAACCAGATGTTAGCTTTTTACTGGGTTACTGTTGTTAGATAACATCAGATTGGTTGATACAGGTTAAATGCATGGGCAAATGTTTGCAAATTTTATTGCATTAGTCCCTATTTTCTTTGTGCTAGCTCTGGTGGCTTAGTGGACTAATGCTCTACTTTTTGAAAAACACAGCCCATGCAGTTTCCAATCTCCACACTTACGTGATAGAAAGTAAACTGCAAAGAGTATGTGTGTTTTTGTCATGAACAAGCCAGGAATGGGTGGTTTATAAAACATACATTGACCTTAGGGGGAAAAATTCAGAGTTTTTTAAGCTAGAAAATTTGCAGCTTCTTTTTATCTTAATACATTAGCAATGGATCTCTGTATACAATGTTACATGTTATGTGGACTGAGTTGTCTTCTTATTTCTGAAGATATATGAATTGCATTAGCCTATGTATTACTTATGGGCTATGCTTAGCCTGGACATTTTTCATATAAAGATAAGGGTACAAAAAATTTAAAAATCATTATTATGATTATTATAAATGAAATGAGGAGAAATGTAAAGTTAAGCATTTAGGTAAAATCAATGTGAATGCTGGTTATTCCCTAAACTAAATGGTTAGCAGTTCACTTACTGAATAAAGGCTTAGGGGCATATTTATAAAGGTCCGTAACTTTGCTGTTTTGTTAGCGCTGCACATAGCCCAAAACAATTGTCATTTAATGACGTATTTATAAAGCCGATCGGTTTAGCAGTAAGAGTATCGCAGCACCTCCCGGTACATATAAGTGCCTTTGCAGCATTTAGAAGTGCCCTTGTGGCTCTAATAAGAGACTTTCTGATAAAGGGGTCCAATGCTTGAAACCACCCCTGGTCCTAAAAGGACCAACTCTGCCTATATTGCTGAGTTTTTTGTCTGATTTCTGACTTTTTATGGATTATTTCAATCCGCAAAACTGTTTTTGAAAATTCTGAAAGTGCTAGAATTTCTAGAAATCTGGAAAATACTTTGCGGATGCAAAGATTTTGGGTATTAAGTGTTCCCCAGTATTTTCCGGTCCCTGAGCCATTTACAGTAACTTAACATTGTTATTTATACTTTCATTTTAGGCAGAACTTTCCATTTTTTTTTAACTCCCATTGACTTTTTTCATTGGATCCGCTAGCAGATTTTCAAATTTTTAGATTTTTTTCCATGCAAATCTGCAAACAGAACGGGTTTCAGTGAGTTCAGCCATCGTTTTTTTTATTATTATTAATAACCATTTTTAAAAGGTCACCAGCCCCCTACAATAGAATCGGATATGAAACCAGCCTGGTGGTTAGTGCTACATTGTGCTGTTTTGTACTGCAAAAATAAGATTGTGCTGCTTTCTTTTGAAGAAAATAACATTTTTTTTAACAAAGGTCAAAAGGTCACCAATCCCCCTACAACAGAATATAGATATAAACCAGGCTGGTTGGTTAGTCCCTAATTTGGGGAGTTTTGCTGCAAAAATTAAGATTTGTGCCACTTTCATTTGGAAAATAATAGCAATTTTTTTTTTACAAGGTCATCCAGCCCCCTACAATAGAATCTGGATATGAAAGCAGACTGGTTGGTTAGTGCTACATTGGTGCTTCAAATATTAAGATTTGTCCCACTTTCATTTGGAAGATATTAGTGGGTATTTTTTTTTTTTTTTTTACAAGATAAAAAGGTCACTAGCCCCCCTACAATAGAATATGGATATAAACCAGGTGTGGGTACTCCTAATTGGGGGGTTTTGTGCTGCAAAAATTAAGATTTTTTTTTTTTTTTTTACAAAGGTCATCCAGCCCCTTACAATAGAATCTGGATATGAAAGCAGACGGTGGTTAGTGCTACATTTGTGCTGTTTTGTGCTGCAAATATTAAGATTTGTTCCATTTTCATTTGGAAAGTATTAGTGGGGTTTTTTGTTTGTTTTTTTTAGAAGGTCAAAAGGTCACTAGCCCCCCCCCACAATAGAATATGAATATGAACAGGCTGATTGGCTAGTGCCACATTTGTAGTTTTTTTTTTTTGCTGCAAAAATTAAGATTTGTGCCACTTTTGTTGGAAGTTAAAGGACAATTATACCTTTCTATAAGACATTCAGGGAGATTCAATAAAAGTTCTTATTGTGAAAAATAGTGTTAATTTTGTCCAAACAATCAGATATTTTTAACAATTGAAGCTAACACTGATTGGTTGGGGCAAAATTAGCACCATTTTTAACATATGAACTTTTTATGAATACCCTAACTATGTACTAATGTAGGTTAAGTAAAAAATCATTTCATAATTCTACCCAAGCAATAATCCTTTCTAACATTGTCCCAGGGAGGAAGGGGTAAATATTCTTCCTGACTCCAATGAACAATCACCAGAATTGCAGGTTTACCTAAGGAACTTTACAAAAAATATATGGAATAGGTTCTTATCTACTGCTGAAAAGTGGGTTATTTGTATTTATTACATGGTATTTGGGGGATGCATGTGTTAATTGTTTATGTGGCGATAAATAACAAAATGGCCAGATATCCATATTTTTGAGTCTCTTTAGATAGGGGCTTTATGAGTCACAATTTTACTGTCTTCTGGATGTTTTGGGTTTTATACGCATTGTGCAGGGATATACAGTATGAGACCATCTTTAGTCCATTTGGAGACTGTAGTAGCATTCAAACACATGTAAATAATGGAAGATAGCAAAAAAAAAAGTGGTTTGTTTGAGTACAGGTAGGTGTTATGTTCTACAAGATGCCTACTCACATGCATTACATCTTAATATTGTGCTGCTGTACTTATTTAGTAAATGTAAGAAGTAGATTCTCAAACTAAGAAGACTTCCATATTGTTGACAGTATAATTACATCACATAAAGTGTTCAGTTTGTGAGCATATGTATCTATAACCATGCCCGCTGACCCCACTGTTCACTGTCTATATGCACATATTTTCTAAACAAGGTGTCTTTACACCAATATGGAAGTCCCTGATAAGTGACCCAACTTTGAAAGCTGATTATAACCTCAAGATTATTTTCCAGCCAGCATGAATTGCAGGCAGCCTAGTCAGCTGATTTGATGGCGGTTCTTTTTTACATTACATTTTTTGTGTCCATTCTATTCCTATATTGTTGTATTCAATTAGATCAACTGGACTTGAAGTTTAGTTCTGAAGACGTTTCGCTAGTCATCCGACTGGCTTTCAATTCAGAATGACTTGTACAAGAATCTGTGGCAATTATGTACCCTGGAAAATCCCAATTAGCATATCACAGCCAGGTGTTAAGGCGTGATTGGATAGTGGCTAATAGGTGTTATGGAACGCCCAGAGTAGGTGTCAAAACGCATTGTACATGGCAGACAGTTGGTGTCGAACCCCCACCTCTATTTAGGCTTGGTTTCTTTATTTTTCACATAAATGGCCTCCTTAACACCTTCTTGAACCAGTCATGTTCCTTCGCCAACTTCAAGTCCAGGATCTAATTGAATACAACAGAATACCATGACCGGATGAATGAGAACCTTCAAAAGCACATTCTATTCCTAGTAAAAAATAAAGGGGATGATGCAATAAATGGTGTAACTGTTTGGCCTTGATATTAATTTGGCACCAACCAGATGTTAGCTTTTTACTGGGTTACTGTTGTTAGATAACATCAGATTGGTTGATACAGGTAAATGCATGGGCAAATGTTTGCAAATTTTATTGCATTAGTCCCTATTTTCTTTGTGCTAGCTCTGGTGGCTTAGTGGACTAATGCTCTACTTTTGAAAAACACAGCCCATGCAGTTCCAATCTCCACACTTACGTGATAGAAAGTAAACTGCAAAGAGTATGTGTGTTTTTGTATAAAAGCAAAGGAATGTGTGTTTATAAAAACATACATTGACCTTAGGGGAAAAATTCAGAGTTTTTTTTAAGCTAGAAAATTTGCAGCTTCTTTTTTATCTTAATACATTAGGCAATGGATCTCTGTATACAATGTTACATGTTATGTGGACTGAGTTTGTCTTCTTATATTTGTAAGATATATGAATTGCATTTAGCCTATGTATTAGCTTAGGGCTATGCTTAGCCTGGACATTTTTATTAAAGTACAGGGTACAAAAATTTAAAAATCATTATTATGATATTATAAATGAAATAGAGGAAATGTAAGTAGCATTTAGGTAAAATCAATTGTGAATGCTGGTTATTCCCTAAACTAAATGGTGTTAGCAGTTCACTTACTGAATAAAGGCTTTAGTTGTTATTTATACTTTCATTTTAGGCAGAACTTTCCATTTTTTTTTAAACTCCCATTGACTTTTTTTCATTGGATCCGCTAGCAGATTTTAAAATTTTTAGATTTTTTTCAATGCAAATCTGCAAGCAGAATGGGTTTCAGTGAGTTCAGCCATCGTTTTTTTTATTATTATTATAACTTTTAATTGAGGTTATAATACATACAAAAATCAGAGGTTCACTGGCCCCTAAGGTCTAGATTAGGACCTACCTCTTCATCAAAACTAAATGATACGTGTGGAAGGATCTATTTTAAAAAACTTTTTTGAACGGTTTTCCAATTTCATAAGCCTTAAAGGGCATGTCCACCCCCAAAACTATAATCCCCCCAATACCGGCCCCACCACACCATGTGTAGTGTGTTAATCCTTACCTACATCCCAGCTCAATCATGGTTTTCCTGTAGTCCCCCCCCCCCAAAGTCCCAAAAACTGACCACCAGGAGTCTAGCAGGTCCATATAGGACACTGCCTGCTACCTGGCCTCCCGGAGATTTCTCATGCGTGCGAGCCCTTTCCCCCTCCCTCCCCCTCCCTCTCCCTTCCTCTCCCTCCCGTTCTGCTATCCCTCCCCCTAGCGTTATTTCCCTTTAACACAACCTTCCCCCATGTACCCCAGCCCCAACCGCATACTTTTTATTTTTAGAAAGCTCCCCAATGTTTTACTTACCTCTCCGCTTTCCTACGCGGAAGTGAGCTGCCGGCAGCCGCATCCGTGATTGGCTGCCGCTCAGCCAATCACAGACGCGGCTGCCGGTCCCGCCCCTCTGCTTGCATTTCCTCGCAAGCAGAGGGCCGGGAGCGCAGCGAAGGAAAGAGGGGAGGTAAGTAGAGTTTGGGGGGCTTTCTGAAATTAAAAATTACGCGGTTGGGGCTGGGAGACATGGGGGAACGACATATCAAATATTAAATTTTAGGGTGGACATAGCCTTTAATTTTTTTCTAAAAGCTTTCATATCACAGATGTCAAACTGTCAGGTCTATAATAACCAACTAGAGTGACACTATTTTAATGTATTTGATTTCAGACCCCCCGTTCCGTGTGCAGTGAGAGCTGTTCTCCAGGATACAGGAAAGCCCCCAGGAATGTGCAGTTTACCTGCTGTTATGACTGTGTGCGCTGCTCGGAGGGACACATCTCTAATGACACAGGTTAGATCCTACATAACTGTGCATTACTTTGACTTTTTCTGTTTTAGCCCAAAATTTTTAAGATTTTCTACAGATTTTAAATTTTATTTTAATGGAAGAAATGCAAATCTTAGGAGGAGAGAGGAGCAGGTAATTATATTAATTATTCATGTCTACCAACTAAAATACAGTAGCTGCAAGGACATTGGTGTGGGCACAGCAGCCTGTAGACATGCAATGCCAGGGGGTTATAAAGGATTTTTAACCAACCAGGAATCAAACCTAATGAAAAAAAGCAGGAAAACTGGTCATCCTGTACATTCACTAGACATGAAGTATGTAACCTAGAAAAGATATGTCTATCTACATTACAATTTCCAGATCAATTCTTTGCTTAATTTTTTTATCTAGTTGGCCAATAAAAGGTTTCACAGCTCTAGTTTTCTTCTCTTACTTATGGCTAACATGGTACAAACCTCAGTTATTGCTCAGATCAATACTGATAGCAAACTGACTACATGTAAACTGCATTACTGCAACTAACACACTTGTATATGTTGTAATTGGCGAGTGTTGGTTCTTCACTAGTCAGTTTTCTGTACCTTGAAATGAATCACTAGTAACGCTATAAAACTTGGCAAAAGATCATTATCTTAATGTTGCACTATAGTTAAAGTTCAGTACCAGGATGGGTAATTTAACTCTTGGTATGCCAGGCTAGTGTACAGCATGGGCTACACCTAGGATCACACTCAGGGAAGGGCCCTCTATTTAATGTGAGAGGATCACACAGAATGTATAAATGGGGCTGTATAAGATAATAAATGGGCGCCCGGAATTCTTTAGATGGGATATTTATTTATAACAGAGCAGAAATGTAGCAGGACTAACCCACTGACCTCCTGTTGGAGCTTTGGGCTGCTCAGCTATCCTCACTAAGTGGGTGCTCACCCACTACTATAACACATGCTAAGTTACACTGGCTAGACACTATGAGAGGGGGAGCTAGAAGTTTTAATTATGTCCAGATAGGGGAATTTAAGATGTCAGAATGGCTGATAAATTTGATTTTGTCAGCTGGAGCATAACCATAAGGGTTACATTCCTAACTCAACTTAAAGGTCAAGTCAGCATAATGTAATCCAACTCAAGAATAAGAACACCTATTAAAGAAGATGACAAATACATAACATTGGAAGATACAATCATTTAAATCTTAAGGGCAGTGATTAAATAATGAATAATGCACTTTATTTTATTTATCATGAAAAAATGTTTAAAATTGCCAGTATGAAATATTATAAATGACCAAGGTATTATTTACAATTAATGTTTTTTAAAAAAAAATGTATAATAACTTGGATAAATGGGAATATTTGTTAGAACATTTATGGGCAGATGCTTTATCGACTATTTTGGGGCAAAATTAGTGCAAAATCCCTGCTACTCGATGTTATACACTCAATGCCCTACACTACAGCTTCAGAAGCTCCATAGTTAACCAAGACCAGGACACACTACAGACAAGGGCATTGGCACTTATTAGTATGTAAAGAAATATTTAAAACAAATATAGTTGCTCATCCCAACATCATAAGATCCCCTGCAATATTCCAACAGATAAACAGTGGACATAATATATATTGTTAGAATACTAATTATTTCCAAGCTGCCTCCTGTTCCTTTCCAAAGCTCCACTCTTGCATCCAAACTTTCTAAATTACACACAGTTAGGTAGGAACTGAAAGACTACATGACAACATGAATTGCCAAACTGTGCTTTTTATTGTGCTACACACAACATGTTTCGGAAATAATCCTTTATCAAGTGTGATACCTCTGCAATCGTTTCAAGTATTATATTCCAGGTGCCTCCAGGTAACACAGCTCCATTAAGGCTGAGGCCATAGTACCCCACTCGTGCATGCACGGGAACGCTCACGATCATCTAGTGATTCGCAAACGGAGCACATGCAATTGTGCACAAAAATGTGAAATGCATGCAGTGCAATTTACGAATCGCAGCGACACTAGCACACTAATGTGGCCACATCAACTGGACAACATTACTGTGTTCTTTTAAGAAAGCAGCGATCGGATCGCGCTTAAAAGCGCTTCAGTGCGGCCTAGCCCTCAATGTGTCTATTTCAACAGCAAAATGTAAAAGATTCCCGGGCACAGTTTCTCCAAAATAGGACAAAGATAAAGTGCAAATAACAAACACTATTCCCTATATACCCTCATGTCAATCAGCCACGCCCCCATATTATCATACTAAAGTGCCAATTGTCATAATAAAGTGCAAACATTGTAATAAAACATATTTAAACAGTAACCATCATCTTATATGTGACTCTAGTAATTCATCCGGATTAAAGTGCAATAAATCAGCTCAGTAAGTAAAAATATAAAGGGCACATATTATTGTCATAAAAAATAAGTTAATTAATAAAATATAAAAAATTGCACAAATTGTTATTAAGACTGTATTGAAAAAGAAGCAGGGTTATTCAATAAAAGTTCTTATTGCTAAAAATTGTGCTAAGTTAGCCCCAACCAATCAGATGTTAGCTTTCAAATGTTAAATAAGATCTGATTGGTTGGGACAAAATTAGCACCATTTTAAACGATAAGAACTTGTATTGAATCTCCTTGAATGTTTTAGAACAAGCTCTGGTTAGAAATAGAAACATATTTACTAGTCACACCAAGGACAGAAATATAACAGAACTGATCTGAGATGGGGGGAAATAAAAAAGGAAAATAAAGGAATATTGGAAAATAATGGAATGTGACTCAAACATTAAGAAAATAGAAAAACCTACAGGGTTATTCAATAAAATTTCTTATCGTTTAAAATGGTGCTAATTTTGCCCCAACCAATCAGATCTTATTTAACATTTGAAAGCTAACATCTGATTGGTTGGGGCAAAATTAGCACCGTTTTTAATGATTAGAACTTTTATTGAATAACCCTGCTAGATTGATATTTAAAAGAAATAAAAATTACTACTCATAGCAGCCGATCCAGTTTCCAATATCACACACATAGAGAGATTACTTATAAAAAGGGATGTACAAAATGCTATGGATGCAGCATGTGTCATTTTATGATTGAAGCAAAATGATTTTGCCATCCACATAATGGACAAAAAATATATATCAAAGGAAGGTTTAATTGTAATACGGACTTTTGTATCTATATTATGAAATGTCCATGTTCCCTTTACCATGTGGGAAAAACGATCACTCCCTTTAAGAAAAGATTTACGACTTACAAGTCGGGGGGTGAAGTTTTCATTTATAAAAAAAAAAAAAAATATGATATGTTCTTTTTCAAAAGTCTTAATAACATTTTGTGCAATTTTTTTTACATTTTATTAATTAACTTATTTTTTATGACAATAATATGTGCCCTTTATATTTATTCTTACTGCGCTGATTTGTTGCACTTTAATCCGGATGAATTACTAGAGTCACATATAAGATGATGGTTACTGTTTAAATATGTCTTATTACAATGTTTGCACTTTATTATGATAATTGGCACTTTAGTATGATAATATGGGGGCGTGGCTGATTCACATTCACATATAGGGAATAGTGTTTGTTATTTGCACTTTATCTTTGTCCTGATGAAGACGCCCTGTGACACGACTTTTAACTGTTGAAATAAAACCTATTTGGTTATTTTGGAGAAACATTGTGCCCGGGAATCTTTTACATTTAAGTGTTTGGTACATATGTGTGGGAGATTTAGGAGAATTCGTGGAAGCATTGTCACATTATCAGCAAATGTCAGGACATTTTCCCCTATTGACTAGAATATCTGTTATCCCCAAACATGAACATACCCCCCACACCCTACACAGACACAAGAATGCACACCTACTTATAAACCCCTAACCCCCCCCAAAGCCAAAGCTTTAATCGTTAAAAGGAACTTTTATGGTCAGAAAACCCCACACAGAGAAGGTACACACAACTGCTGATACAACCCTACACCCACTCACCCTTCCATTGCCATGGCAACAATACACAAAGTAATACAAATATGTTTTTAATCAGAATGAATTATGAAATGAAAATTGTTTAATTGCCATAGCAACGTTATTGATTTCTCTTCTGAAATGCATCCATTCAAACCAAATTCAAAGTTTATACTTAAACTTTTCATGTCAAAGACCCGGAATACTTTATTTGGTATGTGAGCCACTGCTGCCCTTAAAAGTAAGAGAGCATGCCTTGTTCATGGGTCCTATTAAGTTACCCAGAATGACATCAGGAGAAGCTAAACTGGCAGGCTCAGCAAAGTAGCTGAATTTTTTATAAAGATATATTCCACTGTTGCTCCCATTCTAATTATATAACATAATTTATGGGGTATATTTATTATAGATCCGTATCAGTAATTACTGTTGGTGATCCTTTATTTCAGTCAAACTACTATCCTAGTATTTTTTCATTCTCAACTGCAGTAAAAAATATTATTAACAGAAAATTCTAAATCAATATTTTTACAGATATGGAAACTTGTATCCAGTGCCATGAAGATCAGTGGCCCAATGATAACAGAACTGTCTGTATCCAGATCACCATAGAATTTCTATCATATGAAGATTATTTAGGACAATTGTTGGCTTCATTATCATTTGTTTTCTGTATTACAGTCATGTCAGTTCTTGTGACTTTTATAAAACATCATAAAACTCCTGTGGTTAAAGCCAATAACCAAACCCTCAGTTACATCCTCCTCTTCTCACTCACATTGTCCTTCCTCTGCTCCTTCTTGTTCATTGGCCATCCAGAGAAGGTGACCTGCCTGCTCAGACATTCCCAAGTGTTACATTATCCTGTTCCACCCTGAGCAGAACACCAGAAAGCACATTACTGGGAAACTGTGATAACTTAATGTCATTTGTAAGAGATAATGCCCCATGAAAGCATCATATACAGGTAAGATTAAAACAAAAGTGGGGTTTTCGTGGTAATCCTTCTGAATTTGTAAAGTTATTTTGAGGCTTGGAGTTACCCTTTAATGTTCCTTAAAAAGCCTAAATCAAAGTTGTAAAGATAATTCATCTCTAATATGTGGAGTTTTTAATCTTACATTAGAACCTGAAATAGACTCCACAGCCCTCTATGTACACCAACATCAAAAATAATTTAAACAACTCCAAGACCTTTATGACTCATAGAGAGTCATAGCATAACACTGTATACATTGAGATGCAAGGAAACAAGGATACTGGTCCAAAGATGCTGAGTAGGTTCTTATTTACACTACGGGGCATGTTTATAAACAATTGCTATTTTCGCCATTACACAATCGCAGGACATTGCAATGACAAAGAGTGCTGTTTTCGTCATATTTATAAAAACGCCAGTTTTCGCTTTCATGAAAAGGTATCACCGTGGCGATGTGTGACTGTAATTTCACCTTATTTATTGCGTTAAGTCTGGTATTGCGGCAAAATGAGAAATTGCTCTCTAGCATCTGCCATTACCAGACCAGAGAAGGTGAAATTTCAGAGCTATATTTGTCTTTTCTTTTTTTATTTAAAGCTATTTATAAATAGGTGGAATTTTGCCCCTTTTCTGCCTTTTGTTGCATTTTTTTGCAGTTTTACCAAAATATTCACCAAACATCATTACTTACTGGAATGTTCCATTAACATTAATATTTCTTACACAGCACTATGGTATGTTCCCATATTAATGTAACTGGTTTGATAATTAGCTGCAGTTTACTGAAAATAAGCAATGCTAATAAATGTATCTTATTAATAATACAGAGAAAATTCACCTGGATGAGTTTTACACCCTGTTTTGTACCCCGCCGATCCCGCGACCCACACATCAATAAGTGAGAGTTAATTAACAACTGTATTTACCATAGTGAAATTTGGGAAAAGTTCTCCCACCCAGCAAGGAAAGGAGTGCAAATCTTTCATACTGATAGAACATGTGCAACTATAAAATGGGCCTACTGGAAACAGCTACAGCTACGATTTCCTTCCCTCATATCATTGGTGGTTCCTTAGCTCTTTCTTGCAAGTTATATTTTTCACATCTGTTTTAGAATGCCTTCCACCCACAGATCAGTTTGATGGTTTACTGGACAAATTTGTTAAATTGAAGAAAACACTAAGACATTTATGAATAATATTATTGTCTGGCTATTGTGGCCAAATCTGGGTCTTATATCATTTTGTATACCACCAGTGATGGATGAAGGGAGCATATCACTTCATACTCCTTTAAATCCGTATTTTTCTCATCTTCTTCCAACGCTCCTATTCTTCACTGGTCTGTCTATTTGCCCAAAGTACTAGAAAGTCTCCTTTCGAGGACCTTCAGAGTAATGTATGCGGAGGAGGAGTGAGCGATCGGAAGTCATTCCGGCTCCTGAGGTTTTATTGAAAGACCGGGAGGGGTAAGACACAGATCCTTGTACACCCTGTTTTCAATAAAAACTAAATAGAAAAGGGGTTGTTTTATGGTATTTTTTCAGATGGAGTACCTTTTTATGGGACATTTAATTCGCAATAGTGGAGTTTAGGGCGGGGGGGCGGGCTCATGGAGAGTCCAGCGTCGCAACTATAAGTGAACACTCCGCCGACCTCTGCTTACTAACCGTGACGTCCCAAGATAAAGACCCAATAAACAGCTCCCAGATATACCTAATCCTCTGGAACAAATGACCAAGGGGGATGCAAAAATTAAAAATAAGCGCGTAACCTTACGTCTTACTCCCGCCGGAGCACAGCAGTCCCAAACGTAACCAAAGACTGGCGTCCGACACAGATGACAACGCGGAGGCGGGGGTGTGAATGCGACAACCACAGACAGCCCTGACACCTAAAAAAACAAAAAAGACTCAAAGGTTAGTCAGAATCTACAAACTACAAAGCCCCCAAGCACACCAACAAAAGGGACTCGATATTATAATATGGACACAACAAACAAAATTAACATATCGAGGGGTGAATTAGAGGACAATACACGGAGAGACACCCCGCCAACTCTCAAACATGAGGGGAACCCATTATACAAGAATGTTTTAATACTTCCCGAAACTTGATCAACCCATAACCCTCACTATTCTGAAAGAACTGTTTGTATCACAACACAAAGCCCTAATAACTGACTTTTCCTCACTGATAAGATCTGAAAGCTGACTAATATTTATTGGGGAAAGAACACGTCACATGAAAAAACTTCAATGAACTTACACTCATATATGACCTGGTGGACTCACATACTAATCTTTTAGATACCGTATCTAATACTGCAAAAATAAAATTACGACCTCGAAAATAGATCCCGCAAAATAATTTGAAATAAGGGGGATCCCCGAATCTTAGAATGATCAACTAATGAGCTCACACAAAGAGTTGTTTAAATCTTTGCTGCCTGACGCAACAAAATCGACCTACAGTCGATCGCATACAAGACTACCTAAGTCCAAAGCAGCACCCTACGTGCACCCCGAGACACCACATACTTAGAATGCACTTCTCTCAGATAAAAGACAACTTGGTTAAAGAATGAGGTCTACTAGTTTTTTAACCACAAGAATACCAAAACCTACACATTTTTGGCTGACTGGCGCCACACACCCATACTCCAGAGAAACAGTTTCTCTGAAATAACAAATCTTAAGGTCAAGAAAGATAAGATACGCCTGGGGCTTCCCCTTCGTTCTACATCTTCTACGGAGACTCCACACATACCATAACATCATTAGATGACCATCAACCTTATTACAAAAATGGGGAATATGGAGATCTGCTCTAAATCACCTAACACCCCCCCCCACGCCACATATCTCACCAAAAAATTAAACAAGGATGGAATATGGAAATACACCCTCCGAATCATAGAGTTTATATAGACAACAGCGGAAAATAATAAAGAAATAAAAACTATTCCATCGAAGGCCGTACCCACTGGACTTGCTAGTAACCCTCTACCTTTAATAAGGGGAACAAACTGGAAAAACAACTCAAATTATAAAGTCTACTCATATTAAATACCAAATCAGTTTTACCCTTTACTCACTTTCCGATGCAATAACCTAAAACTACCCTTTTTTTTTTTTTTTTTCCTCGACTCTATGTGTAATATACTTTGCAAATCGTTACTATGCAAACCAGAGAAAACTACGGAGTGTATTGTTAAGGTGCCTTGGAGATATTATTATACCACTATAAAGAGAAAAGAGAGAATGATAAGGGGGAAGGGTGATATTAATACCGGGGAGGAAATGGTTTCCCCAGATTCTAAATGTGTAAAGTGCCATCCATCCTTCACTAACAAACATAGAGAAATTATTAATGTATTTTTGAGGTGCCTTAAAGATATTATAACATACCACTACAAAGAAAAAAGAGAGAAAAAGGGGGAAGAGGAGGGGGGAGACTAAAAAGGGAATGGGAGAAATGGTTTCTCTCTCGACTGCTAATGTGAATGTCTATCCAAACCTTTAATATGCAAACACCACAAAGAAAATTATTGAATGTATTATTTAATGGGCCTTAAAAATATTATTATACCATTACAAAGAAAAAAAAAGAGAGAAAGGGGGAAGGGAGGGGGGGAGATTAAAAAGGGAATGGGGAGGATATGGTTTCTCCGATTCTAATGATAATGTCTATCCAAACCTTTACATGCAAATCACAAAGAAATTATTGAATGTATTATTTAATGTGCCTAAAAATATTATTATCACCAATACAAAAAGAACAAAAGAGAGAAGGGGGAAGGAGAGGGGGGGAGATTAAAAAGGGAATGAGGAGTATTGGTCTCTCTCTATCCTAATGTATAATGTACTTTTCAACAAACCTGTACTATGCAAATTCACAAAGAAAAATTTGAACGTATTATTTAATGTGCCTTAAAAATATTATTATAAATTACCATTACCCAAAAAAAACAGAAAGAGAAAGGGGGAAGGTGAGGGGGGAGAGATTAAAAGGGGGGGGAGGATATGGGTTTTCTCTCGCTTCTAATGTTATATTAATATCCAAACTTTACTATCAATCACAAAGAAAATATTGAATGTATTATTTAATGTGCCTAAAAATATTATTTATCCACTACAAAAGAAAAAAAGAGAGAAAGGGGGAAGGAGAGGGGGGAGATTTAAAACAGGGAATGGGTAGGATTGGTCTCTCTCGATCCTATGTATATGTACTTTTCAAACCTTTATCACTATGCAAATCACAAAGAAAATTATTGAATGTATTATTTCATGTGCCTTAAAAATATATATATACCACTACAAACGAAAAAAAGAGGAAAGGGAGGAAGGGGGGGAGATTAAGGGAATATGGAGGTATGGTTCTCTCTCATCCTTGTTATCGTACTATCCACCCTGTACTATGCAAATTCACACAAGAAAATTATTGAACGTATTATTTACTGTGCCTTAATACTATAAAGGAAAAAGAGAAAAAAGGGGGAGGGGGGGAGGGGGAGAGCAAAAGCGTTTTTTTTTTTTCCCCGTACTTTATCTAGGAAAAGATCTAGGAACAATAGAAAATAGGATAATAGAAAATGGTAAGCAAAGTATAATGCTCCAAATTTACCACACGAAAAGTGGCTAAACTTTATGTTTTATGTTAATGTTATAATGTTGATGTTAAAAGTTGGTTTAACTTTGTTTATATACTTTGACTTTCCATGCTTTCAGTTATAAAATAGATAACGCAAAAAAAACGTTTACGCACTATTCTTCTATGCAACCAATCTTGTCATACCTAAACAAATAGGCCAACTTTCAAATCAAAATCTATATACCAAATCAAGAGATTTGCAGTTAGCTTATAAGAAGCCTCTATCTAAACTTCACAAATACAATTAAATGACAGTTAAAATACTGACTGACATATTAGAGGACTAAACTCTCCACAAAGAGGTATAACACATGGAAGAAATCGCAAATACCAAAGCTGAAATTATCTGTTTACAGGAAAACCATTTACAATCACAACACACACCCTGTTTCACCATAAAAATATCCAATATCCCACTCCACTAATGAGAAAAAAAAGAAGGCACCTGCATCATAATTAAAGACTCCATAGCCTTCCAAGAAAATCAGTAACAACAGACAAATCAGGAAGATTTTGATACTAGACTGCAACATTAATACAAAACAATATGTGCACCCAATACAGGACAATTCAAATTCATCAAAAATATCAACAAAGTTAAAAACAACCACATCCAACTTAATAATATGTGGTGACTTTAATTTAACTCTTGATACCAATAGATTCAATCCTGCACACAAAAAAGAAACTCAGACAACTCACTGAGAAATATCCTTAAACAGAAGATCTATGATTCATGGAGATCACTTCACCCCTTAACCAGACTTCCCCATATCTCTAAAACAACACAACACCTACTCTAGAATCGATTGATATTAACAAGACAAATGGCTCTTACAAAAACAGAAAATGCATCCATAGGTATAAGATCAATATCAGATCATGCACCAGTTAATATTCAATTAAAGAAAACAATAACCCCCATAACACATACCTATGAAACTAAACCCTTATCTCTTGTATTTCCAGAATATAAAGAACAGATAAACTTAGAACTCAAAAAATACTTTGAAATAAACGCACGGAGATATCTCTCTCAATTCTCGATATGGAATGCCCACAAGGCATATATGAGAGGCACTCTCATTAAAATAGCATCGACACTCAAGAACACATGCACATAGAACAGAAATTTGTGACCAAATAAGATCCTTAGAAGAAACCCAAAAATTACACCAACAACCGAAATACTCCAACAATTACAAAAACTAAAATTACAATTACCCCAACAAATATGCATGACTTTGACAATTCACTCGAACTAAAACTAACTATTACTCACAAGGCCAAAGCAAATAAACTCCTACAAATAAATTAAAAACCACATAACCAAACAAAAATCTTCTTTATACAAGATGAAAAAAAGGCAAACTATATAATCCTCAAGATATAGCAAATGTATTTGCAATTACTATTCTAACTCTACAACCTCAATAAGGATCCCAATACAAACAACCCCCAACGAAGAAATATAAAGTCATCTCTAAACGCCTTAATCTCAAAGCACTAACTACTCACAACTACAGGACCTTAGCAACCCTATTCAAAAACAGAAATTAACAAAGCTATATTTGCCCACCCAAATAACAAAGCACCAGTCATGATGGTTTTATCAACAAATACTATAAACATATCTAGACTTGCTATCCCCTATTTACCTAGAGTATACAATAACGCAATTAGAAAGGAGAATCCCAGTTGAAATGACACAAGCCATCATTATCCCAATACCAAAGCAAGATAAAGAACTACCAAAACCTCAAATTTTAGACCTATCTCACTATTAAACACAGACCTAAAAATTTATGCGAAAATTCTAGCCACAAGATTACAACATACTTATACCAAATTAATACCACAACCAAGTGGGATTCATTCAGGGAAGACAACCTGGAGACAACACGAAAATAATAACATAATAGATTGGGCAAATACCAAAGCATTTCAACTATCATACTTACCCTAGATGCCGAAAAGGCCTTCGACGGATCAACTGGACATATTTAGACATTATTTTAGACCATAATAACATACAGATGGTTTAAAAGGGCGAATGATAACTATATGCAAACCCAACAGCGAAAGTACATATTGCAAATATGCTATCTAATTCATTTGGAGCCACACAACGAACAAGACAAGGCTTGCCCTCTCTCCCATTAATTTTCAACCTAGCAATTGAGCCATAGCAGAAACAATACGTACTATCAACATATCAAAGGAATTAAAATAGAGAGACAGAGCATAAATCGGCTTATATGCTGATGACATCATTCTCACAATCTCAAAACCACTTACCCTCTCCCTTCCACATCTACAAACATATTATGACAATTCAGCTATCTCTTACTATAAAATTAATGAAACAAAATCCTCAATCCTTCCCATAAAAATATCAAATACATTCAAATATTTCTAAAAGCCAATACGTCCTATACTGGAATTAGATGTACAACTTACTTGGGATTAAAACTATCCAATCACTCCTCGAAACTATATCAGCATAACTTCGAACCTATACTACAGAACTCAAAAGACTTTATCACACGGACAACCCAAATCCCTCTCATGGCTCTCAATAAACCACCATGCTAAAAATGATCCTCTACCCATACTCTATAAATTTAGAACCTTACCAATTCAATCCCAAACCTTTCTTTCAAACACTAACAAAAATGTTAAATAACTTTATGTGGACTAAAAAGAAACAACCATAAATAAATACCATGACTAAAACAAAAGAGCATTAGGAATTGCTTTTCCTTTCCACACTTTAGAGATTACTATCTAGCTGCAATATGGATCAAGCCAGATACTATTGGGCACAAAAAGTCGAACAGAAAAATGGGTGGAAATAGAACAAATACCCATTAATTAATAAAAACTTATCAGCCTTACTTGGAGCTTGGCATTCGATCCAAAATTACCATGCTTCCCTTTAACTTCAATAGAAACCACCTTGAATATGGAAGACAATCATTCTCACACAATCTCAAGATCTCCCCTTACACAATACACACAATAGACCGCCTAATGTACAATGGAACAATCAGCCAATATTATTCCAGATTTAATTAAAAATGATAAGTTCCTAAAATTTGAAGAATTTCAAAAAAATTTAATATACAGAAATCAGAATGGCTAAAATATAACCAATAATAAGTTTTATATCCAAAACAAACAACATTGAAAGCGGAACACAACAATACCCTACTAGATCACCTTACCAACCGCAAAAAATAAAAAAAAGCAATATCTATAATATATCAATCAATACAACAAAAAAAATGAAATCAAACAATATTACCATGCATGAACACATGGGAACAAGAACTACACAAAAACATCAACCCAGACCAGTGAAAGACTCACTATATATCCATTTAAAATGACTAGATCTCTCCATTTGGGAAACCACAGAAAAATATTTTATAGATTTCTATCTAACCCCATACGAATATCCAAATGGTGCCATCTTACTCCCCCACTTGTTGGAGGAACTGTTTCCCTCAATAGGATCCTTTGAACACATATGGTGGTCATGTTCAAAATTAGGAAATGCTGGTATAGTTTTATTTAAATTTTTGTCTAAGCTTTTAGGAGTTCAATCCTAACCCCAACCCACTTTGCCTTGTTAATATAGGCCTAAATAAATTCCCAGAAAACATGCAACAATTATCTACCATGCACTTATGGCTATGAACACGCCTGATAATTAAATATTGGAGAACGGAGAAAGCTCTGAGAATGGAAGAAATTTTACCTCTATTAACTTCTATATGACATATGAAAAGCATATGCAATTACCCAACAAAATTTCAATATTTTACAGGAATGGGAAGCATGGTATAGGATAATAGATCAATGTAATAAGAACAAAAACTCTAGATCTACAAATTGGGAAATTTTTTCTCAAAATATACCTATAACACATTCTGGATCAAAAAAAAATCAATAAAAACTGATTGAAAATATATGATGTATGCCAAACAACTGTTAAACTGTAATTATATGTTAAAGATTCTTTTTATTTTCTTTTTTCTTATAAGAACAAAAATGTAATGTTATATTTACCTATTGAAAATATGAAAAAACAATAAAAACCAAGGGTATAAAAAAAAACAAAAAAAAATTATGTTTAAAGGGGCAATATTTATAAAGGTTTGTTAAACTTTCCTACCTCCGTTTTGCCCGCCTTTTCACAAATTTTGACTTTCCGCTATTTATAAACAGTGATAACCATGGGCCAAAAGTCATTACCGCTAATTTTCCCTTTCGCCATACATCACTGCGGTAAGCGCTCAAGCATATTTATAAAATGGCGAAAAGTGTTTTATTGTGTTAACCATTTCAGTCATTCCTTATTCGCCAGGTCTGAGTAGCGTAGATGCATATGTGCCCATTTATTTAGCCTGCCGCAATGGGTCCATGGAAGGTGTCAGTCATTGTGAGTGTTTTTCCAATCTATAAGTATTCAGGGGGTGTTAGACTATTTTACAGAATTTACTGTATACAATGTGAGATTTACTTTTTAGAGGTTTTTTTTTGCTTTTTTAAAATGGCTTTTTTTGGGGTTTCAATTTCGTTTATTTTCCATATAGTCAAATGGGGTCTAGGACGTATTTGTAAGGGGCATTATTTTTGCTTTTTTGTGCCACAATTTTTTAAATTTCCAACTTATAAACTTATTTTTATTAAGTTATTACAAAGGCAATTTTTTCATCAAACGCGAAAATTATGTAGCAGAAGTAGCACTAATATGCTGGAAATATGGCAAAGTTAATTCAGCACAAATGATGGTAATAGGTAATATTCCCAGGTGGCTTTTCCCAGTAGTATCAAATTGGTTAAATTTTTTTAAAATAGCCTAACACATGTGGTGTTTTTTTCAGCAAAAAATATATTAAATATTGTAGAACTCAACTAGGCAATTTTTTTCTATTTTATTATAGGATATGATAAATAGGGTAAAACTCACCCAGGGGAATTTTCTCTTTTATTTTATTAATAGATATGATAATATTAGTAAAACTTACCCAGGGAATTTTCTCTATTTTATTAATAGGATATGATAAATAGTGTAAAACTCACCCAGGGGAATTTTCTCTATTTTATTATAGGATATGAATAAATTAGTGTAAACTACCCAGGGGAATTTTCCTATTTTTAATAGGATTGATAAATAGTGTAAACTCACCCAGGGAATTTTCTCTCTTTTATTAATAGGATCTGATAAATAGTGTAAAACTCACCTAGCGGAATTTTCCTATTTTTATTAATGGATATGACAATAGTGTAAAACTCACCAGGCGAATTTTCTCCATTTTATTAATAGGATATGATAAATAGGTAAACTCACCCAGGCGAATTTTCTCTATTTTATTAATAGGATATGATAAATAGTGTAAGACTCACCCAGGGGAATTTTCTCTATTTTATTAATAGGATTGATAAATAATGTAAAACTCACCCAGGTGAATTTTCTCTATTTATTATAGGACATGTATAATAGTGTAAAACTCACCCAGTGAATTTTTCTTTATTTTATTAATAGGACATGATAATAGTGAAACTCACCCAGGTGAATTTTATTTTTTTATTAATAGGATATGATAAATAGTGTAAACTCACCCAGGGAATTTTCTCTATTTTATTAATAGGATACGATAAATAGTGAAAAACTCACCCAGGTGAATTTTCTCTTTTTTGTTAATAGGATACGATAATATTGTAAAACTCACCCACAGGGGAATTTTCTCTATTTTATAATAGAGATGGCCGGTTCACGGACCGAACCCGGATCCGCCGTGGATTTATCCCATCCGCAACGGCGGATTATTCCGGATTTTCCCGCCTTCCCGACTTCCGAACCGCGGATTTTTTTTTTTTTTTTTCTTGAAATTTTTTCGAAATTACGAGGTCTCCGTATTTTCGAAAAACGGAGTTCCTCGTAATTACGAGAATTCTCTTAATTACGAAAATTTTCAAAAAAACAAGAAATTCTTGTAATTCGCGGAATTTTTGCATTTTTGGGGATTATTTTGAAGACTGAGAAAGCCACATGTCCCAAATTATCCAATGCAGCTAACATGATTATTGCCAGCCCCCTGGGTATAAAGGGCTGCTTCACAGGCGCCATTTTGTCAGTGGTTTGGAGTGTGTTTAGTGGAGACCTGACAATATAGAGTTAGAGAGAGTTTTTTTGTCTTTTTGAAGCTTATTTTGAGCTTTCTGGTGTGTGTTTCAGTATGTGTGTTTGCACTTGTTGTTAACCACCCCTGTATCACCATCTTGAGACCCAACATCCTTTTAAGGACTAACCGTTGCAACGGAGAGGAGGACCCCGTCTCTCCACTGAGAATGTGGACCGCCTTACTTTATCAAGATGAATGAGGCGGGATCACATCTCATTACACACACTCCTTTGTGACGCTCATGCACGTGACTAAGGCCTCCTGCCCCTGGCCACCCGTACTGACTCCTTCCCGCCTCATTTTCCGCCTAGAGCTTAGCCTGATGACCAGCTTAGCTGGCAAATGGCAAATTTTTCTTATTGGCAGGGCCATATAATGGTCCTACCTTGGTCTACTTCTGCATTCAAGTTGTGAAATAAAAATGCTCTGCCGCAACAGCTACCTGTGGCTATTTTTTAAGATTGGTCGATCCTACTTGGCCTGAGAGCAGTACTTTGTTCTTCCTTCTCTCTCCACGAGGCACCTTTGTGGTGTCACCTACTCTGACCATCTCATATACCCGACAACGGCTACTCTGTGGCTAATGTTTTCAGCTCTGGGTCAATCCTGCCTGGCACTAGAGCAGTACTCCATTTACAAAGTGTGGGCCTGTTGTAACTCAATGGTGCGGTTCTACAAACCTTACCGTTCAACCCGCTTTCCCTTGCACGAAGCATACTCTGAGGGAGAGAAGCCAATGGGGTGAGGGGTAGGTCCAGTGGGGCCAAGCCTGCCTGGCTCTTCAACAATGGTGGACAATTGCAGTGGGCCTGCTGTAACTCAATGGTGCGGTTCCTACAAAGCCTTACCCCGTTCACACCGCTTTCCCTTGCATGAAGCTTCCCTTGCACGAAGCATACTCTGAGGGAGAGAAGCCAATGGGGTGAGGGGTTATGTCCAGTGTGGCCAAGCCTGCCTGGCCTTCAAACATGGTGGCAAAACCGCAGTGGACATTATGTAACCCAGTACCCCCATCGCCTTCTTTCCCTTGTTGTGTGCAAACACTTATAGGGGAAGTGGCCAATGTGGTGTGTGTAATGGCACTAATGGTAAGGTATATACCAATAAATGATGTTTGTCAGAAGTGAATTAAAATATTTTACTACTTATTACAATACAGTAATATATAAAAGTAAGTAGTGTGTAGCCGAAGCGGTGAAGGAGCCGGCGCTGGAGCCCTCCATAATCCTGCGCTCTTTCGGCGCCGCACATGATAGGTGCCAGGGGGAAATCATTGTACCCCCTGGCCAGGAGGTACTGTGTGGCATACATCTGCCTTACGAACTCACCATTGTGCAGGCAGAAGGTTCCGGTTCCTCGTTTTTAAAATCCTCATTTTTTCGGAAGAACCTCGTTTTTACGGAATCCTCTCGTTTTTACGGGAATCCTCGTTTTTTTACGGAAATCCTCGTATTTTCGAAAATACCGTTTTTTTTAAAATTCACGCTAGCGGACTGTAATTTTTAGGTATGTAGGCATTGATACGTGTTCTTAAGGTCATTAACCCAGTCCCTGATGTGTTAAGTGTACATTACTCAAGGCTATTTAGACCACTTTTTAAAACGGATTTTGCCGAACTTCATTTTAATACGTTTTAACGGTCTGCTCGCGGATTTTCGAATTTACGGATATTTTGAAGTCGGTATCTCTTTTTATATAGAATGATAAATAGTGTAACACTCACCCAGGTAATATTCTCTATTTTTAATAAGTATGATAACTAGTGTAAAACTCACCTAGGGGATTTTCTCTATTTTATTAATAGGATATGATAAAGAGTGTAAAACTCACCAGGTGAATTTTTCTCTATTTTATTAATTAGGATATATAATAGTGTAAAACTCACCCAGGTGGAATTTCTCTATTTTATTATAGGATATGATAATAGTGTAAACCTCACCCGGGGAATTGTCTCAGTTTATTAATAGGATTATGATAAATAGTGTACCTCACCCAGGTGAATTTTCTCTATTTTATTAATAGGATATGATAAATAGTGTAAAACTCACCGGGGATTTTTCTCTATTTTATTAATAGGATATGATAAATAGTGTAAACTCACCCAGGGAATTTTCTCTATTTATTAATAGGATATATATAGTTTCAAACTCACCCAGGGAATTTTCTCTATTTTTTAATAGGTATGATAAAATAGTGTAAAACTCACCCAGGGGATTTTCTTCTATTTTATTATAGGATATGATAATAGTGTAAAACGCAATAATCATGTTAGCTGCCATTGGATAATTTGGGACATGTGGCTTTCTCAGTCTTCAAAATAATCCCCAAAATGCAAAAATTCCGCGAATTTACAAGAATTTCTTGTTTTTTTGAAAATTTTCGTAATTAAGAGAATTCTCGTAATTACGAGGACCTCTGTTTTCGAAAATACGGAGATCCTCGTAATTTTGAAAATTTTCGAGAAAAAAAAAAATCCGCGGTTCGGAAGTTCGGAAGGCGGAAAATCCGGAAAATCCGGAATAATCCGCCGTTCGCGGATGGGATAAATCCACGGCGGATCCGGGTTCGGGTCCGTGAACCGGCCATCTCTATTAATAAAATAGAGAAAATTCCCCTGGGTGAGTTTTACACTATTTATCGTATCCTATTAACAAAAAAGAGAAAATTCACCTGGGTGAGTTTTACACTATTTATCGTATCCTATTAATAAAAAAAAAAATTCACCTGGGTGAGTTTACACTATTTATCAGGTCTATAATAAAATAAAGAAAATTCACCTGGGTGAGTTTTACACTATTTATAATGTCCTAGTCATAAAATAGAGAAAATTCACCTGGGTGAGTTTTAACATATTGTATCATATCTATAATAAAATAGAGAAAATTCCCGGGGTGCGGTCTTACACTATTGATAATATCCTATTAATAAAAGAGACGAAAATTCGCCTGGTGAGTTTTAACTATTTATCATATACTATTAATAAAATGGAGAAAATTCGCTGGGTAGTTTTTACAGTATGGGCAACCTAGTATCAGAAATGAGAGAAAATGCCGCAGGTGAGTTTTACACTATTATCAGATCCTATTAAGAAAATAGAGAAAAAATTCCCTGGGTGAGTTTACTACTATTATCAATTCCTATAAGAAATAGGCAGAAAATTCCCCTGGGAAGTTTACAATATTTATCCATATGCCCTATAATAAAATAGAGATAAATTCCCTGGTGAGTTTTACACTATTTATCGTATCCTATTAATAAAATAGAGAAAATTCCCCTGGGTGAGTTTTACACTATTTATCATATCCTATTAATAAAATAAATAAAATTCACCTGGGTGAGTTTTACACTATTTATCATATCCTATTGGAATGGGGGTGTGGGGGTGGTAGTTTCTACACTAGTGATCAATACCTATTAATAAGGAATAAAAAATTCACCTGGAGTGAGTGAATAAGTTACACTATTTAAGTCATAATGCGCTATTGGATAAAATAAGAAAAATCCCTAGGGGTGAGTTTTACACTCGTTTATCATAGTCATTAATAAAATAGAGAGAAATCGCACAACTATGGTGAGTTTTACACTATGTGATCATACGATCTATTAAAAAAGGAGTCCATAATTACCGGAATGAGAGGTTAACACGGGTATTTTCGATAAGATAAAAACGAGCAAGACGAAAATAAATTCGAGGAAATCCCGGACGTTAAACAACGTATTAAAATGAAGTGTCGGCAAAATCCGTTGTTTAAAAGTGGTCAAATAGCCCTTGCATAATGTACCACTTAATCACATCAGGGACGGGTGGGTAATGACCTTAAGAACACGTATCATGCCTACATACCTAAAATTACAGTCCGCTAGGTCGTGAATTTAAAAAAAACGCGTATTTTCGAAAATACAGCGATTTCCGTAAAAAAAACGAAAGATTCCAGGTTAAACAGACGAGGATTTCCGTTAAAAACGAGGATATTCCCGTAAATGAGGATTTTCTTAAAAACGAGGAACCGGAACCTTCTGCACTGCACAATGGTGAGTTTCGTAAGGCAGATGTATGACCACACAGTACCTCCTGGCCGGGTGTACAATGATTTCCCCCTGGCACCTATCATGTGCGGCGCCGAAAGCCGCAGGATTATGAGGGGGGACTCCAGCGCGGCTGCTCCTCACCGCTTCGGCTACCACTACTTACTTTTTATATATTACTGTATTGTAATAAGTAGTAAAAATATTTTAATTTTCACTTCTGACAAAAACATATTTATTGTGAATATACCTTACCATTAGTGCCATACACACACCACTTGGCCACATTCCCATATAGTGAGTTTGCACAACAGGAGGGAAAGAAGGCGATGGGGGGTACGGGTTACATAGTCCACGTGCGTGTTTGCCACCATTTGTTGAAAAGCAGCAGCAGGCTTGGCCACACTGACATACCCCTCACCCCATTGGCTTCTCTCCCTCAGAGTATGCTTCGTGCAAGGGAAGCTTCATGCAAGGAAAGCGGTTGAGACGGGTAAGGCTTTGTAGGAACCGCACCATGAGATTACAGCAGGCCCACTGCAATTTGCCACCATTGTGATAGAAGAGCCAGGCAGGCTTGGCCCACTGGACATCCCACCTCACACCATGTGCTTCTCTCCCTCAGAGTATGCTTCGTGCAAGGAAAGCGGTGTGACGGTAAGGTGTTGTAGGACCGCACCATTGAGTTACAACAGGCCCACACTTTGTAATATGGAGTACTGCTCTAGTGCCAGGCAGGATTGACCCCAGAGCTGAAAACATTAGCCACAGAGTAGCTGTTGCGGCTGTATGAGATGGTCAGAGTAGGTGACACCACAAAGGTGCCTCGGGTGGAGAGAGAAGGAAGACAAAGTACTGCTCTCAGGCCAAGTAGATCGACCCAATGCTTAGAAAATTACCACAAGTAGCTGTTGCGGCAGAGCATGTTGTTTATTTCACAACTTGAATGCAGTAAGACCAAGGAATAAATAAGGACATATATGGCCTGCAATAAGAAAAATTGCCATTTGCCAGCTAAGCTGGCATCAATCAGAGCAAGTCTCTAGGCGGAAAATGAGGCGGGAAGGAGCAGTACGGGTGGCCAGGGCAGGAGGCCTTCAGTCACGTGCATGAGCGTCACACAAAGGAGTGTGTAATGAGTGTGATCCACGCCTCATTCATCTTGATAAATGTAAGGCGGTCCACATTCTCAGTGGAGAGCGGGTCCTCCTCTCCGTTGCAACAAGTTAGTCCTTAAAGGATGTTGGGGTCCAAGATTGGTAACAGGGGTGGTTAACAACAAGTGCAAACCACCATACTGACAACACACACGAAAGCTCAAAATAAGCTCAAAAAGCACAAAAAAACTCTCTCTAACTCCTATATTGTCAGGTCTCCACTAAACACACTCCAACACACTGAACAATGGCGCCTGTGAAGCAGCCTTGTTATCCCCAGGGGGCTGGCAATAATCATGTTAGCTGCATTGGATAATTTGGGACATGTGGCTTTCTCAGTCTTCAAAAATATCCCCAAAATGCAAATATCCGCAATTACAAGAATTTCTGTTTTTTTGAAAATTTTCGTAATTAAGAGAATTCTCGTAATTACGAGGACCTCCGTTTTCGAAAATACGGAGATCCCGTAATTTCGAAAAAATTTCAAGAAAAAAAAAAAAAAAAAATCCGCGGTTCGGAAGTTCGGGGGAAGGCGGAAAATCCGGAATAATCCGCCGTTCGCGGAGTGGGATAAATCCACGGCGGATCCGGGTTCGGTCCGTGAACCGGCCAATCCTATTATAAAATAGAGAAAATTCCCCTGGGTGAGTTTTACACTATTATCGTATCCTATTAACAAAAAAGAGAAATTCACCTGGGTGAGTTTTAACTATTTATCGGATCCTATTAATAAAATAGAGAAAATTCCCTGGGTGAGTTTTTACACTATTTATCATATCCTATTAATAAAAAAATAAAAAATTCACCTGGGTGAGTTTTACACTATTTATCATGTCCTATTAATAAATAAAAGAAAATTCACCGGTGAGTTTTACACTATTTATCATGTCCTATAATAAAAAGAGAAATTCACCTGGGTGAGTTTTAACATTATTTATCATATCCTATTAATAAAATAGAGAAAATTCCCCTGTGTGAGTCTTACACTATTTATCATTCCTATTAATAAAATAGAGAAAATTCGCCTGGGTGAGTTTTACACTATTTATCATATCCTATTAATAAAAGGAGAAAATTCGCCTGGGTGAGTTTTACACTATTGTCATATCCTATTAATAAAATAGAGAAAATTCCGCTAGGTGAGTTTTACACTATTTATCAGTACCTATTAATAAAATGAGAAAATTCCCTGGGTGAGTTTACACTATTTATCAATACCTATTAAAAATAGAGAAAATTCCCCTGGGTAGTTTTACAAATATTACATATCCTATAATAAAATAGAGAAAATTCCCCTGGGTGAGTTTTAACTATTATCATATCCTATTAATAAAATAGAGAAATTCCCCTGGGTAAGTTTTTACAACTATTTATCATATCCTATTAATAATAGAGAAAATTCCCCTGGGTGAGTTTTACACTATTTATCATATCCTATTATAAATAGAAAAAAATTGCCTAGTTGAGGTTCAATATTTAATATATTTTTTGCTGAAAAAAACACCACATGTGTTAGGCTATTTTAAAAAAATTTAACCAATTTGATACTACTGGGAAAAGCCACCTGGGAATATTACCTATTTACCATCATTTGTGCTGAATTTAACCTTTTGCCATATTTCCAGCATTATTAGTGCTACTTTCTGCTACATAATTTTCGCGTTTGATGAAAATTTGCCTTTGTAATAACTTAATAAAAATAAGTTTATAAGTTGGAAATTTAAAAAATTGTGGCACAAAAAAGCAAAAATAATGCCCCTTTACAAATACGTCCCTTAGACCCCCATTTGACTATATTGGAAAATAAACGAAATTTGAAACCCCAAAAAAAAGCCATTTTAAAAAAGCAAAAAAAAACCTTAAAAAAGCTAAATCTCACATTGTATTACAGTAAATTCTGTAAAATAGTCTAACACCCCCTGAATACTTATTAGTATTGAGAAACACTCCACAATGTACTGACACCTTCCATGGACCCATTGGCAGGCTAAATAAATGGGCACATATGCATCTACGCTACCTCAGACTTGGCGAATAAGGAATGACTGAAGTTAACACAATAAAACACTTTTCGCCATTTTATAAATATGCTTGAGCGCTTACCGCAGTGATGTATGGCGAAAAGGGAAAATTAGCGGTAATGACTTTTGGCCACTGGTTATCACTGCTTTATAAATAGCGAAAAGTCAAAATTTGTCGAACGGCGGGGCGGGGGGGGCAGGGCAATAACGGAAGGTTGAAGTTAACAAAACTTTAAAATATGCCCTTTAAAAAATAAGTTTTTTTTTGTTTTTTTTATTGGTTTTTCATATTTTCAATAGGTAAATATAACATTACATTTTTGTTCTTAAAGAAAAAGAAAATAAAAAAGAATCTTATACATATAATTACAGTTTAACAGTTGTTTGGCATACAATCATATATTTTCAATCAGTTTTATTGATTTTTTTTTTGATCCAGAATTTGTTTATATGGTATATTTTGAGAACAATTTCCCAAATTTGTAGATCTAGAGTTTTTGTTCTTATTACATTGATCTATTATCCATATACCATGCTTCCCATTTCCTGTAAAATATTGGAAATTTTTGTTGGGTAATTGCATATGCTTTTTCATATGTCATATAGTAAGTTAATAGAGGTAAAATTTCTTCCATTCTCAGAGCTTTCTCCGTTCTCCAATATTTAATTATCAGGCGTTTCATAGCCATAAGTGCATGGTAGATAATTGTTGCCATGTTTTCTGGGAATTTATTTAGGCCTATATTTAACAAGGCTAAAGTGGGTTGGGGTAGGATTTGAACTCCTAAAAGCTTAGACAAAAATTTAAATAAACTATACCAGCATTTCCTAATTTTTGAACATGACCACCATATGTGTTCAAAGGATCCTATTGAGGAACAGTTCCTCCAACATTGGGGGGAGTAAGATTGGCACCATTTGGATATTTCGTATGGGGTTAGATAGAATCTATAAAATATTTTTCTGTCGGTTTCCCATAATGAGAGAGATCTAGTCATTTTAAATGGTATATATAGTGAGTCTTTCCACTGGTCTGGGTTGATGTTTTTGTGTAGTTCTTGTTCCCATTTGTTCATGCATGGTAATATTGTGATTTCATTTTTTTTGTGTATTGATTGATATATTATAGATATTGCTTTTTTCTTATTTTCTGGGTTGGTAAGGTGATCTAGTAGGGTATTGTTGTGTTCCGCTTCCAATGTTGTTTTGTTTTGGATAAAACTTATTATTTGGTTATATTTTAGCCATTCTGATTTCTGTATATTAAATTTTTTTGAAATTCTTCAAATTTTAGGAACTTATCATTTTTAATTAAATCTGGAATATATATTGGCTGATTTTGTTCCATTGTACATTAGGCTGTCTATTGTTGTAATTTGTGTAAGGGGGATCTTGAGATTGTGTGAGATGATTAGTTCTTTCCATATCTTCAAGGTGGTTTCTATTGAAGTTAAAGGGAAGCATGGTAATTTTGGATCGAATGCCAAAGCTCCAAGTAAGGCTGATAAGTTTTTATTATTAATGGTATTTTGTTCTATTTCCACCCATTTTTTCTGTTCGACTTTTTGTGCCCAATAGTATCTGGCTTGATCCATTATTGCAGCTAGATAGTAATCTCTAAAGTGTGGAAAAGCAATTCCTACTGCTCTTTTTGTTTTAGTCATGGATATGTTATTTATGCGTGTTTTCTTTTTAGTCCACATAAAGTTATTTAACATTTTGTTTAGTGTTTGAAAGAAAGTGTTTGGGATTGAATTGTAAGGTTCTAAATTTATAGAATAATTTGGGTAGTAGGATCATTTTTAGCATGGTGGTTTTATTGAGCCATGAGAGGTATTTGGTTGTCCAGTGTGATAAAGTCTTTTGAGTTTCTGCTAGTATAGGTTCGAAGTTATGCTGATATAGTTTCGAGGAGTGATTGGATAGTTTAATTCCCAAGTAAGTTGTACTATCTAATTCCCAGTTATAGGCGTATTTGGCTTTTAGAAATATTTGTAATGTATTTGATATTTTTATGGGAAGGATTGAGGATTTTGTTTCATTAATTTTATAGTAAGAGATATTGCTGAATTGTCATAATATGTTTTGTAGATGTGGAAGGGAGGTAAGTGGTTTTGAGATTGTGAGAATGATGTCATCAGCATATAAGCCGATTTTATGCTCTGTCTCTCCTATTTTAATTCCTTTGATATGTTGATTAGTACGTATTGTTTCTGCTAATGGCTCAATTGCTAGGTTGAAAATTAATGGGGAGAGAGGGCAGCCTTGTCTTGTTCCGTTGGTGGCTCCAAATGAATTAGATAGCATATTTGCAATATGTACTTTCGCTGTTGGGTTTGCATATAGTATCATATTCGCCCTTTTAAACCATCCTGTTATGTTATATTTGTCTAAAATAATGTCTAAATATGTCCAGTTGATCCGGTCGAAGGCCTTTTCGGCATCTAGGGTAAGTATGATAGTTGAAATGCTTTTGTTATTTGCCCAATCTATTATGTTTATTATTTTTCTTGTGTTGTCTCCAGGTTGTCTTCCCTGAATGAATCCCACTTGGTCTGATGGTATTAATTTTGGTAAGTATGTTTGTAATCTTGTGGCTAGAATTTTCGCATAAATTTTTAGGTCTGTGTTTAATAGTGAGATAGGTCTAAAATTTGAGGTTTTGGTAGGTTCTTTATCTTGCTTTGGTATTGGGATAATGATGGCTTGTGTCATTTCAACTGGGAATTCTCCTTTCTCAATTGCGTTATTGTATACTCTTAATAGGTATGGGGATAGCATGTCTAGATATGTTTTATAGTATTCGTTGATAAAACCATCATGGCCTGGTGCTTTGTTATTTGGGTGGGCAAATATAGCTTTGTTAATTTCTGATTTTTGAATAGGGTTGCTAAGGTCCTGTAGTTGTGAGTTAGTTAGTGCTTTGAGATTTAAGGCGTTTAGGAATGACTTTATATTTTCTTCGTTGGGTTGTATTGTATTGGGATCCTTATTGAGGTTGTAGAGTTTAGAATAGTAATTTGCAAATACATTTGCTATATCTTGAGGATTATATAGTTTGCCCTTTTTTTCATCTTGTATAAAGAAGATTTTTGTTTTGGTTATGTGGTTTTTAAATTTATTTGCTAGGAGTTTATTTGCTTTCGGGCCTTGTGAGTAATAGTTTAGTTTTAGTCTTTGAGTGAATTTGTCAAAGTCATGCATATTATGTTGGTGTAATTGTAATTTTAGTTTTTGTAATTGTTGGAGTATTTCGGTTGTTGGTGTAATTTTATGGGTTTCTTCTAAGGATCTTATTTGGTCACAAATTTCTGTTCTATGTGCTATTGTTTTTTTCTTGAGTGTCGATGCTATTTTAATGAGAGTGCCTCTCATATATGCCTTGTGGGCATTCCATATCGAGAATTGAGAGAGATATCTCCTGTGTCGTTTATTTCAAAGTATTTTTTGAGTTCTAAGTTTATCTGTTCTTTATATTCTGGAATACTAAGGAGATAAGGGTTTAGTTTCCATAGGTATGTGTTATGGGGGTTATTGTTTTCTTTAATTGAAATTATTACTGGTGCATGATCTGATATTGATCTTATACCTATGGATGCATTTTCTGTTTTTTGTAAGAGCCATTTGTCTTGTAATATCATATCGATTCTAGAGTAGGTGTTGTGTGTTTTAGAGTATATGGTGAAGTCTTGGTCTAAGGGGTGAAGTGATCTCCATGAATCGTATAGATCTTCTGTTTTAAGGATATTTCTCAGTGAGTTGTCTGAGTTTCTTTTTTGTTTGCAGGATGAATCTATTTGGTTATCAAGAGTTAAATTAAAGTCACCACATATTATTAAGTTTGGATGTGGTTGTTTTTTAACTTTGTTGATTATTTTTTTGATGAATTTGAATTGTCCTGTATTGGGTGCATATTGTTTGTTATTAATGTTGCAGTCTAGTATCACAAATCTTCCTGATTTGTCTGTTGTTACTTGATTTTCTTGGAAGGCTATGGAGTCTTTAATTATGATGCAGGTGCCTCTCTTTTTTTTCTCATTAGTGGAGTGGTATATTCTTGGATATTTTTTATGGTGAAACAGGTGTGTGTGTTGTGATTGTAAATGAGTTTCCTGTAAACAGATAATTTCAGCTTTGGTATTTGCGATTTCTTTCCATGTGTTATACCTCTTTTGTGGAGAGTTTAGTCCTCTAATATTGTCAGTCATTATTTTAACTGTCATTTAATTGTATTTGTGAAGTTTAGATAGAGCTTCTTATAAGCATAACTGCAAATCTCTTGATTTGGTATATAGATTTTGATTTGAAAGTTGTGCCTTATTTTGTTTAGGTATGCACAAGATTGGTTGCATAGAAGAATAGTGCGTAAACGTTTTTTTGCGTTATCTATTTTATAACTGAAGCATGTATAGATCATCAAAGTATAAACACAAGTTAAACCAACTTTTAACATCAACATTATAACATTTAACATAAAAACATAAAGTTTAGCCACTTTTCGTGTGGTAAATTTGGAGCATTATACTTTGCTTACCATTTTCTATTATCCTATTTTCCTATTTTTTCCTAGATCTTTTCCTAGATAAAGTACGGGAAAAAAAAAAAAACGCTTTTGCTCTCCCCCCTCCCCCTCCCCCTTTTTTCTCTTTTTCCTTTATAGTATTTTTAAGGCACATTAAATAATACGTTCAATAATTTTCTTTGTGAATTTGCATAGTACAGGTTTGGATAGTACATTATACATTAGGATCGAGAGAGACCATATCCTCCCCATTCCCTTTTTAATCTCCCCCCCTCTCCTTCCCCCTTTCTCTCTTTTTTTCTTTGTAGTGGTATAATAATATTTTTAAGGCACATGAAATAATACATTCAATAATTTTCTTTGTGAATTTGCATAGTACAGGTTTGAAAAGTACATTATACATTAGGATCGAGAGAGACCATATCCTCCCCATTCCCTTTTTAATCTCCCCCCCTCTCCTTCCCCCTTTCTCTCTTTTTTTCTTTGTAGTGGTATAATAATATTTTTAAGGCACATTAAATAATACATTCAATAATTTTCTTTGTGATTTGCATAGTAAAGGTTTGGATAGTACATTATACATTAGAATCGAGAGAAACCATATCCTCCCCATTCCCTTTTTAATCTCCCCCCCTCACCTTCCCCCTTTCTCTCTTTTTTTTTTCTTTGTAATGGTATAATAATATTTTTAAGGCACATTAAATAATACGTTCAATAATTTTCTTTGTGAATTTGCATAGTACAGGTTTGAAAAGTACATTATACATTAGGATCGAGAGAGACCATATCCTCCTCATTCCCTTTTTAATCTCCCCCCCTCTCCTTCCCCCTTTCTCTCTTTTTTTCTTTGTAGTGGTATAATAATATTTTTAAGGCACATGAAATAATACATTCAATAATTTTCTTTGTGAATTTGCATAGTACAGGTTTGAAAAGTACATTATACATTAGGATCGAGAGAGACCATATCCTCCCCATTCCCTTTTTAATCTCCCCCCCTCACCTTCCCCCTTTCTCTCTTTTTTTTTTCTTTGTAATGGTATAATAATATTTTTAAGGCCCATTAAATAATACATTCAATAATTTTCTTTGTGGTTTGCATATTAAAGGTTTGGATAGTACATTTCACATTAGAGTCGAGAGAAACCATTTCCTCCCCATTCCCTTTTTAGTCTCCCCCCTCCTCTTCCCCCTTTTCTCTCTTTTTTCTTTGTAGTGGTATAGTAATATCTTTAAGGCACATCAAATAATACATTCAATAATTTCCTCTATGTTTTGTCTAGTGAAGGATTGGATGGCACTTTACACATTAGAATCTGGGGAAACCATTTCCTCCCCGTTCCCTTTTTAATCTCCCCCCCTCCTCCCCCCCTTTCTCTCTCCTTCTCTCTCTTTTCTCTTTATAGTGGTATAATAATATCTCCAAGGCACCTTAACAATACACTCAGTAGTTTTCTCTGTGGTTTGCATAGTAACGATTTGCAGTATATTACACATTAGAGTCGAGGAAAAAAAAAAAAAAAAAGGGTAGTTTTAAGGTTATTGCATAGGAAAGGAGTAAAGGTAAAACCTGATTTGGTATTTAATGGTAGACTTTATAATTCTTGAGTTGTTTTCCAGTTTGTTCCCCCTTATTAAAGGTAGAGGGTTACTAGCAAGTCCAGTGGGTACGTCCTTCGATGGAATAGTTTTATTTCTTTTATTATTTTCCAGCCTGTTGTCTATATTAAACTCTATGATTTCCGGAGGGTGTATTTCCATATTTCCAATCCTTGTTTAATTTTTTTGGTGAGATATTGTGCTGTGGGGAGGTGTTAGGTGATTTAGAGTCAGATCTCCATATTCCCCATTTTTTTAATAAGGTTGATGCTTCATCTAATGATGTTATGGTATGTTGTGAGTCTCCGTAGAAGATGTTAAGACGAAGAGGGAAGCCCCAGGCGTATCTTATCTTTCTTGACCTTAGTATATTTGTTATTTCAGAGAACTGTTTTCTCTGGAGTATGGTTGTTGGCGCCAAGTCAGCCAAAAATTGTAGGTTTTGGTATTCTTGTGGTAAAAAACTAGTAGACCTCATTTCTTTAACCAATTTGTCTTTTATCTGGAAGAAGTGCATTCTAAGTATGGTGTCTCGGGGTGCACTGTAGGGTGCTGCTTTGGACTTAGGTAGTCTGTGTATGCGATCGACTGTCAGGTCGATTTCTGTTGCGTCAGGCAGCAAAGATTTAAACAACTCTTGTGTGTAGCTCATTAGTTGATCATTTCGTACAGATTCGGGGATCCCCCTTATTTTCAAATTATTTCTGCGGGATCTATTTTCGAGGTCTGTAATTTTATTTTGCAGATTAGATACGGTATCTAAAAGATTAGTATGTGAGTCCACCAGGTCATTATATGAGTGTACGTATTCATTGAATTTATTTTCTATGTGACTTGTTCTTTCCCCAATAAATATTATGTCAGCTTTCAGATCTTTTATCAGTGAGGAAAAGTCAGTTATTAGGGCTTTGTGTTGTGATACAAACAGTTCTTTCAGAATAGTGAGGGTTATGGGTTGATCAAGTTTCGGGAATGTATTAAAACATTCATTTGTATAATGGGTTTCCCCCTCATGTTGAGAGTTTGGAGGGGTGTCTCTCCGTGTATTGTCCTCTAATTCAGCCCCCTCTGATATGTTAATTTTGTTTGTTGTGTCCATAATTATAATATCTGAGTCCTCTTTTGTTGGTGTGCTTTGAGGGCTTTGTAGATTTTGTAGATTCTGACTAACCTTTGAGTCTTCTTTTGTTTTTTTAGGTGTCAGGGCTGTCTGTGGTTTCGATTCCACCTCCGCCTCCAGCAGTGTGTCATCTGTGTCGGCGCCATCTTTGTTCCGTTTGGACTGCTGTGCTCCGGCCGGGAAGTAAGACGTAAGTTTACTCGGCTTATTTTTATTTTTTGCAGATCCCCCTTTGGTCATTTTGTTCCAGAGGATTAGGTCTATCTGGGGAGCGTATTGGAGTCTTTATCTGTGGTGATCGTCACGGTTAGTAAGCAGAGAGTCGGCGGAGTTCACTTAAGTTGCGACCGCTCGGCTCTCCATGCAAGCCACGCCCCCCTAAACTCACTAGTGGGAATTTAAATGTCCCCATTAAAAGGTATCTCCACTGGTAAAACACCCCTTTTCTATTTAGTTTTATTGAAGAACAGGTAGTAAAGGATCTGTGTCTTACCTCCCGTTCTTCAATAAAACCCTCAGGAGCCGGGAACGAACTTACCGATCGCTATCTCCTCCTCCGCATACAGTACTCTGAAAGGTCCCGACAGACTCTGTACTCAATGCACGGTGGAGGAGCGTGAGTCCGGTTAAGTTACTTACCTTTGTTCCCAGCTCCTGATCGTTTTAATGAAGAACGGTAGGTAAGACACAGCTCCTTTACCTCCTGTTCATCAATAAAACTAAATAGAAAAAAGAGGGTTTTAACTGTGGAGATACCCTTCAATTTCATTAGCTTTATCAAATGCCAATCTAGATTTATATCCCCTTACCTTGGAACTGGTATATATCATTTATTTACAGTGGTTAAAACCCAGATTTCAAAAAATTGGAAATAAAACCAAAATTCCTTCTGTAATGGAAATGTAAAATTCCCTTACGTATAATGTTATATGAAAAAGCATTCGCCATCATTTAAAGAAACTTTAAACTTTTAAAAACTCATAAATTTTACATTCAATGGGAATATGGTTTATGGGTGACAGGTATATGTAAATCTATCTGATATTAACACACTTAAATAACTGCTCATTTAAAAAAATTCTATTACAACAAGTTTATTAAAATTGTAAATAAAATAAATTAAATAAAGTAAATTCTGTCTACCATATATACTCGAGTATAAACCATCCCAGTATTAACTGAGGTACCTATTTTTACCAGAAAAAACATTTGTTTAATAAGTTGATTGACTCGAGTATAGTTGAGGGTAGAACTTATGACCCCTCACCCTTCCCCCCAGTTCAGTGTGTACCTTTTGTGGCAGCCTCCCTGTTCCACTATCCCTGTTCCAGCTTCCCTGTTCCAGCTTTCCTGTTCCAGCCTCCCTGTTCCAGCTTTCCTGTTCCAGCCTCCCTGTTTCAGCTTTCCTGTTCTTGCTTCCCTGTTCCAGCTTTCCTGTTCCAGCTTCCACAGTACAATCCAGGCAGCCGCTCGCTCCCACGCTCCCTATACTGAAGCGCCGGCTGACGTCACTACTCGGCGCCCGGCAGTGACGTCAGCCGGTGCGCCAGTATAGGGAGCGTGGAAGCGAGCAGCTTCTGGATTTCAAGTGAAAGGTAACTGACTCGAGTATAAACCGAGTTTGGTTTTTCAGGCTGATTTTACAGCCTGAAAAACTCGGTTTATACTCGAGTATATACGGTAATTTACATTGACTAATTTTCAATTCTGTTGTTATATTTCAATTATTATATTCCAGTTGTATTTTTTCCATTCCACATGCAGTAGGTCTAAAGCTCTTTACTTTATCAATCTGTCCTTGGAGATTTACCAAGTTCAGTTACGTCTTGCGAGATATATGTAGTGAGTATTTAATTATAAATAACTGGATGGTACAATTATCTGAAGGCCAGAGATCTGTCTAGTTTAAGAAACATTAAATTACTGTTAGTATTATTTACAGGTTAGAGAGAGGAGAATGTTCAGGATCTGTTATATAAACAGAGGGTTGTGATAGTCCATGTTCCTATTACTGTCCAGGGTACTGTACAGGGTGAACTGTGACAGATTCATGAATATTTATTTATTTGGAATTCAAGACAGCAGAATATGGACAATATTTTTTGTTTGTTCTGAACTAGAATTCTGTATCTAGTTCTGGATTTTGCTCATTGTTCGAACTGACCAACTATAACAATGTCAGTGCTGGTCCCAATGATCTCTGTTCTGTTATCAACCTGCAGTTGTGGAACCAGCACAAACTATTTCAACACTCTCTACTTCTGGGCTCTTCTACTGCTAAGGATACCTACTCTCCTGTATCTGGCTTTAATCTTACTTTTCACTCCTACTACTGAATTAACCTTTAATCCTAAATGTTCCTTAAATAATCCTTCTCATCATCAATTGTACCAGGCTGGAGATGTTTTAGTTGGAGGAATAATGATGATTGCTTTGGGGGAAAATGATCTAATTAATTTCAAAAAAGCCCCTTATACTAGCTATTATAGGTATGTGGAATTTTAGTTGTTTGATTTTAAACTATAGAAAAAACACTGAACAGTTTTCTTTTATTTCCAATCCCACCAAGAGATTCCACCACAACCTGATTTCTGTGTAGGACACTGTATGATGGGGATTACTGTGTTACTAGATCTTTTACTCTATTTACAGTGACATGATCTGTTGTCCCTCCCTTTAATACAGGGAGCCTCAATAAAAATCTTTTAATGTCACTGTAGCCTTTTTTGTGAATGCTACAATGTTGGCTAGTAACAAAACAGTATTATTTATATCAAATAACAGTGGCCAGAGCTGCAAAGATATTGTGCCATATTTATAAAGCCACTGTTTTAGCATTATATTTATCAATACTACAGTGTCTTACAAATATGTATTTACCTATCTGCAATAGGGCATTTCTTTATTTTACTACTACATTGTAAAATATTGCAATGCAAAGTCACAGACGGTTATTGCAGCTATAAAAAGCTTACACGGCTGTACAAAACAACAATTGTATTGCACCTTTATAAATACAGTTCATTGTCTTGTATTAAAAGGGGTATAGATTCAAGAGAGGGAAAATATTATTTTCTTTCTTTACAAAGCAATGATAAGGTATTGTTTGGAATATGTGGAGCTAATAAGGGGGGAAGTAGCTTGACTATAGATCCAGACTGATAAATTCTCATTCCTTATTCACACTGGAAAAGAGATGCTTGCATAGAGACATAATCAGTAAATGAGCCATATAATAAACTCTCTTGAGAAGTGTTAACCAGTACAGTAGATCAGAGGACATATGGACACTCCTAAAGGTTAGAAGAAAACGTCTTCAGGTTTGGAGTCAAGCTTTTGCAGTAAAATAATAAAACTATAATTGACTGCAAAAGATGTGGTAATAGTGAGTTCATTGGATGGTTTCTAGAAAGGGTTGTACTGTATATTGTTCTGATATCAAAGAAAATTACAAGTTACAGGTAATAAAAGGTAAAGTTATTATTGATTCCATTTTCAATCAGTAAATACATTTCCCCCTATCAAACTGAGTACTGTATATTTTGGTTCCCAGCTTTGAGGCGGGTACCCAAGGCATTGTAGGGTAAAATGCTAAAATAGATACAGTAGATGTACAGTATTCAATATATATATATATATATATATATATATACTCTTCAACCTCAACTGTATATATGAATAACTGTTTAATATAACTGCAAATGTAAGCTAAATGAATGTTTGTTTCCTTTTAGACCTAATATGGAGTTCTACCAACATTATCTGACATTTACTTTAACAATAGAAGAAATAAATCAAAGAAATGACATTTTACCCAACATCACCCTTGGATATAGTGTATATAATTCAGCTTTGAAATACAAGGAAGCTTTACTGGGCACCATGTTAATACTATCAGGGGGAATGGAACTCGTTCCTAATTATGAATGTTGGAGAAGAGGAATCCTGGCTGGTTTCATTGGGGATCTGACATCTGACAGTTCCTACATAATGTCTATCCTTACTGGATTGTACCACTACCCCCAGGTACTGTACTGTTATGTAATGTCTATCCTTAATGGATTGTACCACTACCCCCAGGTACTGTATTGTTATGTAATGTAATGTCTATCCTTACTGGATTGTATCACTACCCCCAGGTATTGTTATGTAATGTAATGTCTATCCTTACTGGATTGTACCACTACTCCCAGGTACTGTACTGTTATGTTATGTAATGTCTATCCTTACTGGATTGTATCACTACCCCCAGGTACCATACTGTTATGTATGTAATGTCTATCCTTACTGGATTGTACCACTACCCCCAGGTACTGTACTGTTATGTAACGTCTATCCTTACTGGATTGTACCACTACCCACAGGTACTGTACTGTTATGTAATGTAATGTCTATCCTTGCTGGATTTTACCACCACCCCCAGGTAATGTACTGTTATGTTATGTAATGTCTATCCTTACTGGATTGTACCACCACCTCCAGGTAATGTACTGTTATGTTATGTAATGTCTATCCTTACTGGATTGTACCACTACCCCCAGGTACTGTACTGTTATGATATGTAATGTCTATCCTTACTGGATTGTACCACTACCCCCAGGTACTGTACTGTTATGTAATGTCTATCCTTACTGGAATATACCACTTATCCCAGGTACTGTACTGTTATGTTATATAATGTCTATCCTTACTGGATTGTACCACTACCCCCAGGTACCGTACTGTTATGTATGTAATGTCTATCCTTACTTTATTGTACCACTACCCCCAGGTACTGTACCGTTATTGTAAGTGTCATCCTTACTGGATGTACCAAACCCCCGGTACTGTACTGTTATGAATGTAATGTCTATCCTTACTGGATTGTACCATTTCCCCCAGGAACTGTACTGTTATGTTATGTTATGTAATGTCTATCCTTGCTGGATTGTACCACTACCCCCAGGTACTGTACTGTTATGTAATGTAATGTCTATCCTTACTGGATTGTACCACTACCCCCAGGTACTGTACTGTTATGTAATGTAATGTCTGTCCTAACTGGATTGTACCACTACTCCCAGGTACTGTACTGTTATTTTATGCAATGTCTATCCTTACTGGATTGTACCACTACCCCAGGTACTGTACTGTTATGTTATGCAATGTCTATCCTTACTGGATTGTACCACTACCCCCAGGTACTGAACTGGGAATGGCTTTGACAGAGACCTCTACAGTCTTATAAATGATGTTATATTTTTACATGTAACGGTATATACATTTCATAGAACATTTTTAATGGCAGATTACATATTTTACACATACAACAATTAATAGCCTAGTGCACATCCAATTAATTTGCTTACATTTTACTTTACCATTGTATTGTGACTTAAAAAGCCTGCCCTTCTCTCTGGATAAATTAAAGCCATTAGTTTAATAACTTAGACTGGCTATGCTGGGGCAATAGAGAAATCATTTCCCTGCTCAGCACAGGAATAAACTGTGTTTTTGTATTTGTTAGCATGTTTTTATTTTATAATAAGATTATATTGTAAGTGGATATATATTTACTGTAGTTATCATATCATCTCATAATTTGGGGACACTTATAATTAATGTAAGCAGCAGGGCTGCATTCATTGCAACCTGTATTCACACTGCATTGATTCTGACAGCCTTGCTGCATGTTTTCAATATACAACCCCTAACATTCGCTATCTGCCCTCTGCTCTTTGAGAGTGTTTATTAGGGAATGTTGGGAGCAGTAGTGCAACTACATATGCACTAGGGTTACTCACAATTTTGAAGGGTATTTGGCCAAAGTAAAGCAAATTCAGGATTTAGACTCTGTAAACACAAGTCTATTAGCATCCTCATATCTGTTATACCAACATGTATGTGCTGTTTATGGACTGCTACACAGTGGCACCATAGATAAGAAATGTTTGATGTCTAACCAAGCTATCTAAATGTACTGAGTTTGATTCCTGGTAGATACTTTGTGAAGTCTCTTTTTCACTACAACTAATTTTTCTGTTTGGTGTTTTCTGTTTTTATTTTGAATTAACTTTTTGGACTTTCAAATTTTTTAAATATATAGATTGAGGAGACAATGGTGTGACGATGTCCAGAGGGATGTCCAGAGGGTCCAAGCCATCCTGACTTATCAACAATGCTGGCTAACTACAATGAGACTACTCTAGCTCAATGGTGTTGATACTAGTGATACCCTGTGCTCGCCTACCCCTATATAATGCAAATATGATTCAAATTACAAAAATAAAGATTAAAGGGGAAGTTCAGTGCAAATACATATACCTTTAAGAAAAAAGAGCAGTATTTTCCCATTTTAATGACCTTAACCTGCCCAATCAGCATTGTGTCTGTGTATAAATAAATGCAACCGAAATACTGACTTCCTGTTTGCAGGACCCCTAGTAGAGACTGTTATGGTCTTGCCCTTGACCCAGCGCCTGGATTGATTCAGTTGCTCAGTAGAGATCTGAGCATGTTTGACCCATCCAACAGACAAGCAATAAAGATGATGGGAGCACACACTTATTCCTCAGAAAATCTGTTTATTCACATCACACAAATGTACAATGTTTCAGGGAATACTAAGTCTCCTTCATCATGTGTGACATCACACAAATGTTGTACATTTGTGTGATGTGAATAAACAGATGTTCTGAGGAATAAGGCTGTGCTCCCATCATCTTTATTGCTTGTGCTATAGCTGGATTCCTTCAAGGTAGAGGACCAATGGGACCTGCACCTTCTACTTCAGTGGCAAATTGCCAGAAGGAGTGCCTAGGCCAAACATTTACTATCCAACAGCCAATCAGTAGAAATTACTGTTAGGAACATTCCACGGTAGTGTTCATTCTGTCAACAGCAGGGAATAGCAAAGGGTATAAATTCAACTGATTTTTCAAAATGGAATAAAATATATAGAATAATTAGGTATGCATAATATGAACTTGCCGGGAGATTCAATAAAAGGTCTTATCGTTAAAATTGTTGCTAATTTTGCCCCAAACCAATCAGATCTTATTTAACATTTGAAAGCTAACATCTGATTGGTTGGGACAAAATTAGCACCATTTTTAACTACTCAATGGGGTGACTAACCATCTTTACATTGTAACTCACACACCCATCTAAAGTTTTGCTGGGGAGCCACTAGCTACTCTCCTGTGCTGAAGTCCATGTCCAAGTCTATAACTTAGTTCAATCAGGACAATCATCTGTCCAATGGCAAACATTTCTTTATTACTATTACTGTTATTATAGATTCCTATGGCACCTTACTATTACATTAATAAATTCCATGTATACATACGAATAATATGTAGTCATGCAACACTCTTAGGGGGTTATTCAATAAAACTTCTTATCGTTTAAAATGGTGATAATTTTTCCCCAACCAATCAGATGTTAGCTTTCAAATATTAAATAAGATCTGATTGGTTGGGGAAAAATTATCACCATTTTAAACAATAAGAATTTTTATTGAATCTCCCTGAATAACTTTTATTGAATAACCCTGTTAGAATTTTAAAAATAATATTTTCCACTGAGCTTTCCCTTTTTTTTTATTTTTACCCCCTTTTAGCTGAGGTACTCAACAAGGAAAAGTTTCCACACCCCTTAAATAATAATGAGCACCCCTTTTTTTTAGTAAAGTTTGTTTTATTAAAGTTTTAAAGATATGTCATACAAATAACATGTTATCGGTGAGGGTGGAAGGAGAAAAAGAGGGATGAGGGGGGAGGGTCGGGAAATAGGGAGAGGGTATACTGGCTTGCTGTTGGGGTAGTTTACCAGTTACTATATAGATATATAAAGAGATAACATTATAATCATTGTGGTAATAAATTTGACAGTGTGTGATATGCATTACACCTTTTCCATTGGGAGGAAGCAGAGGCTATGTGGTAGGTTTAAGGGCTACTTGGAGAGAGTAGGTCCGTTATGTGGGTCCTTATGATATCAGCAGAGATTTATAGTTTTCTGTTTCTTTGAATAGAATCCAGGTGGACCAAGTTTGTGTGAATTGGTCCTGTCTGTTATAGAGGGATGCTATGAGTTCTTCCATTCTCGTTATGTGGTTTAATTCAGTGATCCATGATAAGTTGTTTGGGCAGAGGTTTTTTTTCCAGTGTCTGGGGAGGACCATTCGGCCAGCTGTTAGGAAATGGCGTAGGAAGCCTTTTTTTTGTTGCTCTAAAGGACCTGGGAGCATTGAGGGTAGTACAATTTGGGTTGTGGGAGGTATTGTTATTTTGGTAATTTGAGTATAAGTCTGGAATAAGGATTTTGTTCCAGAATGGTTGGATGATTGGACATGAGAGCCAGATATGAGTCATAGTTCCTTCATCATGGTCATATCTCCAGCATTTGTCAGAGGATGATGGGAATATTTTATCCAGCATAGTTGGGTATCAGTACCATCTGGAAAGTATTTTGTAATTTTTCTCTTGTGCCTTGTAGGCTATGGAGATTTTGTGTGAGAGTGTAAAGCTGGTTTCCCATTGTTCTATAGAGAAATTGGTATTTAGTTCTTTTTCCCATTTAGTTGTGAAGGATGGTAAGTCTGTTGAATTGTAGTTTCTTAAGATAGCATATATTTGTAAGATAATATGGGTGGGGGTTGCGGTTGAGAGGCACATTTTCTCAAAAGTGGTGTAAGCGTGGTTCCAGGATGCTTCTTTGGAGAGGGAATGAATGAAATGGGAGAGTTGTAGGTATTTGAAGTATTGCGGGGGGGGGGGGGGGTGTTTTTGGTTTCTAGGAGGGTGGTTAGTGGAATGATTTTGCCTTTATCCATACAAGATCCCACTGTTGGACTTTGGGTTGAGGTCCATTTGAGGAAGTTGGGTGTTGCATTTCCTGGTGGAAACCTAGGGTTATGGAGTATTGGAGTAAGTAGTCCGGAGTAGCTTGAGATTTGGTATTTTTTGACAGCCTTGTCCCACAATTTGAGGGTGGTTGGTACAAAGAAACTTAGTGAGGTCATCGGAGGTCGATTTTTTGTTCAGATTTTAGCCATGGAAGGCATTGTGGGGGTGTTTGTAATATTGTGGAGTCAATTTGTATCCAGAGTTTGTTGGTGGTTTGATGTGTCCAGTCTAGGATGTGGGTTAGGATGGAGTGATATAGTTGTAGGTTGGGGAGGCCATTGCCTCCTTTGCTTTTGCTCCTTGTCATGGTGGAGTATTTGAGTCTATGAGAGGTACCCGACCAGATGAATTGGAGAAGAATACGTTTGGTGATGTTAAAGAAAGATTTAGGAGGTACGATAGGGATAGCTTGAAAGATATATAGAAATTTAGGTAGTACATCCATACATATGGTATTGATTTTGGCAAACCAGGAGTATGTTTTTTTATACCAGGTGCACAGGTTGAAGGACAATCATTTAGTTAGGGGTAAATAGTTCAGATCATATAGTTTGGAGAGATCTTTAGGGATCTTGGTGCCTAGGTAGGAAATGGCCTCTTTCTGCCAGTAGAAGGGGAAGTTTTGTTGGAGTTGGGTTACAATGCTTTGCGGCAGGGATATATTGAGGTATTCGGATTTCTCGTAATTGATCTTTAATTACTGAGAATGCTAAAGTGTTCAATTTCTTGCATGATGGATGGTAATAAAATATGGGGTGTGGTAACATAAATAAGGACATCGTCTGCATATGCTGAGATAAGGTGTCTAAGTGTGCCTATTTTGATGCCTCCGGTATTTGGGTTGGATCGTAATGCCATCAGGAGGTGTTCTATTGTGAGGAGGTATAGGAGGGGGGTTAGTGGGAAGCCCTGTCTGGTTCCATTTAGGATCCGACAGGGTTTGGAAAGAGATCCATTGATTTTGATTCTGGCACTGTTGTGGTGGTAGAGGGACATAATCTTGTTTGTTATGGTGGGGCCTAATCCTATTTGTGTTAGGGTATGTCTGAGAAAAGTCCAGCTGACCCTATCAAAGGCCTTTTCGGCGTCGAGGGCCAGCAGGCACATCGGGATTGCTTTCTTGATAGAGTGGGAGATTAAAGAAATGGTTTTCATCGTGTTGTCATGTGCTTCTCTCCCCGGGACGAAGCCAAACTGTTATACATGGATCCAATAGGGTATGAAAGTCTTTAGTCGTGTCGCAATTAGGGTAGCATATACTTTTATATCAATATTAATTAGAGAGATTGGGCAGTAGCTACAACATAGAGTTGGATCTTTTCCAGGTTTGGGTATGATAGTGATGTTGGTTTTAAGTGCCTGCAGGGGGAAGGGATTCTGTGGAGAGATAGAATTAAAGGTTGCCAGCAATTAGGGGTAGGAGATCTTGTGAGAATACTTTATAAAATTTGTCTGTATATCCATCTGGACCAAGGCTTTTTCCTGTCTTGAGAGCTTTGATCGTTGTAGCTAATTCAAAGGTTGTGAAGGGGGAATCTAAATTAGATATTTGAGTATTGGATAGAGTTGGTAGGGGGGTCTCTTGTTTGTATGTTTGGATGTTATCTGGCACAGCGTTAGTGTGGGGGTTGATGGAATATAGCCTTGTGTAGAAAGATTGAAAAGTATCTGCTATTTCCTCTGTCCTGTGTAAGTTTCGTTTTTAACTTTACATATATACGATGAAGCAAAATTACATTTTAGGGAGCGAGCCAGGGATTTGCCAGGTTTATCACCAAATTCAAATGTTGTGCGGTTCTTATAATCTTGTCTTATGTTTGAGGCCTTGTCTGATAGTAGTTCTTGTCTAGTTTTAAGAATTTCTGTGTGTGTGGAGATGTCGAATGATTGCTTGTGTGAGGTTTCCAAGGTGAGGAAACTAAAGGTAGGAGAACTGAAGGTAGTTTATGTTGTAGGGATTGAATGTGCATGAGTTGTTCTCTCTTTGTTTTTGTCCCCTCTTGAATAACGATACCACAGATCACACAGTGCCTCCCATTTCACATTGGGGGGTGTTTCGTCTGTTGCGTGTTTCTTTAAATTTTGCGATTGTTGATTTGATTAAATCTATGCAGCCTTTATTGTTTGGCAAATTGTCATTGAGTTACCAGGACCATATTTTGTTTTTCTTAAGAGGTACTGACAGATCCATTATCAAAGGGGTGTGGTCAGACCAGGTAATTGGTCTGTATTTGCAAATGGAGTTCCATGATAGAATTTGGTGTGTTATCGGAAACAAATCAATTCTACTATAGGAGTTGTGTATGGGGGAATAGAAAGAGTAGTCTCTATCTAGGGGGGGTGTCACTCGCCTTACATCTACCAATTGCATTTTATGGAGTGTTTGTTTTACTTTGTTTAGATGTCTATATGGAATGTGGCTTATGCCTGAGGTGGTATCGATTTGAGGGTTAAGGGTAAAGTTAAAGTTACCTCCAAGTATGACACGACCCTCCTGAATTAGTTGTAGTTTGTTTAGATTTGTTTGGTAGGTTGTTGTCTGATGGGTATTGGGTAGGTAGGTATACGTTGGTGACTGTGATGATCTGTTCATGTATGTTCAGCTTCAGGAAGATATATCTACCTTGGTTATCATGTGTTGAGTCCAGGAGTTGGAATGGTAGGTTTTTGTGTATGGCTATTGCTACCCCTTTTGATTTAGATGTGGGGTTATGGCTGAAGAACCAGTGGTGGTAGTGTTTGTGTTTTGTTGTGGGAGTCAGTTCTAAAGTGGGTTTCCTGTATGAGGAGGATGTCTATATGTTCTAAATGCATTGAGTGTAAGATTTGGGCTCTCTGTTATGGGGATTAAATCCCTGAACATTTACACTGCAAATCCGTAGCTTTAATTTTCCTTTAGTCATTTATATTCGAACATCCAAGAGGAACAATGAATAAACAAATTATTTGCAAGACAGTATGGGGGTGGTGGAGGGGGGGGGGGGGGGGGGAAGGAAGGTGAGGGGAGGTAAGGGAGGAGGGTAGCATTATGGCAGGTTCACAGTATTCTATTATATTGGCATACATAACTGTATAATACACAATTATAACAATATTTGATACAGTAATTTCAAGGGAAAAGGAAAGAAAGAAGAGAAAAAAAATGAAAGGAAAGGAAAAAACAGAAATTATAAGTAAAGAAAAGATCCCTATTCGGGTTATATCTACCACTCCCTCGGGGTTATATCTACCACTCCCTCGGTAGATGAAGATCCCTTGTGGAGTTGAATGTGGAGTATGAGTATATACAGAGCGAAGGGTGAGATGGTTAAGTTGGTTTTGGGAAGTTGTAATCTTTTTGGGTGACCAGGTGAGTATTGTTTAGGGCTTAAGGTGTTTTCATGGCGGGGTGTTGCGTGCTTTTGGTTTTTGTTGGTTGTAGCGTCGGTTGTCTGGTCGTGCGGGGTACCATGGTTCTTGGGGTTTGAATGGGAGAGGTGGAATTGGCAGGTCCCAATCTGGTAGGTCAATGTGGGGGAGACCCAGTTTGGAGGTGAAATTTGGGATACTCTCAGGGTCTCTCAGGACTGCAGAAATGCCGTTCATCTTTGCATGCAGGTGAATGGGAAAAGCCACTTGTAGGGTATGTCAGCAGTTTTTAATGCGTTTAGGAGTGGCTTTAGCACCCGTCTTTGTTGGAGGGTTCGTCGTGAGAGGTCTGGGAATAGAAGTATGTGGTTGTCGTTAAATTCTAGTTTGGCGCAATCACGGGCTTTAGTTAGAATAAGTTCTTTAGTGCGGAAATCGTGTATGCAGCAGACGACACCTCTAGGTGAGGTATCATCGGTGCTTCTAGGTTTTAGGGCTCTGTGGGCCCTGTCCATCTGTATTGCTGGGTCATCAGCATTTCCCAGAATGGAGTTGAAGATTTTGTTTAGGGCACCGGGTAGTTCTTTCTGTTCAATGGTTTCAGGTAGGTCCTAACAGGGCTCGTATTGTGTGTGACTGTGAGGTTGCTGTTTGGTGAATGTCTGTGAGTGTGGATTCATGGGACTCATACCTTGTCTCCCAATCCGTTACTCGGCCTGCGATTTCGTGCAGGTCTTGGCGGATTCGTGAGATCTCAGATTTACAAGTTTGGTTGACCCGTGAAACCAAGGTTTCAAAGTCTGCTTTGGTAGGAAGAGAGCAGAGGTAATTTGTTATATTCGTCCAGGCCCCAACCCCATGAGCACCCCTTTTTAGAGATTCAGAGACAGATTTAGAGACTAGTTCGAGAAATAGTGAATATTCTAGAAATATCAAATTTTTGTGACAATTATAAAATGTCCAATGCAGAAGCTCGAAAGTAGTGAGTGTGTCCTCTCTTCTCTCTAACCTGTAAATTATAATAACAGTAATTGAATGTTTCTTAAACTTGACTTTATTTCAGGTTCTGGATATTTGTACGTATTACCCAGACCATTTCCCAGGTCCCAAAGTACAGTAGGTTACTATTGCTATTTTAAGCAAGACACAATTCATGAGGTTGCAGATTTAAATAAATACATATAGACCTTCCCCTCAGGAAGAAAATATTCCACATAGTGATAAAAATTGACTAACACTAGTTTAAAAAATATGTATTCACCAAATCTGTAGAGAATAATCAATTACATTTTATTCAGAGAATGAATGTATAATTGCACCATCAATAATATCATTAATAGTACCACCGTCTGGTTATTTTTAGATTTTATTTGGCAGGCCCGCTGGTAGTACTATTAATGATATTATTAATGGTGGTTTTAGTGGGTTATTTTATAGAAAAACCAGTGTAATTATACATTTATTCTCTGAATAAAAGAATGATTGATATCCTTAATATATTTAGTGTATATATATTATTTAAACTAATGTTTGTTACTTTTTATCACTAAGGGGAATATTTACTATTGTTCTTTAGGTATTTATTTAAACCTGCAACCTCATGAATCCTATTTTGCTAAAAGCAGAGCATAAAAGTGCTATGCAACCAGAGCTAATATATAGAATGTCAGTACATTTGAAACTTTATCTTTTTATACAAACATAATGGAAACTAACACAAACAAGCAGTAAAATCAGCTATTTACCCCAGTTTACCAAGGCAGCAGTACCAAATGGGTTAATTCCCCTGCAATGCAACTGGACAGGAAGTTAAAAGAACAAGTATAAAAGTCCCCTCCCCCATCAGCACCTTGTTCTTTTTCTTCCTGTCCATATGCACTATAGGCAGTTTGTTAGCTTACCAAACCATCACGTCAGAGTTCTCTTCCACTCTCTCCTGACTGATGCTCCTCCTTGTTGCCTCCATTGGTGAGAGCCTGTAGGGAAGGTAGGCCCATAGGTGACCGGGTCTGAGGCCATTCAGCTGCGTCCACGCACGCTATGTCTTGTTCAAGATGGCCGACATGAAGGACGTTGTGGTATCATCCCGCTGTTTGTAGATTGGCCTGCAGATTCCTTTTGCTGATTGGAGGTTGGGGCTGTAGTACACTCCCTTTGGGGTGTGTATGTTTGTTTGCAGCATGTGACTAGATTTTTACCTGTTTGTCGCTCCTTTTCAATAGAGTCTCTACACACAAGGTTAGTATTTTATTTGTTTAGGCTACTGCTACATTTATTGTGTTTTTAGTACTTTTTTTTTAAAAAAAAGAAGAAATGTGTTTTTTGTCCCTGTTTGAATAAAGGACTTTATTATTTGTTATTTTTTTCTGCCAGGGCTAATATGTGTTATGTTTACCCTTGCTTAGTTTGTCTCATTTTCAGTATGGAATCTGGTAGTAATACAGAGTCACCCCAAGGGATCCAGGTGAGCTGGGTGAGTATGTAAAGAAAGAGTCTTAGGCTTGTTCTTATGGCTGTCATTTTTCTTTAAAACAAAAATAAATGTATATTGGATACAGTGTTTTGGTGTGTCCGATTTGATTACACCCCACTATTATATGTCCTAAAGAAAGGGACTTACTTAGAGTCTATAGAGGTCCAGGTGTATGTACCCCGGACCTTATCACTTGCGGTGCTCCCCTATGTCCTCTCAGGGTTGCAAATCTGTAAGTACTTTACTAAGTGGCTGGTGTGTTACACATTATACTCTGACTCAGTGCTCCTCCTCGTCTGTGGCCCGGGTGCTGTCTACCCCAAACCCCTTGCTTCATCCACACTAGGAAATCTCCTCACTGGCAGTTCTGCACTCCGCCTGACGCTGGACCGATGTATCCACCCGGGTAAATGTTTTTTTAAACATAGCTTTTGTTTCAGAGTTACACATAAAAACAAGCGTACAAACAGACTCGCCTGAAGAGTTTCGGATGTATGTCCATCCTTACTTATAGGCTCCTCTGCTCGTCATACCAACCTCAGTTTAAATAGACTGCCTCTTGTCTATAGACATTACGCCTAAGTTGCTTCAGTTGGACAGCACAAAAGCTAAGGACTGAAAATACATCAGCTACACCTTTCACTTCTGATATGCATTCCTTGGAAACTTTGACACAGTGTATTCAGAAGGCAGTTTCTAAAGGAATACAGGCCTCAGAATCCAAGAAAAAGATAAGACCACAAAGCATAAAGTCTTGGGATTCTGAAACAGAGTACTCAGAGGAAGAACGTTCAGTGTTATCCGATGGGCCATGCAACTTTGGCTTCAGTATATTGAAGAAGCAGTTGGAGCAAATGTAAAACAATCAAAGCTCCTGGAAATGTTTACTTTAGGATAGCTGTTGACTACTTTGCAGAAGCTTCGGTGGACATGGTTCGTCTGTCAGCAAGGTCAATGGCTCTGTCTGTCTTGGCTTGACGGGCCCTCTGGTTGAAGTCATGGTTCACAGACACTTCCTCCAAGACTAATTTATGCCTTCTTCCCTTTGAAGGAGAAATTTTATTTGGAGAAAGATTATACACCTTCATAAGTAAAGCATCTGGAGGAAGGAGTGTGTTCTTACCCAGAGACCAAAGAGGGAAAAAACCTAGGTTTGAGTAAGCATCTTCCAGAGATCCTTTCATTTCCCAAGGTTGTATAAGCCGGGAAAGGCGAGCACCTGAAGTACCTCTTGGAAGTTTGGAAACAAACAACAGCCAGTCCAGGTAAAAGAGCAGCCTCTTTTGGTGATCCCTTTTCCTTATAACAATAGGGATACACAGGCCCAGATAGTAGGAGGAAGGTTAAGAAACTTTTTTGAAATCTGGACATCAACCAATACATGATTCCTGTGTTCTGCAAATTGTTCAACAAAATTCAATTCACGAAGGAACCAGAAGAAATCCTTTTGTTACCTTTAAATATCCAAGCATTTAAAAAGGGACGAGTCTCATTCAAGACTATGTGGCCCAACTTCTCAAAATGGAGGCTATAGAATATGTTCCAAAGGAAGAACAAACCAAGGGTTTTTAATCAAGACACTTTTTTGGAAGTTCTGGATCTCAGAGGTCTGAATTTTTATCTTGTGAACAAGAGGTTCAAGATGGAGTCTCTGGCATCAATTATTCATGCAGTGAGAAAAAGTTCATGGCAGGAAGTTTGGCCTGTCGCAATCTCCAAGAGTTTTTACCAAGGTGTTGGTTTCCCTATTGGCAGAGATCTGGAAACTTGGGATAGCTACATATCACTATCTCAACAATATACTGATTGTGGCATAATCAGTACAAAATGCAAGAGAAGATAGCGAGGTGGTAATCATTATTCTTCAAGAACATGGTTGGATCATCAGCCCAGATTAAATCAGCCTGAACCAAAACAGGAACTGGTTTACCTGGGTGCTATATTCAGAAAGAATCTCTTACAGGGTAAGCTTACCAGTGGTAAGACAACAGAAGTCGCTTTTGTGGAACAGCTACATCCAAGGTTGCTGGCACTGGGAGGTCTGTTCCTCAAATCTTTTGGAATTAAGGGCAGTAAAAATGGCACTCCTAGGCTTTCAGGAAGACCTTCAAAAGACTGAATACAAAAACAGAGTTGGAGAATAAATGGCATTCCTTGGATCCTGTCCAGGCCTTAACAATTTACATTGAAAGGACAAAGAGCTTCAGGAAGTCAGAACATTCTCTTCATTGCCAGGAGGTTACCGAAAAGGGCAAGGTTCAAGCAAAAAAAAATTAGCAGCTGGATGTATCAGAAAGGCGTATAGAGGCGTTAAGGTTCCAGAGGGGTTAAAATGCATTCTACAAGAGCCCTGGCTAGTTCCTGGGCGGCAGAAGCTAAAGCATCAAAATACCTTATTTGCTATATGGTGAAATGGGATTCAATCAAAACTTTTGTTCGCCATTATAAAATGGACATTATGGCTTCTGAAAATACTAGATTTGAGAGAAAAGTCCTACAATCTGTTGTAGCAGATATTTAATAAATTAGTGTTTAGCAGCATACTTTTTCCCTCCCATTATTTCAGCTTTGGTGTGTCCCATTTGGTGATGCTGCCAGAAAATACTATCGGAGGTTCAATAAAAGTTCTTATCGTTAAAAATGGTGCTAATTTTGCCAATCAGATGTTAACTTTCAAATGTTAAATAGGATCTGATTGGTTGGGGCAAATTAGCACCATTTTTTAATGATAAGAACTTTTAATGAATAACCCATATGTGCAGGGGGTGTAGCTAATAAGTGCACATGCTTACAAGGCTCTTTTAAAACTACATGGGCAGTCAGTTTTACTGGCAACAACATGGATGCATTCATAGTTGCAGAATCTCTTACAGTATATGTACATAAAACTAACTTATTACAGTGTACAGGTGTTCTGGGGACAAACACTTTCACATTAGGATTTAAAAAATACGTTTCATATTGGGCACCAGACCTGAGGTCTGTTCAATCAGCCCAGCCAGGTACAAAACAAGGTGTGGCAAACTACATAATTTCAACTTTGGAACCAGGTTTAAAGGGCATGTCCACCCCCAAAACTATACTTGGGGGTGGACATTACTGGCCCTACTACGGTAAGTAGTTTATAAAAATTCTTACCTTTCATCTCTGCTCCAAATGGTCCTCCAGCAATGCTTGTCCAACGTCCAGGAAAGAGAAGTAAAGGAGGTGTCTATGAGCCATCCGGTCCTTGCTGATTCCTCAACCTCGACAAGGAATTTGACATGCGCTGTGGAGCCCTTTACTGCCCTCCCTCCCTCAATCATGATCCATCCTCTTCGGCTGTTGCACCTAGTGTGAAAAGATTTGGTTACAAGGTAGGTGTATCCACCCGGCCCTCCCTTTATTTTAAGTGAGCATTTGTTGCTCCCTATTTTTACTTATTCAGCTACACCCTAAGGGAATTTGATATATATACGTGTTGTTTCTTTTTTAGGTAGTTTATATTGAAGGTTCCTAAAGGTGATACAGGAACAAGAGTATAAACCAAGGACTAGAGATGGCCGAAACTGATGAGTTTCGTCCCGATTTCGGATTTCCGAATTTTCGGGAAAATTCGAAAATCCGAAAACGGACCCATAGAAGTCTATGGGAGAAAAAAATTCTAAAGTTTATAGCAATTTTAAGGGTTAAATAGTAATAGCAGGTTACTGTTAATAACAAAGGGACCTGGGGAATGGTCTGGGGAACCCGTAAATATAAGTAAAAGTCATTTAAAATCTGTCTTTCCTCATGATCGTGCTATTTTCGAGCTTTCGCGGGCCATTTTCGAGGGTTACCGAAATCAATAGCTACTTTCGCGGGTTACGATCACTATACATTCGGATATTACCGAAACCGGCGTGCGGTTTCGCGGATTACCGAAAGCGGCCGTTCTGCTTCCGCGGATTACCGAAAGCGGCCGATCTGCTTTCGGAATCTACTTCCTGTTTTCGGCAGCTTGTTCCTGTTTGCCCCACTATATAAGAATCTGCATCACAGCCTCACTTTGAGCCAGGATGCCTAGTATGGAGTGGCAGAGGTATATGGTGAAGAAAAACTATGACGGGATGCCGGCTGGCACCCCACATATTAAATTGCGCAAATTGCGCATCATGCGCAGTTTGCAGCGGAAGCTGCAAAGAAAATTTAATATTTCGCAGACCATCTTCCAGCTGCAGAGAAGATGGTCTGACCTAAAGAGGCAGCAGTCAAGCTATGTGACTGACATAGTAGCAGTCAAGCTATGTGACTCACCTCACATTTACCAATATTGAAATCTCATCGCCCTTCTGCTGCCCCTTTTTGTATCTTCTAGGTCTGCTTGCCGCCTGCACATCATTTGAAGTTTCCAAAGCTCTGGCATCTGTAGTGTCATCAGCAAACACAGAGAACCTTGCTCTCATGGCCGTCCCCCCCTTCTATTCATTATAACCAGATTAACAGAAGTGACCCCATACAGAACCCTGAGGGACTCCGCTTTTAACTTCAAGTCCCACATATATGTAGCTCCATTAACCACCAGTTAAAAAGACAATTACCGGAGTGTCAGGGAGATTCAATAATGCTAAATACGTTTAAAATCCAGGTGACCCAATGTAATATTGGTATAACGTAGGCTTTATGCTTATTTTACGGGGCCCCGCATGCAATAACGGACACATAATCGGCATTGCATTGCAGGAGCTCTAGGCAATGTTAAGACGCACACTTTGCATTATTGTATCTCTCTATGTATTTCCATATATATTAATGGGGTGATTGACTCAAACCACGGTGAAATGTCAAGCAGCTTTAAAAAGCTATGCTATGGGGGAAAAACATACCTATACTATCGTCATTGAATAGTAGGTGGTATAAAGGTTCGATATTGAAAAATACCGGCGTTGTTTTTAAATTAACGGTTATAATACAGTTCAAAAACGTTAGATATTTAAGATAGTCATACAGTTCTTATATTTTAAAAATGGTGCTAACTTTTGCCCCAACCATCAGATGTTAGCTTTCAACTTTTAAATAAGTTCTGATTGGTTGGACAAATTTTAGCACCATTTTAAACGATAAGAACTTTATTGAATCTCCCTGTAGTTTCTTTGTCTAGCATTCCAGTCCACTGACCGTCTGAACCAATCTCCATCTTCAGAATTTTTATGCCTTAAATGTTTTTGGGAAGGGGAAACTGAATTGGACACGTTACGGAGGTGCTGATCTAGACCCATCGCCAACTATATTAAGGACTTAGTATTGACTTAGGTATATAAAGTCTAGCAAATACCGCGCTTCGCAGCGGGATGTATTCAATACCTCACCATCTCCAGCCACACCGTGAAATTTTGGTAAAAATCTGTCCAGGCCGTTAGTGTGCCAGGAGTTTCAAATTCTATTTTCCTCCCCCCCATCACCGCCCACCCTAAAATTCAATTTTTTTTTATTCACTTGAAATTTTGGTGAAAATAACCCCCACCACCCCTCCCACGTCTGCCCCATATACCCCCCACTATCCCTCTCTGTCCACCCCCAACCCTTCCCCTTACCCTTAGCCATCCCTGCACACCTCCGTGAGGGCTTTGCCTTTTTGGTAAAAATCGGTCCAGCCGTTTAGTGGTGCAGGATTCAAAATTCTTTATTCCCCCCCCCATTCACCCCCCCCTAAAAAACATTTTTGTTAAGCCTTTCTGATAAGGAGTAATATGCTACAACATTTGTTGAAATCGGACCATATCTGTTTGTATTCATTAGATCAACGGGACTTGAATGTTAGTTTTGAAGACGTTGCGCTAGTTCATCCGACCTGCTTTCTCATTCGATCGAATGGACTTGTACAAGATCATTGGCAATTATGTACCCTGGAAAATCCAAGTATAGCATATCAACACAGGCCAGGGTTAGAGGGTGTATTGGATGGTTGCTAGAGGTGTTATTGAACGCCCAGATTACAGGTGTTCAAAACAGGCATTGTACATGGCAGACAGTTGGTGTTCGCACCCCCCCACCTCTATTTAGGCTTGGTTTCTTCTTTATTTTCACCTAAATGGCCTTCGTTAGACACCCAAACTCTCTTTAACTCAGTCACGTTCCGCCAATATGTTAACATTGCAATCTTCAAAGGTATGTCCTTTATGTCCTTAAGATGCAGGTACACAACGGCTGAGTCCCTGACCCGAGGATTTGCTTTCTGTGTCTGGCCATACGTTGATGCAGTTGCTGTTTGTTCTCCCCCACATACAAATCATGCATTCTTCCACTGCACTGCACTGCGTATATGATGTTGCTTTTCTTCTTGTTTTCGGGTATTGGGTCTTTTGGATTAACCAATTGCTGCCGCCTGACAGTGTGTTGTTCGGTTACAAGCAACAGGGATACAAGTTGTTCTCTATGCTCTGAGACCCTTATGGGATCCATTCTCGGTTTCCTTCACTGTTGTATTTGCTTTTCACCTGTTGAAGCGTCCTGTTCAGTTAAGCTCTGAGATCAGTTATCTGCCTTGTGAGTGAGGAGATGCTCTCCATCCTTGAATCTGATGACCACACTTGTGCCTAAGGGTGGTCAAACATCAATCCGATCTGTGTTGGTTGGTTTTCTCTAAACCTCTAATTCCTTTTATAATTTTCCAGGGGGGAATGCATTTTTATATGTCTTTAAAAGAACGTAATACACCAAGATTTAAGAAGTTCTTCATGCCAAGTCACTATTCACTGTCCTGACAATGCCCTATCTGCCCTTGGAGGAATGTGAAAGCAGTAGCGCAACTGCACTAGGGTTGCTCCAAGTTTTGCAGGCTTCTGGTCCAAAGTGAACGTTAATTCTGGATTTAAGCTCTGTAACACACAATCTATTGCGTATTATAAACATGTATATTTGCTGCTTAAACGCTACAAATTCACAAGTAGGTAAGGATCACAAATACCAAAACATTTGTTCCTGCAGTCTAACCAAATAACCTAAGCAAACAGCCACATATTAGCAAATCTCTAACCATGTAGTCAAACAACTTAAACAGCCTTTTGATAGGAGGTGTAATCCGGCGCAGTTCCTGTCTGTGATGATTGCAATGCACTAATCTCAGAGAAGATTTTTGTATTGCTGAACCTCGGGCATGATAGCTGCCTTGGCATATCATATTGCATCACTCCTAACTCTGTTTGTATTTCATTTGGATCACTGGACTTGAAGATTAGTTATTGAAGACGTTTTGGACTAGTCATCCGACTGGATCTCTCAATTCAGAATGACTTGTACAAGAATCTGTGGCAAATAGTCCCAGAAAAGTCCTAATTACATATGACAGAGGTTGACTAGAGACTCCACTGACATATTATATGACCTATCTAGGTTAGTTTGGCGGAGGAATTTATACTCTGCTCAATTGGCAATCACTGATTATGCCGTACACAGGTATAAAGACAGCAATGAAGAATGAAAGCGGTATATTGACACACTAAAAAGGTGAAATTTTGGGGGCTTCCTCAAAAGATGTATGAATTCATCCCAAAACTAATTATTTTTCATTTTTCAAGGGTAACGAACCTATGGGGACAAGATTACCTCCCCAGCTATGCAAGCTTTTCTGGCACCATGAATACAAATGAATGCCATCATGTTAACAATAAATAAACATGGAGTGAAAGGCACCACGGTCTAGAAAAGTTTAAAACATAACTTTAGTTACTTAGCACTCCTCAGATTTTTTAAATGGATTTATAGACAAAACATAGAGTTAGCTGGATTACTACGCGTTTCAGCCCAACAACTTCCTCGGGCCGCATCTCTCTGTAATTGTATTCCTGGCTCCTCTCAGTTTTTGAATTATATTCTTACATACTGGTAAAATTGGTAAAATAATAAATGGCCAATAAGTTCTAGCAAGAGGCTAGACCCAAAAATGGTGGGGGAACAATTGGAGAGGGCGTTATAAAACATGACAGAGGGGTCATTGGGAAGTTCTATAGGGGAAGCGAAAGTAATAAGATCTAGCCCCAATGTCCCTATTAACAATAGAATTAAGAAATGGCCAATTTCACTACATCAATTCCCCAAGTAAGGTTGTTACAGATATAATTACTCAGAATTGGACAGTCCTGACTAGTGATCACGACATTTACCCTTTAAAGAGTTAACATGTTTCTGCCTATTAGCGTGGAAAAACCTAAGAAGTTTAGTGGTTAGACAGAATTCAAGCAGAACTATGAGTCAAATTCTGGTTACCACTGAAACCGAAAAAAGGAGTTTTAAATGTAGCGGTTGTCAAGCATGCCGTATGATCTTTGTTACCAATATGGTGCGTAATACTGACGGCACCAACGAGGTGGGTGAACTGTCGTTCTGTTTGATTTGCTAATAAACACATTTTAAATCCTTGGAGTGCTCCTATTTCCATTTGTAATATACACCTCTATATACTGGCGAATAGTTATTTTATGTGTTTATTGTATTTGTTGGTTTGTAGCATATTACAAATTGGTTCATATTTGTGGAAGATATCCACCACGAACCTTGGTGTCTTTTCATGATGGTGGTCTTTTCAAATATATTGACTGCTTAGGGTCATTAATGATGGGACTCAACAGTGCCGAGTTTTAACAGTAGTGATTCTCCCGATTTAGGAAGAAGATGTTGATTTGTTTTCAAATCAATAAAAAGAGTATAAAAAATTGATATTAAAATAAAAAACAATTGCGGGTGAAGTTCGGAAGTTAGTTTAACAAACTATGTCAGGATAAGAATAGATTCCCCAGGGGTCTAAGAATTGACATAGTCACCCAGAACGAGTTTGGTCCGCAAGGAAGATAAATTGGGATTTCAGTATAATGGGAGAATAAATATCTGCTTGCTCATCTGAATCTGATGTAGCTGATACATTATACAAGGGATGAATCATCATTAAAGAGGACAGATATCCCGACTTCCCTTCACTCTCTTCCTTAGTCAGTACTTTCTATCTCCCAGGTAGGACCTAACGCTGAGTCTTCACCCATGGGTTCGCTTAACTTGTGACATATCCTACTTACTTGCCGCTCCTGTGACCCCGCCCCCTCCTCACACCGCCGAACAAGGCCATAGTAAGACACCTCTGGCACCGAGGAGGGGGCGGTGGAAGCTATAACCGGAGCACAATGTAAGTAATTATATGATGCCGCGAACCTTGGTGAGGACCTAGCATTTCATGTCCTCACTCTGGGTAGATAAGTACTGACTAGGAAGAGGGCATGAGTGAAGGATAGCTAAATTGTCCTTTAAGTAAGATTAATGAGAAAGGTAATGAAGTGAGAATCAAATGGAAAAATGTAACGCATAGTCTATGCTTGTGAAGGTTCTCATTCACCAGTCATGGTATATCTGTTGTATTCAATTAGATCAACTGGACTTGAATGTAGTTTTGAAACGTTTTCGCTAGTCATTCCGACTGGCTTTCTCAATTCAGAATGACTTGTACAAGAATCTGTGGCAATATTAGGTACCCTGAAAATCCCATTAGCATATCACAGCCAGTTGGAAGGTGTGATTGGATAGTGGCGTAAGAGGTGTTATAGGAAGCCCAGAGTAAGGTGTCTAAACAGCATTGTACATGCAGAAGTTGTGTCGAACCCCCCCCCTCTATTTTAGGCCTTGGTTGTTTCTTTATTTTCACTAATGCCTCCTCAAGTTGACCCTCCTCTTGAACCAGTACGTTCTTTTGGCCAATATGTTACATTCATCTTCAAAGGTCTTTCCTTTTCCTTAGAGCAGGTCAACGGCAGCGAGTCCGGGTGACCCGAGGAATTGGCTTCTGTGCTGAAGCCATACGTGGATCAGTGCTGTTTGGTCTCCCCCAACATACAAATCATGCATTCGTTCACTACACTGCACTGATTTTGTGCTTATCTTGTGTTTCGGTGTTTCGGATTGGGTCTTTCGGATGTCCTAATTTGCTGCCTTCAGTGTGTGTTTGGTTTAAAGCAGACAAGCATACCAGGTGTTTTTTGAAAATTCTTCTTAATTCTCGGAAGACCCGCTCTATAATGGGATGACCATTTGCTTTCTCTTGTCTCTTTGCCCCTTCACTGTTGGTATTTTTCGTGGTTCTTTTCTTTCTTTCTGCTTCTTTGACCCAGGCCCAGTCTGTATATTCCCAAGTTTTAAGGGCTCCTCTGATATTCTCAGTTCTCGTGTTGCGGTACTGGATGACACCGCAACTGTGTATCTAAAGGGTGGTGAGTCAAACATCAAATACTAACTGTGTGGTTTGTTTTCCTGTAAACCTCTACTTCCATTTACCATTCTGCCCTGACTTCTACAAGCAGTCCAAGAAAGCTAGTTTGTTGTTTTGTACCTCTTCCGTTTAATTTGATGTTTTGTCTCCACATTAATGTGTTCTGTAAAGCTTCTTTCTTCCTTCTGGTGGATCTTAACCCAGTTCTCCACATATCTTAAACCACGTGGCTGGGTGCTATGCCCCTTAAAGGTTTAAGCGCCTGTTTTTCTATCCTCCTCCATTAAAGGTTTTGCCACAATGGTGAAACTGGAGATCCCATAGCACATCCATGTTTTTGCTTTATAGACTATCCCGGTATTTGAAGAATAGGTTGATATCATGCACAAGTTCCCAGTAAGGAACACCCGCTGTTTCGGTTGAGATCGGTTCTGCTGGTAAGAGTACTAGTCTTGCGCTAGCCGTTTTCGCACCATGTCAACGCCTCCTTTGTTGGGTATACGGTGAAGAGAGATGCACATCATAGACACCACTATTCTCTTCTTTGCACCGATACTGTATCTTCATCTTTTGGTGAAATCCCTAAGAGTTATGTATGTTGAATGCTTAGAACTTCCCCCTAATGGTCGAGATGTTGGCTAGGTAGTTGGCCAAGTTGTATGTTACAGGATGTTGATGCTGCTGACTATAGGTCTTCAGCGGTGCCCCTCCCTATTATCTTTGGGATGTCATATATACTGAGATGTGCCTCACCTAAGGGTAGGAGAACGATGATACCTCCTCTATCATGGTTTATCCTTTTGAAGCAGTTGTAGTAAGTCTATGACCTTTTTCTTGTAATGGCTGGTGGGCACCCTTGTTAAGAGGCCTTATATGTGTTGTTATCGCCAGAGCATTGGTCCACCTTATCATGGAGCTGAGGTGTTGATGATACTACTGTGCATCTTCCCTGTCTGCCGGTAGAATGGTGATACTGAATCTTTCTGAGGGTGTTAAGACTCTTCTGTTTCTGTAGTGGTTCAGTTTCGATGAAGAGTTTTTTTTTTTTGTTTAACACATGGCTAGGCTGCAGATACCATTCGGCAAAGTTGTTCTGCCTCACTCTGTGGTACCTTATTATTGGGATTATTAAGGATAAGGACATACCTTTGAAGATTGTATGTTAACATATTGGCTAAGAACGTGTACTGGTTTAAGAGAGTGTTAAGGAGGCACATTTAGTTGAAATAACCAAGCCTAAATAGATGGTGGGGGGTTCGACACCAACTGTCCCCATGTGACAAATGCTGTTTTATAACACCTTACTCTGGGCGTTCCTATAACACCTCTTAGCCACTATCCAATCACACCCCTTAACACCTGCTGTGATATGCTAATTGGGATTTTCCAGGGTACATAATTACCACAATTCTTGTACAAGTCATTCGAATTGAGAGATCCAGTCGATGACTAGCGAAACTTCTTCAAGAACTAACTTCAGGTCCAGTATCTAATTGATACAAGAGATATAAACACAGAGCCTAAATTCAAAAATCCAATGTAAGTTTGAAAAAGGAAATAGACGATTTACAGAGTGAGATCAAAAGAAGGAAGAAAAAGAGTTTTTAGGCAGTGAAGATTATAAAATCAGAGTGTTAATCTCCAGAGTGAGTACGATATGATTCAATGAAGAACAGAATAGTGGATCCCTTTAGGAAAAGTAAGAAAAAGGACAAGAAAGGGAAGTGGAGAAAAAGAAAATTCAACTGTAAAGGCAAAGCCCAGATAACCAAAAAATTTGCAGGACAGGAATACAGGGTCCTTATGCAGGAACAGGTGGCAGACCCCATGACATCAGGACAGCTGAGTTTTTGGGGGGATTGCTTTATCCCCGCCCAGTCTTCTATTCGGTCTAAGGGCCTGTCATTTTCCCTACAAGTAACATGATCTTTGATCTGGTAAAAATCTTAACCCTTTGCCCATAAATGGTACTTACTACATAAATTATATGCAAAAAGATAAATCCTATATCGAGTGATGACAGAGATGCTCTTCTTAATACTCTCATAGCATTGCTAAATGTAGAGACATCTCTGGATCCCCCTAAAAGTTTACAGTTGACCCAATTATGTATAAATTGACTTGGTTCCCCTCCATCTCATCAGTCACAGTATTTTCTCATTTGTACAGTGACTCACAAAATAGGCGAAATAACCACCACGTTCCCCATCAGCTCCAACATCTTAGAATCGGAGAGATTACTATCAGGTCCCTCCACCAAATGAGGATCTGGTGATTAAAACAGCTGATAAGGAGGGGAAAGTGGTGGTCATGAATATCGAAATTGAAAATCAAAACCACGAATTTTCGAAAATTTCTAAAATTTTCAAAAAATCAAAAACGGAACAAAACTCAACAATTTTGCACATCTCTAATCTTGGGGAATGGTAGTTCTGGACTCTGGGTGATGTATGGACATCTTATCTCTTGGGCTTTGATACTTGGACTATATGGACCGTCCTCTATTTTAGCTCTGGACACAACTCGATTCAACATGGACGCATGATTTACTATCAGTTTATATACACTCGAGCCCATTATATAAGTCCAGGCATTATGTGTTTGCTGCATTTGGAGGTGCCCTGAGTTTTGTTTCTTAGAACTACCATTGGGGTTTGGATTTTGGGGGTAGGACCCTCTCCCAGTGATTGGATCTGACCATATTTAGAGTTGTATATTGGTGGGACCCTCGATGTTTTTACTGACATTTATATGTGTTAATAAAATGTTTGTTGGTTTGCAGTTTAACATGGATTGGTTATTTTTATGTGTAGAATGTTTAAGGGTCAGTGGATATGGATCATCCTTTTTATGTTCTGTGCTTATAGGTTGTAGTACTTATTGTGGGATTCTTTGGGGGGTGTACCTATTATTATGGTGTATATATACTTAAGGCTATTTATCTATAGCACCACCTGTTCCAGTAGCCATGCTATATACTCATTTAGGAGTTGCTCTCCATTATACTAAATGTTAGGTGGATATAGTTTATGGTTTTAGGTTCAAAGTTGCAAAACCTCATGACAAATCAATATTTCCACTCAATATCAATCTCACACATACTGGTATATACATGGTATGCCCCATGCATGGGTGTACACCAATTTACCCTGAATAGGACCCTGAATAATATCATATATCTTTAAAATAAAGCAGTGCTCTAATTTAGACATTGGCCAGCAAACAAACCCCAAAGGAGGCACTAATACACTTTGGGGATGTGATCTAATTGCAAACTCCCTAACCTAGGAAATTACTCAAAATAATAGTTTTTTGGTTTACCCTTGAGTGACCTTCATAATTTTTGCATCAAAATTAGAAAGCAACTGCTTCCTAGAATTTTAAGTATATAATAAACCCTAGGACAGGATGAATACATCCTCGAATCTTACGAGAGTTTAGTGCCAGTTTTATCATGACTACAGTTTCCTTATCTTTTCAGATTCACTTTTGTCTGGTGATTGTGGCTGCTGGATTGGAAAAATCCAATGTAATGTAATACCAATATACAAAAAAAGGTAGTCCTTCTCATTCCCAGCATGGTAAACTATAGACCTGTAAGCCTAACATTAGTGGTAGGGAAGGTGTTAGAAGTTTGTCTCCAGAACTGATCTTATTAGTATAGAGTGTTCGAAACTGTGAGTTTCATTCCTTTTCGAATATTTTAAAATTTTCGGAAAGTTCGAAATACGAGTTTCGGTTTTTCGATAATCGGCTACTTTCAAATTTTCAAAATCGTCTACCCTGGTATTGATATCACAAACAGAGAGTGGTGGTCAATGGGTTCTTAGTTAATCCTCAGGGCTCCATACTGGGGCCACTTCTGTTTTAATCTTTATAAATGACTTAGAAGGGGGCGTGTTGAGAGCAAGGTCTCTGTGTTTGCTGGATGACACTAAATTATGCAGGACTTTTGAACTTCGCAAAAATGATGTGCAATTGCTGCAACTGACCTAGATAGATTATCAAATGGGCACAGAATGGCAGATGGGATTCAATTGTTGATAAATGTAAGGTGATGCATTTGGGGTTTTAACATCCTTGTGCCACCTACCCCATAATAACTCTGTGTTAAGTAAATCTCTACAGGAAAAGATTTGGGTTAGCTTTAGCAAACAATCCAGACAGCAACAGCTAGAGCTAGCAAGATACTGTCTTATATAAGAAAGGAATGATTCACAAGATAAAATATTATTCTCCCTTACTACAGTTCCCCTCAATCCCATGCCCTCTTTCCTACTGAACACTGTACATCAGGCATCTCTCCCTCCCCTATACTAGCCCACATACTCACACCTCCTTGTCATCTGGTATGTTCCCTCCTCCTTTAAATACGCCCATGTAAACCCACACTCATAGCTTCCCTTAATCCCAATGGTCTTGCTAACTACTGCACAGTCTCTCTCTACCGATGCTTAAGCTACTGGAACCTCTTCTTTTCTCCTCTTCTGTATCGCTATTATCATCACTCTCATAACTTAACTGGACCCCTTGCAGTCGGGGTTTCTTCCTGCAAACCCTACGGAGAAGGCTCTGTGCAAAGTTGTGGAATGACCTTCAGGCTGCCATTCCAAGGTCTCATCCTTCTAGACCTCTCCTCTGCTTTCGACCACGAAGATAATTTTCCTCCTAATGCAAATTATTCACTTCTTGGGCATCCTTAATGAAGTGGCATCCTGGCTATGGTCCTACCTCTCGAACAGAATCTACTCTGTGTCATCTATACAAGGCAAAGCCCTCACTCACTCACTCACTCACTCATCACTAATTCTCCAACTTGCCGTGGAGCAGAGCGCTTAAATTTGGCAGGCTCATTCATTGCACCTTACTTCAAAGTAAGCACGTTTTGTTTCGAAATTCCACCCGGTAACGCCCTCACTCACTCACTCACTCACTCATCACTAATTCTCCCACTTCCGTGGAGGCAGACGGATTTAATTTGGCATGCTCATTCATTGCACCTTACTTACAAAAGTTAGCACGTTTCGTTTCGAAATTCCCCGGTAAACCCTCACTCACTCACTCATCACTATTCTCCAACTTGCCGTGGATGCAGGCGGCCTTAATTTGGCAGGCTCATTCTTGCACCTTCTTTACAAAAGTTAAGCATGTTTCGTTTCGAATTCCACCTTAACGCCCTCACCTCACCTCACTCACTCACTCATCATAATTCTCCCAACTTGCCGTGAGGCAGACGGATTTAAATTTGGCAGGCTCATTCATGCACCTTCCTTACAAAAGTTAAGCAGGTTTTGTTTCGAAATTCCACCTGTAACGCCCTCACTCACTCACTCACTCATCACAATTCTCCAACTTGCCGTGGAGGCAGACAGCTAAATTGGCAGGCTCATTCATTGCACTACTTACAAAAGTAAGCAGGTTTGTTTCGAAATTCCACCTGAACGCCCTCACTCACTCACTCACTCACTCATCACTAATTTCTCCAACTTGCCGTGGAGGCGACAGCTTAAATTGGCAGGCTCATCATCATGCACCTTACTTACAAAAGTTAAGCAGGTTCGTTTTAAATTCCACCTGTAACGCCCTCACTCACTCACTCACTCACTCATCACTAATTCTCCAACTTGCATGGAGGCAGACGGCTTAAATTTGGCAGGCTCATTCATTGCACCTTACTTACAAAAGTTAAGCAGGTTTCGTTCGAAATTCCACCTGTAACGCCCTCACTACTCATCTCTAATTCTCCAACTTGCCGTGGAGGCAGACGGCTTAAATTTGGCAGGCTCATTTCTTGCACCTTACTTACAAAATTTAAGCGGTTTCGTTTCGAAATTCCACCTGTAACGCCCTCACTCACTCACCTCACTCATCTCTATTCTCCAACTTGCCGTGGAGGCGCCGGCTTAAATTTGGCAGGCTCATTCATTGCACCTTACTTAAAAAGTTAACAGGTTTCGTTTCGAATTCCACCTGTACACCCTCATTCACTCACTCACTCATTCACACTAATTCTCCAACTTACCGTGGAGGCAGACGGCCTTAAGTTTGCAGGCTCATTCATTGCACCTTACTTACAAAAGTTAAGCAGTTTCGTTAGAAATTCCACCTGTAACGCCTCACTCACTCACTCACCATCATCACAATTCTCCAATTGCCGTGGAGGCAGACGGCTTAAAATGGCAGGCTCATTCATGCACCTTACTTACAAAGTTAACGGTTTCGTCGAATTCCACTGTACGTGAGTATCTACATTGCACAGACCATTTTGTATGCATAACTCCTTTACCAGTAAAAGGTTAACGAAATATTTTTTTTTTAGAGTGGGGGTGAATGGGGGGGGAATAGAATTTTGAACTCTGCACACTAACGGCTGGACCATTTTTACCAAAATTTCAGGGTGTGCAGGGACGGCTGAGGTGTAAGGAGAGGGTTTGGGGGTGACAGAGAGGAAATGGGGGGTATTGGGGGCGGACGGGAGGGGTAGTGGGGGTTATTTTCTCCACTGTCACATCCCCGTTTACATGCTGTCCTGCATCAACATTGCCAGAAGAGAACGCTCATCCGACACCAAAACAAGAGGGGGGGGAATAAATTTTGAAACTCTGCACACTACGGCTGGACCAATTTTACAATATTTCAGGGTGTGTGCAGGGACTGGCTGAGGTGTAGGCAAGGGTTTGGAGGGTGGACAGAGAGAATAGTGGGGGGTATTGGGGGCGGAAGGCAGCTCTTCATTGCACCTTCTTACAAAAGTTAAGCAGGTTCGTTTCAATTCCCACTGTAACGGTGAGTATCTGACATTGCACCAGACTTACGGTTACCTAGCTTACAAGCTATACAAATTATATATGGTTGGTCTGATTTCAACCAAATTTTGTATGCATATACTCATTACCAGTAAAAGGTTAACAAATATTTTTTTTAGGTGGGGGTGAATGGGGGGAATAGAATTTTGAACCCCTGCCACTAACGGCTGGACCGATTTTTACCAAAATTTCAGGTGTGTGCGGGGACTGGCTGAGAACCAACATTGCAGAAAGCCACCAACCAACTCCGTTATTGCAATTAGCATAGTCTCCACTGTCACATCCCCGATTACATGCTGTCCTAGCATCAACATTGCCGGAAGAGAAAGCTCATCCGAACACCCAGAGCATGCGTTACAATTACAGCGAAACATAAACAGATTTTTTCTGTGGTTGTTATTATAATTACAGCAATCTTGATACATTTTTGCTTTCTTACTAAAAAGGTTAATTCAATACATCTCCACTGCGAAGCGCGGTTATTTTGCTAGTATGATAATAAAACATCCCTCTGGTTCCTATTAGTGTAGGGGTCCGCAATAGCGCTGCTCTTGGGACTCCAGTTGTTTTCCCTCTATACTATTTCCCCAATTACCCTATTCAATCAGCGCCTTGCTTAGAGGTTTTCATTGATTCCTCTCTCTCCTTTTCTAATCAAATTAACTACAGTACGTTGCTAAAACCCTGACGCTTTTTTCTTCATAACAATGCTAAACCATAGATTTCTCTCTCTTCCGACTACGCTATGCTTTCCATCTCCTCCTATCCAATCACACCTGTACTATTGTAACCTTCTGCTTTCTTTGGTCTTCCTACTTCCAGTCTTTATCCACTTCATCTGCTGCACACAGTCTCACTCTCTAACAATCAGGAAATTAATTTCTCTCTGTACCGCACATTACCTGGCTCCCATTAAACGACGCATTATCCAAAATCCTTCTCTTAACATTTAAATCCCTTCACTCTGCTGGTTCTTCTTATATTTCTTCTCTTGTGTCCCCATATGTCCCTGCTCGTACCCTCCGCTCATCACAGAAACACTCCTGTACAGACCCCCACTAACCATCTATTATACAGACCCCCCCACTCACACTGCTCCTCTCACCTTAAACATTTTTTCTCTGTGGTTCCCATCCTCTGGAATCTATTCCCCTCTCTCTACATCAAGAAACCTCAATAAACAAGTTTTAATCTAACCTTTCATCCTATCTATCTTAGCACAGCACAACATTGGACTGCTGACACTGCACCAGTTTTAACTCTAGCACCCCACTTACTATGTATTTGTATGCTATCCACCTAAGTAGATTTAAACTCTATGGGGCGGGACCCTCTTTCCTCATGTTACATTTTACAGCACTTGTAATATTCATGATGCACAAATGTATTTATTTATGTAAATATGCAGGAGTGGAGTGTGCATGATAAACCCTGATTGCAAGGGGTCCATAGTTTGAGAATTAAGATAATTAGTTATACGAGATAAGACAAGATGTTCCAGTAGCTTAGAGGCATTAGTAAAAGGGAGGACTGGGCGGTAGTAAGCAAGACAATAGGGGTCAAGGAGGATTTCTTGATTTCCTGAGCTATCCTGAGGACTGGAATCTGCATACGGATGGACTTTTATTTATGAAGTAGTCAGCAAAGTCTTGGGGAGAGTGTGGAGAGAAGAGAATCAGTTGGTCGAGGGAAAGGGGTTAAAGATGACATACACACAATAAGGGGGATCAAAAGAAACAGGAGAGTGTTGGGCAGAAAAAAAATAAAATCAGTACTAGGTAGGGTTAGTTTCAAAAGATGAGACGAGAGGTATTTAGTGAAGGCATTATCCAGAAAGTGACCGTTCTTATGCGTACCGGTATTTGTCCCACTGACGAAGATCAAATAGAATGTTAAGTATAGAAAAAGAGAGGGCGAAAATAGAGCAGAGTTGTCAATGTGACGGTTTAAGGTTCGTACACACGTGCACGATGAGTACAAACTTCTTCCGAACGAATAGGCCCGTGTATGGGCCCTTATTTGCCGAATGGCTGGGACCATTGCCACGGGCCGATTATACACAGGCCGATTATCGTCCAGAACGAACGTTCATACACATCATGCATCGCGGGTCGGGACCCCACATCGCACATGTGTTAATGAACCTTTAGTCACCAAGAATTTAAACCCCCATAGAGAGGAAGAAGGAAGCCTGGTCTGAGAGTAATGTAGCTGGGGGAGTCATGAATGGGGTTCTGTATACCACACAGCAATAGGCAGCACAAGGGTACGAAACCTGATATGTGAGATGGATTTAAGTTTGTGTCATTTATTGTGTTAGACCGATATAAAGTGTGGTGTTGGTGAAGAGCTGATAAAGTAATGGGAGCAGTGAGAGAAGGTGGAAAGAAGAGATGGTGAGATATAAATAGAGTGAGGACAGTGGTATGGTAGAGAGAGAGATGAACTGAGCTTGGGGAACAAGGTAAAAAATAACAGTGAGACAACAGATATAGTAAAGACATTTCTGTTAAGCAGGGAAGGATTTGGGTCAATGTACCAAACTGCTTCAGTTAATGATTGTTCCAGAATTGCTGGTCCTATGTGTTGCTCTCCTTGTTAAACTCCTCTTTCACTTAGCCCAAGATTCACTTTGCATATAGATTGTGTTTGTACCACGCTTTAACCCCCAGCAATAATCTCCCCCTTAACAGATCTAAACTAAAAGCAAAAATTCAGACAAAGGACTGGGAATTATCTAATTAGCCAATCAACATGCTAATAAATAAGTGTCTGTGTCTGGAATGGGAGAGAACCAGTTTAAACTAAGAGAGCAAAGTGTTACAACAAAAAGGTAAATTACATAAATTGATACCATTATAGAGTAAGAGTATATGGCATAAAATAATAATAACAGATGAAGGTTGGTAATAATTGAGAAATAGTATAAACCTATACCAGAGATATGACAAATGCTGGTTCCAGGACAGACATTGCAGGGAAGTATGGTTAAAATTGAAAAATAGTATAGAACCCATACTAGAGATATGAATATTGCTGGTTCCAGAAAGAAATTGCAGTGAAGGTTGGTAAAAAGTAAGAATAGTATAGAACCCATACAAGAGATGTGATTAATGCTGGTTCCAGGAAATATTTGCAGGAAGGTTGGTAAAAATTGAGAAATAGTATTGAACCCATACCAGAATATGATTAATGCTGGTTCCAGGAAAAATATTGCAGAAGTTTGTAAAAATTGAGAAATAGTATTGAACCATACCAGAGATATGATTAATGCTGGTTCCAGGAAGATATTGCAGGGAAGGTTGGTAAAATTGAGAAATAGTAATTGAACCCATACCAGAGATATGATTATGTCTGGTTCCAGGAAAGAATATTGCAGGGAAGGTTGGTAAAAAGTAAAGAAATAGTATAGAACCCATACCAGAGATATGATTAATGCTGGTTCCAGGAAAGAATATTGCAGCGAAGGTTGGTAAAATTGAGAAATAGTATGAACCTATACCAGAGATATGATTAATGCTGGTTCCAGGAAAGAATATTGCAGGGAAGGTTGGTAAAGTAAAGAAATAGTATAGAACCCATATCAGAGAAATGATTAATGCTGGTTCCAGGAAAGAATATTGCAGGGAAGGTGGGTAAAAAGTAAAGAAATAGTAATAACCCATACCAGAGATATGATTAATGCTGGTTCCAGGAAAGAATTTGCAGGGAAGGTTGGTAAAAATTGAGAAATAGTATTAAACCTATACCAGAGATATGATTAATGCTGGTTCCAGGAAAGAATATTGCAGCGAAGGTTGGTAAAAAGTAAAGAAATAGTATAGAACCCATACCAGAGATATGATTAATGCTGGTTCCAGGAAAGAATATTGCAGCAAAGGTTGGTAAAAATTGAGGAATAGTATTGAACCTATAGCAGAATATGATTAATGCTGGTTCCAGGAAAGAATATTGCAGCAGGTTGGTAAAAATTGAGAAAGATTTTGAACCCTACCTGTTGGAGAGGAGAGAAAGAAATGGTGTTCATTCCATTACTTCTTTTTTATTCACTTAACCCAAGATTCATTTTGCACATGGATTCAGTTTGCACTGCACTAACCCTCATCATTCAGCACATTTTACTTTTTCACAAAAATGTTTTTTGAAATTGTGGCTAATCCCAGAGGATAATTGAAAAAAAAACCCCAAACATAGGAACTTCAAGTGTCCTTGGTAGAGATGTACTTTGGTTCTAATAGAACCAGTTTCGATTCGAATTCCGGCGGTTTCGAAGTCCCAACGAAACTTTCGGAACTCCCGGATTTTTCGAAACTCGAATTTTCCGAGTTTTCGATTTTTATCGTAAATTCGATATTTATCGAAAGTAGATGAATATCGAAATCGAAAGTAGATGATTATCGAAAATGGAATCGAAAACGCAATAATCATCGAATTTATGGAAATGACTCGCCACATGACCTAAATTCACGAACCACAGTGGTGCCAACCCCCTGGGTATAAAAGGAAACCTTTCAGACACCATTTTGTCAGTGTGTTGGAGAGTTTAGTTGGAGAGCTATAGTGTTGGAGTTTGGAGAGATTTTTTCGTTTTTTGAGCGAACTTGAGCTTTGATTTTGTGGATTTCAGTGTGGTGGGTTAACACTGCTGTATCCCCCCCTATGTTCACACATTGATAAAACCAAAAGTCCTTTTAAGGACTACTGTGAAACCAAAAGTCCTTTTAAGGACTAACCCATCTTTTATCCTTTGGACAATTTTCTGTGAGTCCTTTTAGAGGGCTTTGTGTGTTTTATTTCTCTGTCTGTATTAGTGTATACAGTATACAGTATATATATACAGATATATAGGGAGAGCAAATGCCAGGCAGGAAGAGAAGAAGTGCCTCTGCACGTGATGTTAGAGGCAGAGGTGGGCCCATGCAGTCTGCTGCTGCTGGCGGAGCCACCTGGCCCTTCACAGGGCAGGGCAAACTTGCCTGATATGTTCTGGGGTAGCCGGGCTAGGGCTATTAATATCCTGATCAAGGAAGGCAGGTAGTCGACTGGATTACCCAGCCTTCCCTTCCACCTCCTCACAGGCACAGGACAGCCGAGCTGCCACCACTGATTGTGCCTGCCCCTCCCTCCCCTTTGGCTCCTACTGTGGGCAGGAACCTATCCTGTCTATCAGGAGTTTATTGACCACATGGTCCAAACCTTCGGGGATCCGGAGGAGGAGTCAGAGGAAATGTTTTCCCACACCATGTGTGGCCTAGTGTGGTCGAGGAGGAGCTTTGCACTACGCACAGTCCTACCTGACGCCTGTGGCAGAGGAAGAAAGTGTTCAGTGCACAGGGGGACAGGAGGCTGAGCTTATCACGCAGCAGTCCAGAGATAGCAGCCAGGGAACTAATATAGGGGGCGAGGTTCCAGCTGAAGCTGCTCATTTTGTGACACAGCCTCCAGTGATGAGGGGTGATCGTGGACGATATGTCACGGACCGTTCATGGTGCCCAGTGGGAGAGGAGGAGGAGGAGAGTGTGTCTGAGGGAAAGCGCTCAGAGCATTAGCCTGTACCCAGAGGCAGGACTGGGGTCAGGGCAAGGCAGCAGCAGCAGTGCACCTAGTACTGCCGTGGAGGCAGGACACCATTAGCATCTGTGCCAGTGCTCCACAACAGCAGTGACCTCTGCTCCAAGGCGGACCAGTGGCTCAGCAGTGTGGGAATTTTTCACCTTGGCTCCAGGTGATGCACGGTTGCGGTGTGCATCTTTGCCTGCAACGTATTAGCCGTGGGAAGACCACCTCTAACTTAGGGCCAGACATCTATGAGGAAGCATATGGTGCTGCACCACAGAGCTCGGTGGAGCACATACAAAGAATGTACAGGCACCTGCACGTTCCCTTCCTTATGCCTAAGGAGCCACCACTCCTCCCCCTCCAGCTTCATCAGATGCTTCACCATGGAAGTTAGGGAGGAGAGACAGCCTTTGGCCCCAGCAGCGGTTGTTAAGAGGCGCCTTACACAGCTGCTGGTTCGTCCACTAAAAGGCGGTCTCTCTTCCCCAGTTATTGGAGCGAAGACAGAAGCTATCCCCCAGTCACCCCCAGCACACGCGTCTCACTGCCGGCTTAGCAAAACTTCTGGCGTGGCAGCTGCTACCATTCAGCCTGGTAGACAGTGCAGCATTCAGAGAGTTTGTGGCTATTGGCAACCCCAGTGGCAAGTCCCTGGCCGTAATTATTTTGCCAAGAAGGCAGTACCAGCCCTGCACAAACACCTGCAGGGCAATATAGCTGCTTCGCTGGACCACAGTGTGGCAAGTGTGTCCACCTTACTATGGACTCGTGATCCAGCAAGTATGGTCACGGGCGGTCTGTCTTTTACTGCCCAGTGGGTCACGCTGCTAGCCGGCAGAGACGCAGCACGGGGCACAAGTGGGGAGATGGTGGTACCACCACGTATTGGTGATATGCCAGTCCCACCACCTCCTCCTCATCTGGTGAGTCTCTTGGAGAGGCCTGTGCCCCCCTAGAGCCTATTCTTCTCTGCCAGGTGAGAAGGTGCCATGCAGTTTTGCAGCTTCTGTGCCTTGGTGTAGGAGCCACACTGGGCCAGAGTTGCTGGCAGCACTGCAAGGGCAAGCTGAGAGGTGGCTGACCCCCCGCCACCTCTCAGTAGGCAAGGTCGTGTGTGACAATGCCACTAATATCATCTCTGCCCTTCGCTTGGGCAAAGTCACACACGTTCCTGCCTGGCCCATGTTCTCAACCTGGTTGTCCAGCGGTTCCTTAGCAAGTACCCTGGCCTGCAGGATGTACTGAGGCATGCTAGGAGGGTGGCCAGCCACTTCAAATGGTCATACACTGCCACAGCTCGTCTGTCAGAGTTCCAGCAGCAGCACCAGCTGCCGCAGAACCGCTTGATATGCGACACCCCCACCCGCTGGAACTCTAGTCTCATGATGATGCTGAGGCTGCTCCAGCAAAGGCGAGCCATCATGAACTATTTGTACCATTCAGTACAAGATCAGGCTCTGGGGACCTGGGTTTCCTGTTACCCAGGCAGTGGCGGCTGCTTAGGGATGCTTGTCGTGTCTTGCGCCTTTTGAGGAGGCCACCAGGATGGTAAGCCGTGATGATCCACCATCTCGATACCATCCCTCTGGTATTCCTCCTCGAACACACGCTACGCGGCACCCTTGACAGGGCACTAGCCGCAGAGCAGCAGCTACGTGAGAGGAGGATGACAATACCGTGGCTCTTTCTGAGCCCAGGGATCACGGTACAGAGCAGCCTTCTGATGAGGAGGAGGAGGAGGATTTGTTGACCTGGAACAAGTGGAAATGGGGCATTCTTTCTAGGGGACACTTCCACCCTCCCAAGTACCACATGTCATCCGTGGTTGGGGAGAGGTTGAATCCGACACTGTAGTCCTTAGTGACACCAGAGGACATGGGGTCCTCTGAGCAGGCAATTTGCGTCAGATGTGCTCCTTTATGTTGCAATGCCTGTGCAAGGACCCCGGATTAAGCCATCAAGGAGAAGGATCATTACTGGTGGCCACCCTTGTAGATCCCCGCTACAAGGTAAAATGTCTGAGTTCATCCCAGCATCTCAGAGGGAGGGAGGAATGCAGAACTATGAGGCGTTGCTGTTGCGTCACCTCTGTTCTGCCTTCCCAAGTGCTAGCAGGCCGACAGCACCTGATGTTGGGGATGCACAGGGCTCACGTCCCCCTGTGCCTGAGAGGAGGAGCAGTCGAGGCGGTCTCGCAGCCAACTTCCGACTATTCTTCCAGCCGCAGTTGCCAGGACCATCTACTGGCAGCTCCAACAGGCAATCCTCAGTCGCCAGGTCACTGACTACATCGGATCCAGGGCCGGTGTAGACTCATCATGAGACTGAGGATCCACTGGACTATTGGGTGGCGAGGCTTGATATCTGGCCGGAGTTGGACACATGTGCCATTGAGGTCCTGTCCTGCCCGGCATCAAGTGTCCTTTCGGAGAGGACCTTCAGTGCAGCAGGGGTGTTGTTACGGAGAGGAGGACTCGTCTCTCTACTGAGAATGTGGACCGTCTGACATTCATTAAGATGAATGAGCGTGGATCACATCTAGTACAGCATCCCTGTGACTGAAGGCCTGTTGCCCCTTGCTACCCATCTGCTCCTTCCCACTACCTCAGTGTTCACCTTGAGGCCTGCTAATGCCAGCTCATCTGGCAATCGCTAATTTTTCTATTTGGTAGGGTCATGTATGGTCCTACCTCGCCTACCTCATTTAAGCTGTGTAACGGCTAATTTTTCCAGTGTAGGGTCAGTTATGTGTGGCTCTATTATCATGGCTACTAGCTATACTAAAGCTATATTTCATGGTCACTAAGTTAAGAACAGCTGCCTGTGGCTATGTTTCTTACCTGTGGGTCAATCCTGCCTGGTCCATGCCAAATGTTACACCCTTGTGGTGTCACCTGTTTTGACCATTGTGTACAGCTGCACCATTACTCTGTGGCTAATGTTTCTTCTTACCTGTGGGGTCAATCCTGCCTGGCCCATGCCAAATGTTTACACCCTTGTGGTGTCACTGTTTGACCATTATATACACTGCACCAGCTACTCTGGCTAATCTTTCTTACCTGTGGGTCAATCCTGCCTGGCCCATGCCAAATGATTACACCCTTGTGGTGTCACCTGTTTTGACTAACTAACTAAGTGGTCCAGCTCCTGTACTACAGTGTGCCTGGGATGGTATAATTATGTTGCAGTAAATTATAAAGACAACATTTTAAAGGTAAAGAATAGAATATATATTATTAATATATATATTATATATATATATGTGTTGTATGTATGCTATAAAAAAAACTATTTACGAAAAAAAAAAAAAAAATCTTTTTAAAAACGCAACTTCCCGCTGCAGCCCCGAATGTTGCGTGCCATACAATCTATGGCCCTCTCATACGGGCCATAGGGCCATCATCGTCACCGTGGATGGTGTTGGTGCTGGTGGCGATGCAGGGGATGGGCCGGGCTCCTGTGCTACCATTTCTGTAAGATTATATAAAAAAATAAATATATTAATATACGGTAGAAACAGCTTTGCCGCACTTTAATGCTTTTAACACTTTATATAACAATCAGGGTAGGCCACACTAACTCGTTTTTACGTTACGCACTCAATTTCACTCGCGATTTTAAATACCATGGAATCACGGGAATGCACAAATTCTTGTGATTTCCAAGCACGTGCGATTGCACATGCCTGTCCATTTTGGTAACACATGCGATCACCATTTTTTTTGCAAATTGCTTGCGTTAATATTGAAATGCGTGTGCAAATGCGAGACAATGAACCGGAATTGCGTGCACGCTTCAATGCGTTGCAGTGTGCCTCAGCCTCAAGGTCGAAAAAAAATGCTAAAACTGTGATACTTGCCTTGTGGTGGTGCCGGAGGCTGAAAGCGAGGAGGAAGGAGTAGAAGGAGGAGTAGAAGGAGGAGGAGGAGTAGAAGGAGGAGGAGGAGTAGAAGGAGGAGGAGGAGTAGAAGGAGGATAGAAGGAGGAGGGGAGGAGTGAGTGGCGTGGACCCTTCAGTCTCTGTATCATCCCTCTCTGTAAGATTATAAAAAAAATAAACTCAATTGATATGACGGTGGGCGACAGCTTTGCTGGGCTTTTTAATGCCCCACCAATTTATTCATTACAATATTAACATTAGGGTGAGGCCACACTGCAACGCACAGGAATCGCGCACCAAATCGCGAGCGTTATCGCACGCGATTGTGTGCGCGATTGTTTTGCGTTCGCGTTTTGCGCATGCGTTTTCGCCTTTTTGCATTATGGAAATGCATGCGTTAACGTACCAAAACCGGTGAACGCATGCATTACCAAAACGCGAACGGACCCAATCACATGCGCACCGGAAATCGCTGGAATTTTCGCATTCCCGCGATTTCCATTTTAGTGAAAATTGCGGGTGCTACGCGAAGCGCGTGTGCAAACGCACGAAAACGCGCTAGTGTGGCTAGCGCTAACTAACATTTATAGCTAATGGCTGGCATGCAATAAACTTTTAAAATAACAAAAGTTTCTCTGACAATTATTTATGTGTGTACAAAAAGTACAAATAAATGAGATAATATTTTATATAAACATTTATATACAATCAAAGCAAAAAAATGTCTAAAACTGTGAACTTGCCTTCCGCTCTTTGCTATGTCAGTCACATAGCTTGACCGCTACTATGTCAGTCACATAGCTTGACCGCTACTATGTCAGTCACATAGCTTGACCGCTACTATGTCAGTCACATAGCTTGACTGCTACTATGTCAGTCACATATACTTGACTGCTGCTATGTCTTCACATAGCTTGACTGCTACTGAAATCGATCCATGCTTTCGAGGGTTACCGAAATCAATAGCTACTTTCGCGGGTTACGATCACTATACATTCGGATATTACCGAAACCGGCGTGCGGTTTCGCGGATTACCGAAAGCGGCCGTTCTGCTTCCGCGGATTACCGAAAGCGGCCGATCTGCTTTCGGAATCTACTTCCTGTTTTCGGCAGCTTGTTCCTGTTTGCTCCACTATATAAGAATCTGCATCACAGCCTCACTTTGAGCCAGGATGCCTAGTATGGAGTGGCAGAGGTATATGGTGAAGAAAAACTATGACGGGATGCCGGCTGGCACCCCACATATTAAATTGCGCAAATTGCGCATCATGCGCAGTTTGCAGCGGAAGCTGCAAAGAAAATTTAATATTTCGCAGACCATCTTCCAGCTGCAGAGAAGATGGTCTGACCTAAAGAGGCAGCAGTCAAGCTATGTGACTGACATAGCCCAACAGAGCGGAAGGCAAGTATCACAGTTTTAGACATTTTTTTCTGCTTTGATTGTTATATAAAATGTTTATATAAAATATATCTCATTATTTGTACTTTTTTTGACACCATAAATAATTGTCAGAGAAACTGACAAGTATTCGCCGCGCTCCTAGTGCAACGGCTTCTTCAGGGTCCTGATTTCCATGGTATTTAAAATCGCGAGTGAAATTGAGTGCGTAAACACGTAAAAAACGAGTTAGTGTGGCCTACCCTGATTGTTATATAAAGTGTTAAAAAGCATTAAAAGTGCGGCAAAGCTGTTTGTACCGTCATATTAATATATTTTATTTTTTTATATAATCTTACAGAAATGGTAGCACAGGAGCCCGGCCCATCCCCTGCATCGCCACCACCCCGTCTGGTTTATTTTAGATTTTATTTGGCAGCCAGCTGGTAGTACTATTAATGATATTATTAATGGTGGTTTTAGTGGGTTATTTTATAAAAAACCAGTGTAATTATACATTTATTCTCTGAATAAAAGAATGATTGATATCCTTAATTATTTAGTGTATATATATTATTTAAACTAATGTTGTTCTTTTTATCACTAAGGGGAATATTTACTATTGTTCTTTAGGTATTTATTTAAACCTGCAACCTCATGAATCCTATTTTGCTAAAAGCAAGCATAAAAGTGCTATGCAACCAGAGCTAATATAGATTGTCAGTACATTTGAACTTTATCTTTTATACAAACATATGGAAACTAACAAACAGCAGTAAAATCAGCTATACCCAGTTTACCAAGGCAGCAGTACCAAATGGGTTAATTCCCTGCAATGCAACTGGACAGGAAGTTAAAAGAACAAGTATAAAAGTCCCTCCCCCATCACACCTGTTCTTTTTCTTCCTGTCCATATGCACTATAGGCAGTTTGTTAGCTTCCAAACCATCACATCAGAGTTCTCTCCAATCTCTCCTGACTGATGCTCCTCCTTGTTGCCTCCATTGGTGAGAGCCTGTGGGAAGGTAGGCCCATAGGTGACCGGGTCTGAGGCCATTCAGCTGCGTCCACGCACGCTATGTCTTGTTCAAGATGGCCGACATGAAGGACGTTGTGGTATCATCCCGCTGTTTGAGATTGGCCTGCAGATTCCTTTTGCTGATTGGAGGTTGGGGCTGTAGTACACTCCCTTTGGGGTGTGTATGTTTGTTTGCAGCATGTGACTAGATTTTTACCTGTTTGTCGCTCCTTTTCAATAGAGTCTCTACACACAAGGTAGTATTTTATTTGTTTAGGCTACTGCTACATTTATTGTGTTTTTAGTACTTTTTTTTTAAAAAAAGAAGAAATGTGTTTTTTGTCCGTTTGAATAAAGGACTTATTATTTGTTATTTTTTTCGCCAGGGCTAATATGTGTTATGTTTACCCTTGCTTAGTTTTCTTTGTTGTCTCATTTTCAGTATGGAATCTGGTAGTAATGCAAAGAGTCACCCCAAGGGATCCAGGTGAGCTGGGTGAGTATGTAAAAAAGAGTCTTAGGCTTGTTCTTATGGCTGTCATTTTTCTTTAAAACAAAAATAAATGTATATTGGATACAGTGTTTTGGTGTGTCCGATTTGATTACACCCCACTATTATATGTCCTAAAGAAAGGACTTACTTAGAGTCTATAGGAGTCCAGGTGTATGTACCCCGGACCTTATCACTTGCGGTGCTCCCCTATGTCCTCTCGGGTTGCAAATCTGTAAGTACTTTACTAAGTGGCTGGTGTGTTACACATTATACTCTGACTCAGTGCTCCTCCTCGTCTGTGGCCCGGTGCTGTCTACCCCAAACCCCTCGCTTCATCCACACTAGGAAATCTCCTCACTGGCATTTCTGCACTCCGCCTGACGCTGGACCGATGTATCCACCCGGGTAAATGTTTTTTTAAACATAGCTTTTTTTCAGAGTTACACATAAAACAAGCGTACAAACAGACTCGCCTGAAGAGTTTCGGATGTATGTCCATCCTTACTTATAGGCTCCTCTGCTCGTCATACCAACCTCAGTTTAAATAGACTGCCTCTTGTCTATAGACATTACGCCTAAGTTGCTTCAGTTGGACAGCACAAAAGCTAAGGACTGAAAATACATCAGCTACACCTTTCACTTCTGATATCATTCCTTGGAACTTTGACGCAGTGTATTCAGAAGGCAGTTTTCTAAGAATACAGGCCTCAGAATCCAAGAAAAGATAAGACCACAAGCATAAAGTCTTGGGATTCTGAAACAGAGTACTCAGAGAAGAACGTTCAGTGTTATCCGATGGGCCGTGCAACTTTGGCTTCAGTATATTGAAGAAGCAGTTGGAGCAAATGTAAAACAATCAAAGCTCCTGGAAATGTTACTTTAGGATAGCTGTTGACTACTTTGCAGAAGCTTCGGTGGACATGGTTCGTCTTCAGCAAGGTCAATGGCTCTGTCTGTCTTGGCTTGACGGGCCCTCTGGTTGAAGTCATGGTTCACAGACACTTCCTCCAAGACTAATTTATGCCTTCTTCCCTTTGAAGGAGAAATTTTATTTGGAGAAGATTATACACCTTCATAAGTAAAGCATCTGAGGAAGGAGTGTGTTCTTACCCAGAGACCAAAGAGGGAAAAACCTAGGTTTGAGTAAGCATCTTCCAGAGATCCTTTCATTTCCCAAGGTTGTATAAGCCGGGAAAGGCGAGCACCTGAAGTACCTCTTGGAGTTTGGAAACAACAACAGCCAGTCCAGGTAAAAGGCAGCCTCTTTTGGTGATCCCTTTTCCTTATCAATAGGATACACAGGCCCAGATAGTGGAGGAAGGTTAAGAAACTTTTTGAAATCTGGACATCAACCAATACTGATTCCTGTGTCTGCAAATTGTTCAACAAAATTCAATTCACGAAGGAACCAGAAGAAATCCTTTTGTTACCTTTAAATATCCAAGCATTTAAAGGGACGGTCTCATTCAAGACTATGTGGCCCAACTTCTCAAAATGGAGGCTATAGAATATTTCCAAAGGAAGAACAAACCAAGGGTTTTTATCAAGACACTTTTTTGGAAGTTCTGGATCTCAGAGGTCTGAATTTTTATCTTGATGACAAGAGGTTAGATGGAGTCTCTCGCATCAATTATTCATGCAGTGAGAAAAGTTCATGGCAGGAAGTTTGGCCTGTCGCAATCTCCAAGAGTTTTTACCAGGTGTTGGTTTCCCTATTGGCAGAGATCTGGAAACTTGGGATAGCTACATATCACTATCTCAACAATTACTGATTGTGGCATAATCAGTACAAAATGCAAGAGAAGATAGCGAGGTGGTAATCATTATTCTTCAAGAACATGTTGGATCATCAGCCCAAGAATCAGCCTGAACCAAACAGGAACTGGTTTACCTGGGTGCTATATTCAGAAAGAATCTCTTACAGGGTAAGCTTACCAGTGGTAAGACAACAGAAGTCGCTTTTGTGAACAGCTACATCCAAGGTTGCTGGCACTGGGAGGTCTGTTCCTCAAATCTTTTGGAATTAAGGGCAGTAAAATGGCACTCCTAGGCTTTCAGGAAGACCTTAAAAGACTGAATACAAAAACAGAGTTGGAGAATAAATGGCATCCTTGGATCCTGTCCAGGCCTTAACAATTTACTTGAAAGGACAAAGACTTCAGGAAGTCGAACATTCTCTTCATTGCCAGGAGGTTACCGAAAAGGCAAGGTTCAAGCAAAAAAAAATTAGCAGTGGATGTATCAGAAAGGCGTATAGAGGCGTTAAGGTTCCAGAGGGGTTAAAATGCATTCTACAGAGCCCGGCTAGTTCCTGGGAGACGAAGCTAAAGCATCAAAAACCTTATTTGCTATATGGTGAATGGGATTCAATCAAAACTTTTGTTCGCCATTATAAATGGACTATAGTCTTCTGAAAATACTAGATTTGAGAGAAAAGTCCTACAATCTGTTGTAGCAGATATTTAATAAATTTGTTTTTAGCAGCATACTTTTTCCCTCCCATTATTTCAGCTTTGTGTGTCCCATTTGGTGATGCGGCCAGAAAACTATCGGAGGTTCAATAAAGTTCTTATCGTTAAAAATGGTGCTAATTTTGCCATCAGATGTTAACTTTCAAATGTTAAATAGGATCTGATTGGTTGGGGCAAATTAGCACCATTTTTTAATGATAGAAACTTTTAATGAATACCCATATGTGCAGGGGGTGTAGCTAATAAGTGCACATGCTTACAAGGCTCTTTTAAAACTACATGGGCAGTCAGTTTTACTGGCAACAACATGGATGCATCATAGTTGCAATCTCTTACAGTATATGTACATAAAACTAACTTATTACAGTGTACAGGTGTTCTGGGGACAAACACTTTCACTTAGGATTTAAAAAGTACGTTTCATATTGGGCACCAGACCTGAGGTCTGTTCAATCAGCCCAGCCAGGTCAAAACAAGTGTGGCAAACTACATAATTTCAACTTTGGAACAGGTTTAAAGGGCATGTCCACCCAAAACTATACTTGGGGGTGGACATTACTGGCCCTACTACGTAAGTAGTTTATAAAAATTCTTACCTTTCATCTCTGTCCAAATGGTTCTCCACAATGCTTGTCCAACGTCCAGGAAAGAGAAGAAAGGAGGTGTCTATGAGCCATCCGGTCCTTGCTGATTCCTCAACCTTGACAAGGAATTTGACATGCCTGTGGAGCCCTTTACTGCCCTCCCTCCCTCAATCATGATCCATCCTCTTCGTCGTGTACCTAGTGTGAAAAGATTTGGTTACAAGGTAGGTGTATCCACCCGCCCTCCCTTATTTTAAGTGAGCATTTGTTGCTCCCTATTTTTACTTATTCAGCTACACCCTAGGGAATTTGATATATATCGTGTTGTTTCTTTTTTAGGTAGTTTATATTGAAGGTTCCTAAAGGTGATACAGGAACAAGAGTATAACCAAGGACTAGAGATGGCCGAAACTGATGAGTTTCGTCCCGATTTCGGATTTCCGAATTTTCGGGAAAATTCGAAAATCCGAAAACGGACCCATAGAAGTCTATGGGAGAAAAAATTCTAAAGTTATAGCAATTTTAAGGGTAATATTAATAGCAGGTTACTGTTAAAACAAAGGGACCTGGGGAATGGTCTGGGAACCCGTAATATAAGTAAAAGTCATTTAAAATCTATCTTTCCTCACGATCGTGCTTTTATCGAGCTTTCGCGGGCCATTTTCGAGGGTTACCGAAATCGAACACTATTTCGAGGTTACGATATCAATACGAGTTCCGAAATCAGCTTGCACATTCGAGGGTTACGAAATCGGCACAAACATTCGAGGGTTCGAATCGATCGCTACTTTTCGCGGTGATGACTTACGTCAAGGTTACTGGATTCGTACAATTTCGAGTTACCGAATCGATCCCCCTTGATACATTTTCGATGTTACCAATCGATCCATGCTCGAGGGTTACCGAATAATAGCTACTTTCGCGGGTTACGATCACTTACATTCGGATATTACCGAAACGCGTGCGGTTTCGCGGCCGTTCTGCTTCCGCGGATTACCGAAACGGCCGATCTGCTTTCGGAATCTACTTCCTGTTTTCGGCAGCTTGTTCCTGTTTGCCCACTATTAAGATCTGCATCACAGCCTCACTTTGAGCCAGGATGCCTAGTATGGAGTGGCAGAGTATATGGTGAAGAAAAACTATGACGGGATGCCGGCTGGCACCCCACATATTAAATTGCGCAAATTGCGCATCATGCCAGTTTGCAGCGGAAGCTGCAAAGAAAATTTAATATTTCGCAGACCATCTTCCAGCTGCAGAGAAGATGGTCTGACCTAAGAGGCAGCATCAGCTATGTGCTGACTAGTAGCAGTCAGCTATGTGACTGACATAGTAGCAGTCAAGCTATGTGACTGACATAGTAGCGTCAAGCTATGATGACATAGTAGCGTCAGCTATGTGACTGACTAGTAGCGGTCAAGCTATGTGACGACTAGTAGCAGTCAAGCTTGTGTGACATGTAGCGGTCAAGCTATGTGACTGACATAGTAGCGGTCAAGCTATGTGACTGACATAGTAGCGGTCAAGCTATGTGACTGACATAGCCAACAGAGCGGAAGGCAAGTATCACAGTTTTAGACATTTTTTTCTGCTTTGATTGTTATATAAAATGTTTATATAAAATATTATCTCATTTATTTGTACTTTTTTGTACATCACATAAATAATTGTCAGAGAAACTTTTTGTTATTTTAAAAGTTTATTGCATGCCAGCCATTAGCTATAAATGTTAGTTAGCGCTAGGCCACACTAGCGCGTTTTCCGTGCGTTTGCACACGCGCTTCGCGTACGCACCCGCAATTTTCACTAAAATGGAAATCGCGGGAATGCGAAAATTCCAGCGATTTCCGGTGCGCATGTGATTGCGCGTCCGTTCGCGTTTTGGTAATGCATGCGTTCACCGGTTTTGGTGCGTTAACGCATGCATTTCCATAATGCAAAAAGGCGAAAACGCATGCGCAAAACGCGAACGCAAAACAATCGCGCGCCACAATCGCGTGCGATAACGCTCGCGATTTGGTGCGCGATTCCTGTGCGTTGCAGTGTGGCCTCACCCTAAATGTTAATTATTGTTAATGAATAAATTGGTGGGGCATTAAAAAGCCCAGCAAAGCTGTCGCCACCGTCATATCAATTGAGTTTATTTTTTTTATAATCTTACAGAAGAGGATGATACAGAGACTGAAGGGTCCACGCCACTCACTCCTCCTCCTCCTCCTTCTACTCCTCCCAGGGGCGTAGCTAGGGTCTAAGAAGATCCGGGGCACCCCTGGGCACTCCATGCGCAAAATTTTTTAGCCACGCCCCTTTCTCCGCCCCAATTAGGACACACCCACTAAGTACTAATGAGATGGCCAAAAAGACACAGACAGACAGATAGATAACCACAACATAGACACACAGCCCGATAGTGATAAAGACAGAAAGACGTGAAATAGACAGACGAGATAGAGATTTGGATAGAGAGACACAATTAATGACACAAAGGCACAGTAACTGGCAATTATCATTATATACTGGTAGCAATCTGGTAATTTTAAACTTACGGTTGTGTTCAGTTGTAGTCAGTCGCTTGGCCACACCTTTGGCCAGGGAGACCTTCTTGTACCTTTCATGGACCTCTGCCCCTATCTATCTGTCCCTCTCTCTCTCTGTATATCTATCTTCTAACTCTGCTATCTATCTATCTATCTATCTATCTATCTATCTATCTATCTATCTATCTATCTTCTAACTCTGCTATCTACTATCTATCTATCTAACTCTGCTATCTATCTATCTAACTCTGCTATCTATCTATCTACCTGCTATCTATCTATCTGTCCCTCTCTCTCTGCTATCTATCTATCTAACTCTGCTATCTATGTATCTATCTAACTCTGCTATCTATCTATCTAACTCTGCTATCTATATCTATCTATCTATCTATCTATCTATCTAACTCTGCTATCTATCTATCTATCTATCTAACTCTGCTATCTATCTATCTATCTACTAACTCTGCTATCTTATGTATCTATCTAACTCGGCTATCTATCTATCTGTCCCTCTCTCTCTCTGCTATCTATCTATCTAACTCTGCTATCTATGTATCTATCTAACTCTGCTATCTATCTATCTAACTCGCTATCTATCTATCTATCTATCTATCTATCTACCTCTGCTATCTCATCTAACTCTGCTATCTATCTAACTCTGCTATCTATCTATCTATCTATCTATCTGACTATCTATCTAACTCTGCTATCTATCTATCTATCTATCTCATCTAACTCTGCATCTATCTAACTCTGCTATCTTCTATCTATCTAATCTATCTATCTATCATCTATCTATCTATCTATCTATCTATCTCTCTAACTCTCTTATCTATCTATCTATCTATCTAACTCTGCTATCTATCTATCAACTCTGCTATCTATCTATCTACCTCTGCATCTATCTATCTATCTATCTAACTCTGCTATCTATCTACCTCTGCTATCTATCTCATCTAACTCTGCTTCTATCTCACTCTTCTACTATCTATCTAACTTGCTATCTATCTAACTCTGCATCTATCTTCTACTCTGTCTATCTATCTATCTATCTAACTCATTCTATCTATCTATCTATCTAACTCTATCTATCTATCTATATACTCTGCTATCTACTATCTATCTATCTATCATCTATCTATCTTCAACTCTGCTCTCTATCTAACTCTGCTATCTATCTATCTATCTATCTATCTATCTATCTATCTATCTATCTATCTATCTATCTATCTAACTCTGCTATCTATCTAACTCTGCTATCTATCTATCTAGCTCTGCTATCTATCTATCTACACTCTGTCTATCTATCTATCTAACTCTGCTATCTATCTATCTATCTAACTCTGCTATCTATCTTCTTAAACTCTGCTCTCTATCTATCTACTTCTAACTATCTAACCTGCTATCTATCTATCTACTCTATCTATCTATCTATCTCTATCTATCTATCTATCTATCTATCATCTATCTATCTATCTATCTATCTATCTATCTATCTATCTATCTATCTATCTACTACTCTGCTATCTATCTATCTATCTAACGCTGCTATCTCACTCTGCTATCTATCTAGTGGAGAAGGCCGGGAGCGCAGAGGCCGTCTGTATGTTCTGCGCCGTCGCGCGCGTGACGTCATCGCGCCGGCGTCGCGTGACGTCATCGCGCCGCCGGAGTCCGCCGGGGAGTCCGGAACTAGGGGCACAATTCAGAAAACATTCGGGGCACTTTGCAAAACATCGGGGCACGTGCCCCGAATGTTTTAACGTAGATACGCCACTGACTCCTCCTCCTCCTTCTACTCCTCCTCCTCCTTTCTACTCCTCCTCCTCCTTCTACTCCTCCTTCTACTCCTCCTCCTCCTTCGCCTCTTCAGCCTCCGGCACCACCACAAGGCAAGTATCACAGTTTTAGCATTTTTTTTCGACCTTGAGGCTGAGGCCACACTGCAACGCATTGAAGCGTGCACGCAATTCCGGTGCATTGTCTCGCATTTGCACACGCAATTTCAATATTAACGCAAGCAATTGTGCAGAAATGGTAGCACAGGAGCCCGGCCCATCCCCTGCATCGCCACCAGCACCAACACCATCCACGGTGCACGATGATGGCCCTATGGCCCGTATGGAGAGGGCCATAGATTGTATGGCACGCAACATTCGGAGGCTGCAGCGGGACGTTGCGTTTATAAAAAGATTTTTTTTTTTTTTTCGTAAATAGTTTTTTTATATGCATACATACATACACATATATATATATATATATATATTAATAATATATATTCTTTATTCTACCTTTAAAATGTTGTCTTTATAATTTACTGCACACATAATTATACCATCCCAGGCACACTGTAGTACAGGAGCTGGACCACTATAGTTAGTTAGTCAAAACAGGTGACACCACAAGGGTGTAATCATTTGGCATGGGCCAGGCAGGATTGACCCACAGGTAAGAAAGATTAGCCACAGAGTAGCTGGTGCAGCTGTATATAATGGTCAGAACAGGTGACACCACAAGGGTGTAAACATTTGGCATGGGCCAGGCAGGATTGACCCACAGGTAAGAAACATTAGCCACAGAGTAGCTGGTGCAGCTGTACACAATGGTCAAAACAGGTGACACCACAAGGGTGTAAACATTTGGCATGGACCAGGCAGGATTGACCCACAGGTAAGAAACATTAGCCACAGAGCAGCTGTTCTTAACTTAGTGACCATGAAATATTAGCTTTAGTATAGCTTAGTCAGCCATGATAATAGAGCCACACATAACTGACCCTACACTGGAAAAATTAGCCGTTACACAGCTTAAATGAGGTAGAGCGAGGTAGGACCATACATGACCCTACCAAATAGAAAAATTAGCGACTTGCCAGATGAGCTGGCATTAGCTAGGCCTCAAGGTGAACACTGAGGTAGTGGGAAGGAGCAGTATGGGTAGCAAGGGGCAACAGGCCTTCAGTCACAGGGATGCTGTACTGAGATGTGATCCACGCCTCATTCATCTTAATGAATGTCAGACGGTCCACATTCTCAGTAGAGAGACGAGTCCTCCTCTCCGTAACAACACCCCCTGCTGCACTGAAGGTCCTCTCCGAAAGGACACTTGATGCCGGGCAGGACAGGACCTCAATGGCATGCTGTGCCAACTCCGGCCAGATATCAAGCCTCGCCACCCAATAGTCCAGTGGATCCTCAGTCTCTGATGAGTCTACACCGGCCCTGGATCCGATGTAGTCAGTGACCTGGCGACTGAGGTATTGCCTGTTGGAGCTGCCAGTAGATGGTCCTGGCAACTGCGGCTGGAAGAATAGTCGGAAGTTGGCTGCGAGACCGCCTCCAGTACTGCTCCTCCTCTCAGGCACAGGGGGACGTGAGCCCTGTGCATCCCCAACATCAGGTGCTGTCGGCCTGCTAGCACTTGGGAAGGCAGAACAGAGGTGACGCAACAGCAACGCCTCATAGTTCTGCATTCTCCCTTCCCTCTGAGATGCTGGGATGAACTCAGACATTTTACCCTTGTAGCGGGGATCTACAAGGGTGGCCACCCAGTAATGATCCTTCTCCTTGATGGCCTTAATCCGGGGGTCCTTGCACAGGCATTGCAACATAAAGGAGCACATCTGACGCAAATTGCCTGCCTCAGAGGACCCCATGTCCTCTGTGTCACTAAGGACTACAGTGTCGGATTCAACCTCTCCCCAACCACGGATGACATGTGGTACTTGGGAGGGTGGAAGTGTCCCCCTAGAAGAATGCCCCATTTCCACTTGTTCCAGGTCAACAAAATCCTCCTCCTCCTCCTCATCAGAAGGCTGCTCTGTACCGTGATCCCTGGGCTCAGAAAGAGCCACGGTATTGTCATCCTCCTCGTCACGTAGCTGCTGCTCTGCGGCTAGTGCCCTGTCAAGGGTGCCGCGTAGCGTGTGTTCGAGGAGGAATACCAGAGGGATGGTATCCGAGATGGTGGCATCATCACGGCTTACCATCCTGGTGGCCTCCTCAAAAGGCGCAAGCACACGACAAGCATCCCTAAGCAGCCGCCACTGCCTGGGTAACAGGAAACCCAGGTCCCCAGAGCCTGATCTTGTACTGTAATGGTACAAATAGTTCATGATGGCTCGCCTTTGCTGGAGCAGCCTCAGCATCATCATGAGACTAGAGTTCCAGCGGGTGGGGGTGTCGCATATCAAGCGGTTCTGCGGCAGCTGGTGCTGCTGCTGGAACTCTGACAGACGAGCTGTGGCAGTGTATGACCATTTGAAGTGGCTGGCCACCCTCCTAGCATGCCTCAGTACATCCTGCAGGCCAGGGTACTTGCTAAGGAACCGCTGGACAACCAGGTTGAGAACATGGGCCAGGCAAGGAACGTGTGTGACTTTGCCCAAGCGAAGGGCAGAGATGATATTAGTGGCATTGTCACACACGACCTTGCCTACTGAGAGGTGGCGGGGGGTCAGCCACCTCTCAGCTTGCCCTTGCAGTGCTGCCAGCAACTCTGGCCCAGTGTGGCTCCTATCACCAAGGCACAGAAGCTGCAAAACTGCATGGCACCTTCTCACCTGGCAGGAAGAATAGGCTCTAGGGGGGCACAGGCCTCTCCAAGAGGACTCACCAGATGAGGAGGAGGTGGTGGAGACTGGCATATCACCAATACGTGGTGGTACCACCATCTCCCCACTTGTGCCCCGTGCTGCGTCTCTGCCGGCTAGCAGCGTGACCCACTGGGCAGTAAAAGACAGATACCGCCCGTGACCATACTTGCTGGATCACGAGTCCATAGTAAGGTGGACACACTTGCCCACACTGTGGTCCAGCGAAGCAGCTATATTGCCCTGCAGGTGTTCGTGCAGGGCTGGTACTGCCTTCTTGGCAAAATAATTACGGCCAGGGACTTGCCACTGTGGTGTGCCAATAGCCACAAACTCTCTGAATGCTGCACTGTCTACCAGGCTGAATGGTAGCAGCTGCACCGCCAGAAGTTTTGCTAAGCCGGCAGTGAGACGCTGTGCTTGGGGGTGACTGGGGGATAGCTTCTGTCTTCGCTCCAATAACTGGGGAAGAGAGACCTGCCTTTTAGTGGACGAACCAGCAGCTGTGTCAAGGCGCCTCTTAACACCGCCTGCTGGGGCCAAAGGCTGTCTCTCCTCCCTAACTTCCACTGGTGAAGCATCTGATGAAGCTGGAGGGGGAGGAGTGGTGGCTCCTTAGGCATAAGGAAGGGAACGTGCAGGTGCCTGTACATTCTTTGTATGTTGCTCCCACCGAGCTCTGTGGTGCAGCACCATATGCTTCCTCATAGATGTCGTGCCTAAGTTAGAGGTGGTCTTCCCACGGCTAATACGTTGCAGGCAAAGACTGCACACCGCAACCGTGGCATCACCTGGAGCCAAGGTGAAAAATTCCCACACTGCTGAGCCACTGGTCCGCCTTGGAGCAGAGGTCACCTGCTGTTGTGGAGCACTGGCACGAGATGCTAATGGTGTCCTGCCTCCACGTGCAGTACTAGGTGCACTGCTGCTGCTGCCTCTGCCCCTGACCCCAGTCCTGCCTCTGGGTACAGGCTAATGCTCTGAGCGCTTTCCCTCAGACACACTCTCCTCCTCCTCCTCTCCCACTTGTGGCACCCATGAACGGTCCGTGACATCATCGTCCACGATCACCCCCTCATCACTGGAGGCTGTCTCACTAAAATGAGCAGCTTCAGCTGGAACCTCGCCCCCTATATTAGTTCCCTGGCTGCTATCTCTGGACTGCTGCGTGATAAGCTCAGCCTCCTGTCCCCCTGTGCACTGAACACTTTCTTCCTCTGCCACAGGCGTCAGGTAGGACTGTGCGTCAGTGCAAAGCTCCTCCTCGACCACACTAGCGCCACACATGGTGTGGGAAAACATTTCCTCTGACTCCTCCTCCGGATCCCCGAAGGTTTGGACCATGTGGTCAATAAACTCCTGATAGACAGGATCAGGTTCCATGCCCACAGTAGGAGCCAAAGGGGAGGGAGGGGCAGGCACATTATCAGTGGTGGCAGCTCGGCTGTCCTGTGCCTGTGAGGAGGTGGAAGGGGAAGGCTGGGTAATCCAGTCGACTACCTGCCTTCCTTGATCAGGATTAATAGCCCTAGCCCGGCTACCCCAGAACATATCAGGCAATGTTGCCCTGCCCTGTGAAGGGCCAGGTGGCTCCTGCCCAGCAGCAGCAGACTGCATGGGCCCACCTCTGCCTCTAACATCACGTGCAGAGGCACTTCTTCCTCTTCCCCTGCCTGGCATTTTGCTCTCCCTATATATCTGTATATATATACTGTATACTGTATACACTAATACAGACAGAGAAATAAAACACACAAAGCCCTCTAAAAGGACTCACAGAAAATTGTCCAAAGGACTTAAAAGATGGGTTAGTCCTTAAAAGGACTTTTGGTTTCACAGTAGTCCTTAAAAGGACTTTTGGTTTTATCAATGTGTGAACATAGGGGGGGATAACAGCAAGTGTTAACCCACCACACTGAAATCCACAAAATCAAAGCTCAAGTTCGCTCAAAAAACGAAAAAATCTCTCCAAACTCCAACACTATCAGCTCTCCAACTAAACTCTCCAACACACTGACAAAATGGTGTCTGAAAGGTTTCCTTTTATACCCAGGGGGTTGGCACCACTGTGGTTCGTGAATTTAGGTCATGTGGCAGAGTCATTTCCATAAATTCGATGATTATTGCGTTTTCGATTCCATTTTCGATAATCATCTACTTTCGATTTCGATATTCATCTACTTTCGATAAATATCGAATTTACGATAAAAATCGAAAACTCGGAAAATTCGAGTTTCGAAAAATCCGGGAGTTCCGAAAGTTTCGTTGGGACTTCGAAACCGCCGAATTCGAATCGAAACTGCGTTCTATTAGAACCCAAAGTACATCTCTACCAAGGACACTTGAAGTTCCTATGTTTTGGGGGTTTTTTTTCAATTATCCTCTGGGATTAGCCACAATTTCAAAAAACATTTTTGTGAAAAAGTAAAATGTGCTGAAATGATGAGGGTTAGTGCAGTGCAAACTGAATCCATGTGCAAAATGAATCTTGGGTTAAGTGAATAAAAAAGAAGTAATGGAATGACACCCATTTCTTTCTCTCTCTCTCCAACAGGTATGGGTTCAATACTATTTCTCAATTTTTACCAACCTTCGCTGCAATATTCTTTCCTGGAACCAGCATTAATCATATCTCTGCTATAGGTTCAATACTATTTCTCAATTTTTACCAACCTTTGCTGCAATATTCTTTCCTGGAACCAGCATTAATCATATCTCTGGTATGGGTTCTATACTATTTCTTTACTTTTTACCAACCTTCGCTGCAATATTCTTTCCTGGAACCAGCATTAATCATATCTCTGGTATAGGTTTAATACTATTTCTCAATTTTTACCAACCTTCCCTGCAATATTCTTTCCTGGAACCAGCATTAATCATATCTCTGGTAGGGGTTTCTACTATTTCTTTACTTTTTACCAACCTTCCCTGCAATATTCTTTTTCCTGGAACCAGCATTAATCATTTCTCTGATATGGGTTCTATACTATTTCTTTACTTTTTACCAACCTCCCTGCAATATTCTTTCCTGGAACACATAATCATATCTCTGGTATGGTTCATACTATTTCTCAATTTTTACCAACCTCCTGCAATATTCTTTCCTGGAACCAGCATAATCATATCTCTGGTATGGGTTCTATACTATTTCTTTACTTTTTACCAACCTTCCCTGCAATATTCTTTCCTGGAACCAGCATTAATCATATCTCTGGTATGGGTTCAATACTATTTCTCAATTTTTACCAACCTTCCCTGCAATATTCTTTCCTGGAACCAGCATTAATCATATCTCTGGTATAGGTTCAATACTATTTCTCAATTTTTACCAACCTTCGCTGCAATATTCTTTCCTGGAACCAGCATTAATCATATCTCTGGTATGGGTTCTATACTATTTCTTTACTTTTTACCAACCTTCCCTGCAATATTCTTTCCTGGAACCAGACATAATCATATCTCTGGTATGGGTTCAATACTATTTCTCAATTTTTACCAACCTTCCCTGCAATATTCTTCCTGGAACCAATTAATCATATCTCTGGTATGGTTCAATACTATTTCTCAATTTTTACAACCTTCCTGCAATATTTTTCCTGGAACCAGCATTAATCAATTCTGTATGGGTTCATACTATTTACTCCAATTTTTACCAACCTTCCCTGCAATATTCTTTCCTGGAACCAGCATTAATCACATCTCTGGTATGGGTTCTATACTATTTCTTTACTTTTTACCAACCTTCCATGCAATATTCTTTCCTGGAACCAGCAATATTCATATCTCTAGTATGGGTTCTATACTATTTTTCAATTTTAACCATACTTCCCTGCAATGTTCTGTCCTGGAACCAGCATTTGTCATATCTCTGGTATAGGTTCTATACTATTTCTCAATTATTACCAACCTTCATCTGTTTATTATATTTTATGCCATATACTCTTACTCTATAATGGTATCAATTTATGTAATTTACCTTTTGTTGTAACACTTTGCTCTCTTTAGTTTAAACTGGTCTCCTCCCATTCCAGACACAGACACTTATTTATTAGCATGTTGATTGGCTAATTAGATAATTCCCCAGTCCTTTGTCTGAACTTTTTGCTTTTAGTTTAGATCTTTGTAAGGGGGAGATTATTGCTGGGGGTTAGAGCGGTACAAACAATCTATATGCAAAGTGAATCTTGGGCTAAGTGAAAAGAGGAGTTTAACAAGGAGAGCAACACCATAGGACTCAGCAATTCTGGAACAATCATTAACTGAAGCAGTTTGGTACATTGACCCAAATCCTATCCCCTGCTTAACAGAAATGTCTTTACTATATCTGTGTCTCACTGTTATTTTTTACCTTGTTCCCCAAGCTCAGTTCATCTCTCTCTCTACCATACCACTGTCCTCACTCTATTTATATCTCACCATCTCTTCTTTCCACCTTCTCTCACTGCTCCCATTTACTTTATCAGCTCTTCACCAACACCACACTTTACTATCGGTCTAACACAAATAAATGACACAACCTTAAATCCATCTCACATATCAGGTTTCGTACCCTCTGTTGCTGCCTATTGCTGTGGTATACAGACCCCCATTCATGACTCCCCCAGCTACATTACTCTCAGACCAGGCTTACCTTCTTCCTCTCTACTGGGGGTTTAAATTCTTGGTGACTAAAGGTTCATACACATGTGCGATCGTGGGTCCCGACCCGCGATGCATGATGTGTATGAACGTTCGTTCTGGACGATAATCGGCCTGTGTATAATCGGCCAGTCGGGCAATGGTCCCAGCCATTTCGGCCAATAAAGGGCCCATACACGGGCCGATTATCGTCCGGAACGAACGTTTGTACTCATCGTGCACGTGTGTACGAACCTTAACCGTCACATTGACACTCTGCTCTATTGTTGCCCTCTCTTTTTCTATACTTAACATTCTTATTTGATCTTCGTCAGTGGACAAATACCGGTACGCATAAGAACGGTCACTTTCTGGATAATGCCTTCACTAAATACCTCTCTGTCTCATCTTTTGAAACTAACCCCTACCTAGTTACTGATTTTATTTTTTTTCTTGCCCAACACTCTCCTGTTTCTTTTGATCCCCCTTATTGTGTGTATGTCATCTTTAACTCCCTTCTCCCTCGACCACTGATTCTCTTCTCTCCACACTCTCCCCAAGACTTTGCTGACTACTTCATAAATAAAAGTCCATCCGTATGCAGATTCCTAGTCCTCAGGATAGCTCAAGGAAATCAAGAAATCCTCCCTTGACCCCTATTGTCTTGCTTACTACCGCCCAGTCTCCCTTTTACTAATAGCCTCTAAGCTACTGGAACATCTTGTCTTATCTCGTATAACTAATTATCTTAATTCTCATAACTTACTGGACCCCTTGCAATCAGGGTTTCATCATGCACACTCCACTCCTGCATATTTACATAAATAAATACATTTGTGCATCATGAAATATACAAGTGCTGTAAACATGTAACATGAGGAAAGAGGTCCCTGCCCCATAGAGTTTACAATCTACTTAGGTGGATAGCATACAAATACATAGTAAGTGGAGGTGCTAGAGTAATAACTGGTGCAGTGTCAGCAGTCCAATGTTGTGCTGTGCTAAGATAGATAGGATGAAAGGTTAGATTAAAACTTGTTTATTGAGGTTTCTTGATGTAGAGAGAGGGGAATAGAATTCCAGAGGATGGGAACCACAAGAGAAAAAATGTTTAAGGTGAGAGGAGGCAGTGTGAGTGGGGGGGTCTGTATAATAGATGGTTAGTAGGGGGTCTGTACAGGAGTTGTTTCTGTGATGAGCGGAGGGTACGAGCAGGGACATATGGGGACACAAGAGAAGAAATATAAGAAGAACCAGCAGAGTGAAGGGATTTAAATGTTAAGAGAAGGATTTTGTAGATAATGCGTTGTTTAATGGCGAGCCAGGTAAATGTGCGGTACAGAGAAGATTTAATTTCCTGATTGTTAGAGAGTGAGACTGTGTGCAGCAGACTGAAGTGGATAAAGACTGGAAGTAGGAAGACCAGAAAGCAGAAGGTTACAATAGTACAGGTGTGATAGGATGAGAGCATGGAAAAGCATAGCAGTAGTCGGAAGAGAGAGAAATCTATGGATTTTAGCATTGTTATGAAGAAAAAAGCGTCAGGTTTTAGCAACGTACTGTAGTTAATTTGATTAGAAAAGGAGAGAGAGGAATCAATGAAAACCTCTAAGCAAGGCGCTGATTGAATAGGGTCAATTGGGGAAATAGTATAGAGGGAAAACAACTGGAGTCCAAGAGCAGCGCTATGCGGAACCCCTACACTAATAGGAACCAGAGGGAATGTTTTATTATCATACTAGCAAAATACCCGCGCTTCGCAGTGGAGATGTATTGAATTAACCTTTTTAGTAAGAAAGCAAAAATGTATCAAGATTGCTGTAATTATAATAACAACCACAGAAAAATCTGTTATGTTTCGCTGTTAATTGTAACGCATGCTCTTGGGTGTTCGGATGAGCTTTCTCTTCCGGCAATGTTGATGCTAGGACAGCATGTAATCGGGGATGTGACAGTGGAGACTATGCTAATTGCAATAACGGAGTTGGTTGGTGGCTTTCTGCAATGTTGGTTCTCAGCCAGTCCCCGCACACACCCTGAAATTTTGGTAAAAATCGGTCCAGCCGTTAGTGTGCAGGAGTTCAAAATTCTATTCCCCCCCATTCACCCCCACCCTAAAAAAAATATTTTGTTAACCTTTTACTGGTAAATGAGTATATGCATACAAAATTTGGTTGAAATCAGACCAACCATATAAATTTGTATAGCTTGTAAGCTAGGTAACCGTAAGTCTGTGCAATGTCAGATACTCACCGTTACAGGTGGAATTTCGAAACGAAACCTGCTTAACTTTTGTAAGTAAGGTGCAATGAATGAGCTGCCTTCCGCCCCCAATACCCCCCACTATTCCTCTCTGTCCACCCTCCAAACCCTTGCCCTTACACCTCAGCCAGTCCCTGCACACACCCTGAAATATTGGTAAAAATTGGTCCAGCCGTTAGTGTGCAGGAGTTCAAAATTCTATTCCCCCCCCTCTTGGGTGTTCGGATGAGCGTTCTCTTCTGGCAATGTTGATGCTAGGACAGCATGTAATCGGGGATGTGACAGTGGAGAAAATAACCCCCACTACCCCTCCCCGTCCGCCCCCAATACCCCCCACTATTCCTCTCTGTCCACCCTCCAAACCCTTCTCCTTACACCTCAGCCAGTCCCTGCACACCCTGAAATTTTGGTAAAAATCGGTCCAGCCGTTAGTGTGCAGGAGTTCAAAATTCTATTCCCCCCCCATTCACCCCCACTCTAAAAAAAAATATTTCGTTAACCTTTTACTGGTAAAGGAGTATATGCATACAAAATCTGGTCTGTGCAATGTCAGATACTCACCGTTACAGGTGGAATTTCGAACCGAAACCTGCTTAACTTTTGTAAGTAAGGTGCAATGAATGAGCCTGCCAATTTTAAGCCGTCTGCCTCCACGGCAAGTTGGAGAATTAGTGTGAGTGATGAGTGAGTGAGGGCGTTACAGTGGAATTTCAAACGAAACCTGCTTAACTTTGTAGTAAGGTGCAATGAATGAGCCTGCCAAATAAGCCGTCTGCCTCCACGGCAAGTTGGGAGAATTATGATGATGATGAGTGAATGAGGGTTTTACAGGTGGAATTTCGAAACGAAACCTGCTTAACTTTTGTAAGTAAGTGCAATGAATGACCTGCCAATTTAAGCCGTCTGCCTCCACGGCAAGTTGGAGAATTAGATGAGTGAGTGAGTGAGTGGGGCGTTACAGGTGGAATTTCGAAACGAAACCTGCTTAACTTTTGTAAGTAAAGGTGCAATGAATGAGCCTGCCAATTTTAAGCCGTCTGCCTCCACGGCAAGTTGGAGAATTAGTGATGAGTGAGTGAGTGAATGAGGGCTGTTACAGTGGAATTTCGAAACGAAACCTGCTTAACTTTTGTAAGTAAGGTGCAATGAATGAGCCTGCCAAATTTAAGCCGTCTGCCTCCACGGCAAGTTGGAGAATTAGAGATGAGTGAGTGAGTGAGTGAGGGCGTTACAGTGGAATTTCGAAACGAAACCTGCTTAACTTTTGTAAGTAAGGTGCAAATGAATGCCCTGCCAAATTTAAGCCGTCTGCCTCCACGCAAGTTGGAGAATTAGAGATGTGAGTAGTGAGGGCGTTACAGGTGGAATTTCGAAACGAAACCTGCTTAACTTTTGTAAGTAAGGGTCAATGAATGAGCCTGCCAAATTTAAGCCGTCTGCCTCCAGCAAGTTGGAGAATTAGTGATGAGTGAGTGAGTGAGTGAGTGAGGGCGTTACAGGTGGAATTTCGAAACGAAACCTGCTTAACTTTTGTAAGTAAGGTGCAATGAATGAGCCTGCCAAATTTAAGCTGTCTGCCTCCACGGCAAGTTGGAGAATTAGTGATGAGTGAGTGAGTGAGTGAGGGCGTTACAGGTGGAATTTCGAAACAAAACCTGCTTAACTTTTGTAAGTAAGGTGCAATGAATGAGCCTGCCAAATTTAATCCGTCTGCCTCCACGGCAAGTTGGGAGAATTAGTGATGAGTGAGTGAGTGAGTGAGTGAGGGCGTTATAGGTGGAATTTCGAAACGAAACCTGCTTAACTTTTGTAAGTAAGGTGCAATGAATGAGCCTGCCAAATTTAAGGCCGCCTGCCTCCACGGCAAGTTGGAGAATTAGTGATGAGTGAGTGAGTGAGGGTTTTACCGGTGGAATTTCGAAACGAAACGTGCTTAACTTTTGTAAGTAAGGTGCAATGAATGAGCCTGCCAAATTTAATCCGTCTGCCTCCACGGCAAGTTGGGAGAATTAGTGATGAGTGAGTGAGTGAGTGAGTGAGGGCGTTACCGGTGGAATTTCGAAACAAAACGTGCTTAACTTTTGTAAGTAAGGTGCAATGAATGAGCCTGCCAAATTTAAGCCGTCTGCCTCCACGGCAAGTTGGAGAATTAGTGATGAGTGAGTGAGTGAGTGAGTGAGGGCTTTGCCTTTAGTATAGATGACACAGCGTAGATTCTGTTCGAGAGGTAGGACCATAGCCAGGATGCCACTTCATTAAGGATGCCCAAGAAGTGAATAATTTGCATTAGGAGGAAATTATCTTCTGTGTCGAAAGCAGAGGAGAGGTCTAGAAGGATGAGACCTTTGGAATGGCAGCCTGAAGGTCATTCACAACTTTGCACAGAGCCTTCTCCGTAGGGTTTGCAGGACGAAACCCCGACTGCAAGGGGTCCAGTAAGTTATGAGAGTGATGATAATTAGCGATACAGGAGAAGACAAGAGGTTCCAGTAGCTTAGAGGCTATCGGTAGAAGAGAGACTGTGCAGTAGTTAGCAAGACCATTGGGATTAAGGGAAGCTAATTGATTGTGGGTTTTACATGGGCGTATTTAAAGGAGGAAGGGAAAATACCAGATGACAAGGAGGTGTTGAGTATGTGGGCTAGTATAGGGGAGACTGCCTGATTACAGTGCTTCAGTAGGAAAGAGGGCATGGGATTGAGGGGACATGTAGTAAGGGAGAATAATATTTTTATCTTGTGAATCTATTCCTTTCTTTATATAAGACAGTATCTTGCTAGCTCTAGCTGTTGCTGTCTTGCATTGTTTGCTAAAGCTAACCCAAATCTTTTTCCTGTAGAGATTTACTTAACACAGAGTTATTTATGGTGTAGGTGGCACAAGGATTGTTAAACCCCAAATGCATCACCTTACATTTATCAACATTGAATCCCATCTGCCATTCTGCTGCCCATTTTGATAATCTATCTAGGTCAGTTTGCAGCAATTGCACATCATTGGAAGTTTCCAAAGCTCTGCATAATTTAGTGTCATCAGCAAACACAGAGACCTTGCTCTCAACGCCCCCTTCTAAGTCATTTATAAACAGATTAAACAGAAGTGGCCCCAGTATGGAGCCCTGAGGCATTTAACTAAGAACCCATTGACCACCACTCTCTGTTTGTGATCCAATAGCCAGGTAGACGATTTTCGAAAATTGAAAGTAGCCGATTATCGAAAACCGAAACTCGAATTTTCGAACTTTCCGAAAATTTTAAATATTCGAAAATGGAATGAAACTCACAGTTTCGAACATCTCTACTACTAATAAGATCAGTTCTGGAGACAAACTTTCTAACACCTTCCCTACCACTAATGTTAGGCTTACAGGTCTATAGTTACCATGCTGGGAATGAGAATGACTACCTTTTTTGTATATTGGTATTACATTACATTGGATTTTTCCAATCCAGCAGCACATCACCAGACAAAAGTGAATCTGAAAAGATAAGAAACTGTAGTCATGATAAAACTGCACTAAACTCTCGTAAGATTCGAGGATGTATTCCATCCTGTCCTAGGGCTTTATTAATATACTTAAAATTCTAGGAAGCAATGCTTTCATAATTTTGCATGCAAAATTATGAAGGTCACTCAAGGTAACTCCAAAAACTATATTTTTGGAGTTATTTTCCAGGTTAGGGAGTTTGCAATTAGATCACATCCCCAAAGTTATGTATTGCCTCCCTTTGGGGTTGTTTGCTGGCCATGTCTAAAATTAGAGCACTGCTTTATTAAAGATATATGATATTATTCAGGGTCCTATTCAGGGTCAATTGGTGTACACCCATGCATGTGGCATACCATGTTATTACCAGTATGTGTGAGATTGATATTGAGTGGAAATATTTGATTTGTCATGAGGTTTTTGCAACTTTGAACCTAAAACCATAACTATATCCACCTAAACATTTAGTATAATGGAGAGCACTCCTAAATGAGTATATAGCATGGGCTACCTGGAACAGGTGGTGCTATAGATAAATAGCCTTAAGTATATATACACCATAATAATAGGGTACACCCCCCAAAGAATCCCACAATAAGTACTCAAACCCTATAAGCCAGAACATAAAAAGGATGATCCATATCCACTGACCCTTAACATTCTACACAATAAAATACCAATCCCATGTAAACTGCAAACCAACAAACATTTTATTAACACATATAAATGTCAGTAAAAACATCGAGGGTCCACAATATACATCTCTAAATATGGTCAGATCCAATCCTCGGGAGAGGTCATACCCCAAAATCCAAACCCCAATGGTAGTTCTAAGAAACAAACTCAGGGCACCTCCAAATGCAGCAAACACATAATGCCTGGACTTATATAATGGGCTCGATGTATATAACACTGATAGTAACTCATGCGTCCATGTTGAATCCGAGTTGTGTCCAGAGCTAAAATAGAGGACGGTCCATATAGTCCAAGTATCAAAGCCCAAGAGATAAGATGTCCATACATCACCCAGAGTCCAGAACTACCATTCCCCAAGATTAGAGATGTGCAAAATTGTTGAGTTTTGTTCCGTTTTTGATTTTTCGAAAATTTTAGAAATTTTCGAAAATTCGTGGTTTTGATTTTTTTCATTTCGATATTCATGACCACCACGTTCCCCTCCTTATCAATGGTTTATCACACCAGATCCTCATTTGGTGGAGGGATCTGATAGCTAATCTCTCCAGATTCTACGATGGGGAACGTGGTGGTTATTTCGCCTATTTTGTGAGTCACTGTACAAATGAGAAAATACTGTTGACTGATGAGATGGAGGGGAACCAAGTCAATTTATTACATAATTGGGTCAACTGTAAATCTTTAGGGGGATCCAGAGATGTCTCTACATTTAGCAATGCTATGAGAGTATTAAGAGCATCTCTGTCATCACTCGATAGTGATTTATCTTTATTTGCATATAATTTATGTAGTACCAATTTATGGGCAAAGAGGTTAAGATCTTTTACCAGCTCAAATTGATCAATGTTACTTGTAGGGACAAATGACAGGCCCTTAGACAGAATAGACAGCTGGGCGGGGATAAAGCAATCCCCCCCAAAAAAACTCCAGCTGTCCTGATGTCATGGGGTCTGCCACCTGTTCCTGCATAACGACCCTGTATTCCTGTCCTGCAATTTTCTTCGTTATCTGGGCTTTGCCTTCACAGTTGAATTTTCTTTTTTTCCACTTCCCTCTTCTTGTCCTTTTTTTACTTTTCCTAAAGGGATCCCACTATTCTGTTCTTCATCTGAATCATATCTACTCACTCTGGACCGATTATACACTCTGATTTATAATCTTCACTGCCCTAAAAAACTTCTTTTTCTTCCTTCTTTTGATCTCACTCTGTAAATCGTCTATTTCCTTTTTCAAATCTACATTGGATTCTTTGAATTTAGGCTCTGTGTTATATCTATTGTATTCAATTAGATCAACTGGACTTGAAGTTTAGTTCTTGAAGACGTTTCGCTAGTCATCTGACTGGATCTCTCAATTCAGAATGACTTGTACAAGAATCTGTGGTAATTATGTACCCTGGAAAATCCCAATTAGCATATCACAGCCAGGTGTTAAGGGTGTGATTGGATAGTGGCTAAGAGGTGTTATAGGAACGCCCAGAGTAAGGTGTTAAAACAGCATTGTACATGGCAGACAGTTGGTGTCGAACCCCCCCACCTCTATTTAGGCTTGGTTTATTTTCACATAAATGGCCTCCTTAACACCTCTCTTAAACCAGTCACGTTCCTTAGCCAATATGTTAACATTACAATCTTCAAAGGTATGTCCTTTATCCTTAATAATCCCCAATAATAAGGTACCACAGAGTGAGGCAGAACAACTTTGCCTTAAGGTATCTGCAGCCTTAGCCAGTGCTAAAACTCCTTCATCGAACCTGACCACTCAGAAAAGAAGAGTCTTAACATCCCTCAAGAAAGATTCCAGTATCACCATTCTACCGGCAGACAAGGGAAGATGCACAGTAGTACTCAACACCTCAGACTACCATGATAAGGTGACCATGCTCCTGGCCGATAACAACACATATAAGGCCTTAACAAGGGGTCCCACCAGCCATTACAAGAAAAAGGTCATAGACTTACTACAACTGCTTCAAAAGGATAAAGCCATTGATCGAGGAATGTATCATCGTCTCTACCCTGGTGAGGCACATCCATGTATATATGTACTCCCAAAGATACATAAGGGAGGGGCACCGCTAAGACCTATAGTCAGCAGCATCAACTCTGTAACATACAACTTGGCAAAATACCTAGCCAACATCTTACGACCATTAGTGGGAAGTTCTAAGCATCACATACAGAACTCTCAGGATTTCACCAACAAGATTGAAGATACAGTACTCGGTGCAGAAGAAACTATGGTGTCCTATGATGTGACATCTCTCTTCACCTGTATACCCACCAAGGAGGCTGTTGACATGGTGCGAAAACGGCTAGGCCAAGACAGTACTCTTACCAGCAGAACCGATCTCAACCCAGAACAGGAGTGTTCCTTACTGGACTTGTGCCTGAATATCACCTATTTCAAATACCGGGATAAGTTCTATAAGCAAAAACATGGATGTGCTATGGGATCTCCAGTTTCACCCATTGTGGCAAACCTTTACATGGAGGAGGTAGAAAAACAGGCGCTTAAAACCTTTAAGGGCATAGCACCCAGCCACTGGTTAAGATATGTGGATGACACCTGGGTTAAGATCCACCAGAAGGAAGTAGAAGCTTTCACAGAACACATTAATGTGGTAGACCAAAACATCAAATTTACAAGGGAAGAGGTACAAAACAACAAACTAGCTTTCTTGGACTGCTTGGTAGAAGTCAGGGAGAATGGTAAACTGGAAGTAGAGGTTTACAGAAAACCAACACACACAGATCAGTATTTGATGTTTGACTCCCACCACCCTTTAGATCACAAGTTGGGTGTCATCAGTACCCTGCAACACAGAACTGAGAATCTCAGAGGAGCCCTTAAAACTTGTGAATATACAGACTGGGCCTTTGTCAAAAGAAGCAGAAAGAAAGAAAAGAACACGAATACCAACAGTGAAGGGGAAAAGCAAGACAAGAGAAAGAACATGGTCATCCCATATGTAGCAGGGGTCTCCGAGAAATTAAGAAGAATTTTCAAAAAACACTGTATCTCTGTCTGCTTTAAACCAAACAACACACTGAGGCAGCAATTAGGACATCCGAAAGACCCAATACCGAAACACAAGATAAGCAACATCAGTGCAGTGTAGTGAAGAATGCTCTGATTTGTATGTGGGGAGACCAAACAGCAACTGCATCAACGTATGGCTCAGCACAGAAGAGCCAATTCCTCGGGTCAGGACTCAGCCGTGTACCTGCATCTTAAGGATAAAGGACATACCTTTGAAGATTGTAATGTTAACATATTGGCTAAGGAACGTGACTGGTTCAAGAGAGGTGTCAAGGAGGCCATTTATGTGAAAATAAAGAAACCAAGCCTAAATAGAGGTGGGGGGGTTCGACACCAACTGTCTGCCATGTACAATGCTGTTTTGACACCTTACTCTGGGCCTTCCTATAACACCTCTTAGCCACTATCCAATCACACCCTTAACACCTGGCTGTGATATGCTAATTGGGATTTTCCAGGGTACATAATTGCCACAGATTCTTGTACAAGTCATTCTGAATTGAGAAAGCCAGTCGGATGACTAGCGAAACGTCTTCAATAACTAAACTTCAAGTCCAGTTGATCTAATTGAATACAACAGATATACCATGACCTGGATGAATGAGAACCTTCACAAGCATAGACTATGCGTTAATTTTTCCATTTTGATTCTCACTTCATTTACCTTCTCATTAATCTTACTTAAAGGACAATTATACTTACCTTCCCTCTGCTCCTCTTCCTTAGTCAGTACTTTCTACCCAGAGTGAGGACATGAAATGCTAGGTCCTCACCCCTAGGTTCGCGGCATATAATTACTTACATGCTGCTCCGGTATCGGTATACCTTTGAATACTTCTGCCGCATGCAGGGCTTTCTAATAGATATCTAAGAACTCAATTTTTTGTCCCTTATTCGTGTGGTAATTGGTAGATTACAATTGTTGCTATTGAGTTTGGGATCAAATCTTCAAACCCCGCATTGCTGACCACATACCTCTATAATGCTTTTGTCTATGAATCCTCTTGATCACTTAAAATGAGTGAACCTACTAACAGCACAGGTTTCCCAAAAAAAAAATAATATAAATTGTTATCTGTGGGTGACTTCTCCATTGCGGCTCCCTGTATTGCAAAAAATACTCATTATTGAAACAGAAAGAAATTATTGAGTAATAAATATTCTAATAGCTTTAAGGAGAAATCCTTTAAGGTTGCTAGAGTAATCACTATATCATTCAAGATGATAGGCTAACCTCTTCTTATGTCTATATCGTGGAAGGATGCTCATGGAAAAGGGAGAATACACTAGAGAAATGCATGTCTATTCACACGTGTCAACCTAAGCCCGCGGCCCATCTGCCCTTCTGGTCTTGTTTTGGGGCCCCCCCGGTTGACTGTACAGCCTCCAACTTTCTCTACAACGCTGTGCATTTGGTACAGTCCCCACGTAGGTTTGCATAACCACAGATCTGGCCTACTACATTCCTTTATCATCTCTTTTTAAACAGTTCATCAGCGTACCTTTTACTTAGTAAGTGTATCACGGTATCCTACCGCAGACATAGTTATGATGCTGTTTAGGACATGCACAAATGGATAGCAGCATAGTAGGCTTGGATGCAGCTCACCGCTGTACAACTCGATTGCCTCTCAGCCTGTGAGTTGGCCCATTCCATTACCGGAACAGAAGAGTCGGTGTGTGTTCCATGTTAGTCACATGAGTGTGCTTCACACCTTTCCCTGAAACTCAGCGGGAACTATGTCTGAGTCCGAATCCTGCGCTCTGCTAATATCTTCACCCGCCACTTAGCCTGTCTTCTTGATTTAGAGGATAGAGAAGAAACTAATGATTTAACAAAACAAAGATTTCCAACGGATTTAAATTTGATATCCATTTTAATGAGGTTTCTTATGAAGAAAAATGTGAAAACTACATTAAAATGAATTCAAAGAGAATAATATCAGTATTATAGATGTGTTGCACCGCCGTTTGTGTGGGCACATGGGGGTGACCGTGCCCGCGAGGATGATTCCGTATAGACTTGGGGGTTTTCTGATATCACAAGAGCATTTGTAAGATATCCTTATAAGTCTTATAGGCACTGGCCTGCCTCTGTTTTCATTATTTTGTGTATGATCTTATATCCATTACATTAAGGTTATCACAGTTTCCAGTGATGTGTTTCCTTGTGTTCTGCTCAGGGTGGAACAGGATAATGTAACCACTTGGATTAATATACAGCCACCGTAACCCTGCAAACTGGAAGCCAAGATACAAAGATCTCCACACACCATGTAATTTACCCTTGGTAGCTCAGGTTAGGCTGGGATGAAGGACACCCACACTGCCGAACACCAGCATGCTGAAAGTGAATCAGTCTGGCCCATTGAAACTGGCTGGTACTTCCTAAACCCGGCAGCTCCAAATGAAACTTAATGCAGACCGGAATCCTGTACCAATCACAAGTGTAGAAACAGAGCACAGACCCGTCATACATTGTACTATCATCTTATACATCTTCACTCTTCCCAGGTAATGTGAGTGTCATAGTCCCTGGGAATGGTGGGGAGGAGATCAGCAGACCCAGACCTTGGCATTCACAACCTGGCCAGGTACAGTGAGAGGACCAGGCAGATGGGACAAATCTTGTTCCCACCCTTTCTTTTATCTTGCGCCCAGGCTTGGTGCATTGAAAGGCAATGACAACTGTGACTTGATTTTGAAGCCAGAACACAAGATACTGAATTGTGAAATTGATTCCCACATGTACTTGTCTGAGCAGGCAGGCATGTCACCTTCTTCTGGATGTCCAATGAAACAAGAAGAGCAGCGGAGTAAGTACAATTTGATGGAGAAGAGTAGATGTAACTGAGGGTTTGGTTATTGGCTTTAACCACAGGATTGTTGAATGTTTATAAAAGTCACTAGAACTGACTGACTGTAATAAAGAAATCAACTGACAAATGACCCACAATTGTCCTAAAGAGCTTCATATGATAGAAATTCCAATGTTCCTCTGGATACAGACCAGTTTTCTGTTATCATTGGGCCACGGATACTTCACTGCACTGGATACAAGTTTCCAATATCTGTAAAAATATTGATTTCGAACATTCGTTAATACAAATCAGTACAGATGTAAAATTTGAGAAAACACATGCTAAAATATATGTCTCCATCATAGGCCTAATACAATGTAATGAAATCCCGGCCAGGATCGATATTTTTTTCTGCAGTAAAAAAACGCAACTCCTTGTTTGAAAATACACCCCATAGAAATATTATTAATTTAGGCATTAGAATGGGAGCAACAGTGGAATAGGAAATATCTTTATAGAAAAACACTTTGTTGAGCTGCCGTTTAAGCTGCTCTTGCACTCCATACTGTGTGTCTTAAAAGCAAGTCCAGCCCTCAAATAAAAACTTCCATACAGTAAATCAACCCCCAATCCCTAAACTTTAATCTTTGAAATCTAAATATTAAGTCTCACCTGAAATCCTCACAGGGTTAACAATGTTTTACCCCTCTTTTGTGCTTCCTATTCTTTCAGGTAATAACTGTCAGTTAATGGATTTGACAGTTGTCATCACGAAAGCCAATGGCCTAATGTTAATCCCCTAGTGCCTCTTCTGAGCATGATCAGGCTCAGTACAGGTGTCTATTCTAAATTGCTCAGCAATCCTGAATCATGCAGGCATGACAGTATGAATTCATAGGACAAACTATGATATTCAAACATATTTTAATAGGCTATTCTTTTCTAAAAAGATTTAGTATGAGGTGGAGGTTGCCTTTAAATCCTCCGTTCCTTTAAACCACTACTGCACTCCCTTTTTTCAGTGCCGTAGTGGGTTTCACCTACTAAAGAACATGTATTTCAGTTTTAAAATGGACACTATACGAAAAAATGATTTGCCTCACTTTCAACTATAATTGAAATACATGTAGTAGCATATTTTGCGTGTGTTGCTGCATGCCCTTCAATCCAGCACCATTTTGTTTAGGAGCCGTATCACTAGGTGATACCGAGGGGGGCCCCTGGAGTTGGGACGAGGGGACTCTGAATTTGGGACAGGAGTGGGGACTATGGCCCTTGGGACACTAAGAGGAACTCTGCCTGGCACAAATCAAGGAGGGGCTATGGCTTTTGGACACTAAGGGAGCAACTCTGGGCTTCTAGTGCTGTTCTTGTTATGCACTTACTGTCTAGTAAGTAAATATTGCACTACTTATAAGTAAGCTTTAGTAAGGGCATGTCCCCAAAATTTTGACACATGTTCTTTAGGGTTGCCCACCCCCAACCGCTATAATAAAGCTAAAGGTTTTCAGATATCCTGCTTACAGCCCCTTTGCTCCCGCGAGTCTCTTCCTCCCTCTCTGCTAACCGAAACAGGCATATAGGAGCCGGTCTGCCAATCACAGAGGCAGCTGAGTCCTGTCTGCCAATCACAGACACAGCTGCACGGCTAAGAAAATAGTCACAGAGCTGTCATTAAATATCTTCAAGGCTATTTTTAAACGTTGTTATAGGTGGTTTGGGGGTGGGCAACCCTCAAAGGACAAAAAACAAAAGCCTGTAATTCTAGGAGAAAGGGGTGACAAGTGGAACCTGAGGGAGGGAAGGTGGGAAAGGGCTGCCCTGCGTCTGAAGAATTCCTCCCGAGGCTTCACAGAAGGCAGAGACCATTGGAGCAGGAATACAAGCCACTGCCTCTTCACTTGCCACTTTGTACAAGACTACAAGAAGAACCATCAGGAGCAGAAATGTAAGGTAAGGATTTTAGATTTGGGGTGGACATGCCCTTTAAGTCCCTGGTAGTTCCCTGTCCTATTTGTATATTTGGGATACCTCAACTCCCTGGTTCTTACGTTTCTTTTCCCATATCCTTTACATGGGGAACATAAGTAGAAGGGTGGTTGGAAAGGAATGTAAAATAATTAAGTAAGGGAGGATTAGCCTTAAAACTATCCATGGTGGCCAGATTGTTTTTAAATGAATATTAAATAAATACTGATTTTTTAATGAGACTCGTAAGCTGCATTTGGCGACATGTTGCCAGAGACAAATTCCTAGTCCTGCAGCAGGGCTGAAATCCCTTTCAAATACCCTGCCCTGGAAGCCCGCCCCTGTTACACCCACGTCGTATGGTTTCACTCTACCCGCCCCGATTGTGGCTCTGCCTCCAACCAAGCTGTGATGTACACCCCCGCCCCCCCCGAGGGGGGCCGGATATGCCAAACCCTGATGCCAGGTATTGTGGAACTCTCCTGTATGTTACCCAGAAAAATACCCAAGAATATGACTAGTGAAGAATCAAAGCTGCCTAAAAAACACACCAGCCTGAATGTGCCGTAATTGCAGTTACCATGCACTCACATTATTGATCTGTGAAATTCTAATGATCATAAATAATATCTTTTGATTAAGGTTACAATCCTTCATTGTCTAGTGAATGTACAAAGAGACCAGTTTTGCCTCCTATTTTTCAGTAGATTTGATTCCTGGTTAATTACATCTTTTATAACCCCTGCCATTTGCCATTTGAAATGTCCCTACATGCTGCTGTGCCCATAACCAATGCCTGCAGCTATATATTTTATTGTTAGGCTGGACTAACCTGTGTTATTGAGATGTGTCCCTCTGGAACAGAAAACCAGTCATAACAGCAGGTAAACTGCCCTTCCCTGGGGGCTTTCCTGATCCTGGAGAACCGCTCTCACTGCCATGGAACGGTTGGGTCTGTAATCAAATACATTAAAATAGTGTCACCCCAGTTGGTAATTATACAGTACAGGACGTTTGACATCTGTGATAATGAAAGCTTTTTAGAAGCCTGTTGAAGAGTCTTTGATAAAGAATAGAGATGGCCGACTCACTGAAATCCGTTCCACTTGCAGATTTCGCAATTTTCAAAATATTTTAAAATTGAAATCCGGAATGACCCATTGTGTCAATGGAGATACACAATCTGAAAGATCCCCCCAAAAAGGGCAACTGTGGTCTCCAACCAGTTTAAATGAAAGTCAAAAAGTTTCCTACCTTTAGAATGAGCCCATCAACACCTCCTACCTGCTCCACACCAAGATATAAAGGAAATGACTGACCAGAAGTTACTTGGTGGAGGCCGACATGTGCCTTCCAAGAGCTTCTGCCTTCACAGTGCCCGCCGGCGAGCACAGCCTGATAAATGCCCCTATATTAAATATACGGGAATGAATCCTGGCATCATTTTGGAGATATTTATTACTGCACATATGTACAATTATACACATGCCCCCATTATTATTTGTTTAACCCATAGTACCTTCTGCAGCAGTAGATAAGCCTCCTATTGAGGCATGGTGCAGGATAATTACGTCACAAGCAATGTATAATAATAAGACGGGATGTTGGCTGTGTGACGATTCTAATGCTGTTATGACCGGGTCTTGAATACTCACAATGCTGGGTTCCATTAGTGCATTACGGTATGGTCGGCTCTTGTGCATAATCCCCCCCAAAATATCTTGTTTATTTTAACTTCTCTTATTATAGAAAGTGTCTTTCCCCCCTATATTTTACCCATAACCTTGTTACAGGTATAAAAACCATAAAAAGGCCAGATATATTTTCTAGTTAAAAACTAAAAGTTGTTTTCCACAAAAAAAACACAATAAACATCCTTCCACAAAAACCAATGGAACTTATTTAAAAACAATCATTTTCCCTATTTGCTTGAAACAGAATGTGACAATCTCCAGATTCCTGCATAGAAAGGTTAAAGGGGCCCTGCTTATTAACAGTGTAGAAATGCACAATGTGTGATGATATCTGTGTACCCTAATGTACAGTCCCATTTGGTGTGTTTGTTTTAAAGGGTTGTGACCACGTACTGTAAAAGAAACATCTGGTTTTAAGCAGCTGATTGATTGTATTAAAAAGCAGATTGCCAGTGACAGGCATTACGCTGTTTTGGAGTACAGTCCAACCACCAGGCCCCTTTTGGTCTCCGACCCCTGGTGGGGAACATGGGTTAAGGGACTCTAGTTTTACAACCACTGTACAAGCTTTTGTGGGAATCAGAGGAATATAGACACATATTAGTATAACATGGAAACTCGCCCTATCATCAGATTTCTTTACGATCAGTGACCCTGTAGTGCTTGATATTGTTTTATCACCTAAACCAGTAAATCACTAATAGAACTCTACTAAGCAATTTGTATGGCTTCTTTGTCAGATGTTGGGAAGTTACCAAAAAACAAAAACAAAAATTGGTAACTTCCAGAAGACTATCAGATTAACAGTTTCTATACTGTATATTAAGTTTCGCACAAAATAATGTTCCTGAAATATTATTGAACATTATTTCTAGAGTAATCTAATCTTTGTCACATTCAGTTTTCGTATTAAAATGCACCTATAACCAATTTTGAGTTTATTTTAGGAACATTATTACACATCGTACCCTGTAAAACATTCGTTTCCACATATGTCTTTATCATTGATGGTCATTGGCTACTTCTGGATTGGATTTACAGCTTCCAACCTTTATATAGGATATTTAATTGGAAATGAATTAATGTATAACCATGTTTACATTGTCATAAGTTGTGCTGGAACATCTCCATCTGCAGAACGAAAATGCTCATCATCTGACAACTTAAAGTGAATTTTCTGAGATATTGGTTACAGCTGTAGAAACAACCAAAATCAATATGATTGTGTAGTGCATTTCTTTATTATTATTTTCCCCAATTAAATTTTACCTGTTTAATTCTAATTCTTTAAAATAAAAATAGCTTTTCCTTAATTTTCCAATCCTTCGACATGAAAGAAGAGGTGGGACTTCTTAGTATGTTTGTTCCCCGCGCCCTCTCCACGTGGTGAGGATCCTGTTTATAACGAACTCTAATTCCATTTTATTGGTAACAACAGCTCTATAAAATGCTACATTTTAATGATTTATTCATTACCGTACACAAATACCTGTTGGACATGTCAAGCATGAACTAGTATAGTTTATTTAAAAGTTATATTAGCATTTAAAAAAATATTTAGTTCTTGATTATCCTTACAATAAAAGTTTAACTATGCCCAAACTAAGTGCATGTCCACCCCAACACTATAATCAATCACTCTCATCTCCCACTATAATCAAATAATCATCAATCCAATCAATCCATCATCTCAATCATAATCCCATCAATCGAATCATCAATCAACTATAATCTCTCAATAATCTCCTCAATCAAATCGAATCAATCCTCATCCCAATCAATCAATCCCCACTCCATCCATCCCAATCATCAATCATCAGTCCCCCCAATCACTCTCAATCCCAATCATAATCATCCCATCAATCTCAGATCATTCTAAATCAATCTCTCTCAATCCAATCCTCCAATCAATCAATCCCCCTCAATCAATCCCCTCAATCCAATCATAATCTCCCAATCATCTCACTCATTCTCAATCAATCAATCAATCGCATCCAATCCAATCCTCAACTATAATCTCCTCAACAGCCCAATCCAATCTCTCATCACCCCCCAACATCAATCAATCAATCAATCTCCAATCCCATCATCCATAATCTTCAATCTCAATCCCCATCTCATCATAATCTCTCATAATCAATCATCCCACTCATAATCAATCAATCTCTCATAATTCATCCTCTCCTCCCAGTCCAATCAATATCAATCTCAATCCATCAATCAATCATCAATCAATCAATCATCATCAATCCCCCAATCCTCAATCTCTCATCCTCCAATCATCAATCCATAATCTCATAAAATATCAATCTATCCAAAACATTAAACATGCCATCCTCCTAACTCAATCAATCCATCTCCCCCCCACTACTGGCCCCATGTGTAGTGTAGTTTAATCCTTTACTTACATCCCAGCCTCCATAGGGTTCTTCTGCTATCCCCCCCCCAGTCCAAAAAAACGCCCACCAGGAGTACTGCAGAGTCCATATAGGACTCTGCCTCCTGTCCTCCCCTCCGGGCGAATTTTGCCATGCGCATAAGAGGGCAGCAGGGAGACTATTTAAAAAATTTAAAAGAGGTGGACATGCCCTTTTAAAAAATGTACTCACCTTTTTTTGTTCAGAATACTTTTTATATGGTCATTGTCTTTATGTAACCAATGTGAAGTATTTATTATTATAATCATGTAGACCATCAGGCCATTCTATACAGCCTTATAAACACTGTAATTGATTTAAACATGGTTGACTTGTCATCTATAAGATTGCAAGGGATTCATTCCAGAGCAGATACAGTTATCGAATATATACTACACATTTATCTAGACAGGACTCCACAGCTCATCCCATGTTTTTGATCTTCCATCATGTTGAGTACAACATGGGAAACTGGAACTCCATAATACAGCAATAAGGGGTCGTTAGGAATACATATGGAGTTGCCTTTGTCATATAATTTCAAGTCCAGCAATTTTATGGTAAATAGATGAAAATATCAAGCTTCCATTTAACTGGACAGTTGAAAAGATTGAAAAGTATCTTCAGAAGAAGAGGAACCCACTTGTAAATATCAAGGTCTTACTTTGTAGAAACATAGTTAGAATAGGATATAATAAATAAAAATAAATTCATGATACTTTGTCCCAGTTAGTGGTGAATATCACAGAACATTTGCAGTTGACTTAGAAATCACTATTTTCATTCTAGATAATGTGATCTGCATTTTGTTTAATAAAGACAAAACTCCACACACATCCCATTCCTTATAATCTGTTTCTTTAAAATTTCACTTGCTTGGTGGCTTCATCATCACGGACACAATCCCCACCAGGTCATCCAAAGTGTTTGAGCAGCTGAATGCATAGCTGGTTTGCTGTCTATCATTAGGGACTGTCTGATAGACTGATGGGAACCTTAGTCTGTCACTAAATAGAGTGTCTGTAGCTCCATAGTAATCTGAAGAACAAACAATACATATAGATTTTAAGAGATGCCGAAATTACTAAAATCCATTAAATCAATGGGGAGATTATAGTTCGAAAAGTTTGGATAAATAACATAAAAATAACAATGTAATTACTCTAAATAGCTGTGGCCTGGAAATGGTCTGGGGAACATGTCACTGACACCAAAAAATTGTTAAACACACTCTTAAACATAGCGGGCACTGTCGGGTCTTGCCAATGTTAACATTACAATCTTCAAAGATATGTCCTTTATCCTTAAGATGCAGGTACACGGCTGGGTCCTCACCTGAGGAATTGGCTGCTTCTGTGCTGGGCCATACCGTTGATGCAGTTGCTGTTTGGTCTCCCCCACATACAAATCAGAGCATTCTTCACAGCAACTGCACTGCGTATATGATGTCGATTTTTTGTGTGTTGGGTATTGGGTCTTCATATGTACCAATTGCTGCCTCAGTGTGTTGTTTGGTTTAAAGCAGACAGGGATACGGTGTTTATTGAAAATTCTTCTTAATTGTCGAGACCCTGCTACATATGGGATGACCATATTCTTTCTCCTGTCTGCTTTTCCCCTTCACTGTGGTATTCGTGTTCTTTTCTTTCCTTCTACTTCTTTTGACAAGAGGCCCAGTCTGGATATCCACAAGTTTTAAGGGCTCCTCTGAGATGTTTCATTTTTTTAGCCTCACCTCTGTGCTAGTGGGGATGTTCTCGGCTCTGTGTTGCAGGGTTCTGATGACACCCAGCTTGTGATCTAAAGGGTGGTGAGAGTCAAACATCAATAATGATCTGTGGTGTTGGTTTCTGTAAACCTCTAATTCAGTTTACCATTCTCCCTAAATTCTACCAAGCAGTCCAGAGAGTAGTTTGTGTTTTGTACCTCTTCCCTTGTAAATTTGATGTTTTGGTCTACCGCATTAACACTGGCTGTGATATGCTAATTGGGATTTCCAGGGTACATAATTACCAGATTCTTGTACAAGTCATTCTGAATTGAAAAAAAGCCAGTCAGATGACTAGCAAAATATGTTTAAGAACTAAACTTCACGTCAGTTGATCTAATTGAATACAACAGATATACTATGACCTGGATGAATGAGAACATTCACAAGCATATTTCAAATCATTTTGGGGAGAAAACACTCAAACTTGTATAAAAAGACAGCAAGGAATTGGCAGACTACAGAAACCACTGCGATTTAACCTCCGATGCAGACAACAAAGGTCTAGTACCATGCAACATACATCTGATTCCACAGTTAAAGGCATTGGAGCCAAACAGATACTGCAAAAGACTCAAACACAGCTCCTAAATGAATGGGTATGACAGACACATTTTACAGTTGATGTTTAATGCACAAACATTAGTCAAATAGAACAGAACCTGGGCCTCACACGCCACCTGGGGGCCATCTGGGAAAGAGTGATGGAGTTTCACCAACAAGCACAGCTTTCTCAGCACTGTAAGGGCAAACAAAGCAACAGAACAAGTTCTCTATTCTGTCATCCCAGAACACCCCAAAAGGAGAATAACACTGACCTGGAATACAAAAGGAGGGAAATATCACTTCATCAAACACAAGGAGGAATGGGTGAGAAACTTGTCTAACAGGACCCTGACCCAGCAGAAATGGAAGTCCTTGCTAAGGGCTTGATTTTGCCATCTCTAAAGCCATCCCGTGGTGGATATTATAGCAGCCACAGAAGCCTCAAATCCACAATAATAAGGTACCACAGAGTGAGGCAGAACAACTTTGCCTTAAGGTATCTGCAGCCTTAGCCAGTGCTAAAACTCCTCATCTAACCTGACCACAAGAAAGAAGAGTCATTAACATCCCTCAAGAAAGATTCCGTATCACCATTTTACCGGCAGACAAGGGAAGATGCACAGAGGTACTCAACACCTCAGACTACCATGATAAGTGACCATGTCTCCTGGCCAATAACAACACAATGAGGCTTTAACAGGATCCCACCAAGCGTTGCAAGAAAAGGGTCATAGACTTACTACAACAGCTTCAAAAGGATTAAAGCCATTGATCGAGCAATGTAATCATCGCCTCTACCCGAGTGAGGCACATCCATGCATATATGGACACCCAAAGATACATAAGGAAAGGGCACCACTAAGACCTATAGTCAGGAGCATACAAGGTGGCAAAAATACCTAGCCAACATCTTAGGACCATTGGTGGGAAGTTCTAGCATCACATCCAGAACTCTCAGGATTTCACCAACAAGATTAAGATAGTACTCTGGTGCAGAGGAAACTATGGTGTCCTATGATGTGACGTCTCTCTTCACCTGTATACCCACCAAGGAGGCTGTTATCATGGTGAGAAAAACGGCTAGGCCAAGACAGCACCTTACCAGCAGAACGATCTCAACCCAGAACAGGAGTGTCCTTACTGGACTTGTGCCTGATACCACCTATTTCAAATACAGGGATAAGTTCTATAAGCAAAAACATGGATGGGCTATGGGATCTCCAGTTTCACCCATTGTGGCCAACCTTTACATGGAGGAGGCACTTTCGAGGAATATCGAAAATGGACGGTACTTTCGAGGGTTAGTGAACGATATTTTCGAGGGTTAGCAAAAACGATCCATACATTTGGGTTACCGAAAACAAACAATACATTTGAGGGTTACCGAAAATCAATTAAGGAGAAGAAACTTTTTGTCAGTAACAGCTTTTGAAAGACAGGCCATGGAACTAAAAAAGGTTCCACAAAAAGCAGTTATACCAGAAAGCTATGGAAAATGGCGATAAAGTGTCAGGAGGAGTGGAGATCGATGTTACTGTACAAGCAAGAGAAACCGTGGAGGCCCAACAAGGAACCTCTACCACCTACAATAAAGAGTGGGATAAAGTACGCCAAATTTTGGCAAGGTACTGGTGAGGGGAGATGAAGATTTGATAGATTAAAGTAGGAAGGTCCCCCAGATGACAACAAGGAGGGGGGGAAATGTGAAAGATCTGTTATCCCTAGCTATTTTAAGCTAGTACCTCCGATCTTACCTCGTGTTGGGAATTAACCCTGTAGAAGGGAACCGTAAATGTGGCCGTTTTATAGCCTGTGGTTCATTAAGAGGGAAGCCTGCCAGAGTACGGATAAAGGGAATTCTATGTAAAAGATTTGATTACATGTCAAAGTAACAGCTAGTCTACTTTTTGGAGTGTGATTGTGGCTTTAGTATTTTGGGGAAACGAAAGAGCCCTCACGCAAAGAATTCAGGAAACCATAAGGGCCGCTAAGAAAAATGATGTGGAAAAGAGTGCTATGGCCAAGCATATTAATGAAATCCATGGGACAAATGAAGTTTAAAATTCATGGGTATCTGTCAGTGAAATTAGGAAGGGGGGGGAGGTGATGTCAAAAAAAGATAGTTAATGGATATATAACTTGGGCACATTGGTCCCCAGGCCTTAATAAGTATACATTATGCATGCTTTTTATGATAACTGATATGGAGTTTCCGCACCAAATTCAGCTATAGAATGTAACAGCTGAGTCAAGATTGTACTATTTGTAACAGTATACATGCCTTTTGTTATGTTGGGATGCAGTATTTAATCTAGCCATGTCTGTGACGACCAGGTGTACAATGTAAAACGCCATAGACATATCTGAAATTGCACCCCAATTTTCTTTTATTTTACCAATTGGCATTATCCAGCAGCATGGTAGCTCCACATTGTCCCCTGTTCCCGGGTAATCCGAGATTCATTCATTTTAACTTGTAGATATAGGTAGAATAGCATGGCCATTTGGTGTTGTTAGCTACCTAGCAGAAGGTCGACTTCAAAAGGGGCAAGTGTGTGAAGTCACTAGAATATACAAACACGGTTCCAGACTAAGAGACACACAAAAACAGCAGGGAATCTCCTAGTAGAGACCAACAGCAAAACCACTGGCAGATCAAAGGTAATTCATATTCCTTAATAACAGGATGTAGAGTATTTCAGGTTTTCATAAATACCCCCAGTTTTACCAGTAATTAATTCTACATTTATAGATACCTGACCCAATATCATAGCCTGAGCCAAACTTGGGATATTATCCTTCTTAGCCGAGTTCCCCAGATATGTCGATTTGGCCTTAATCTGTTGGGAAAATTAGTTATGGACCATCATGATATTATTTGAATGTGATATGAATGGTTCACAATTATGGACTAGAGGGGAATTGGATATTTAAAATTCCCTCCGAAAATAGGAACCAACCTTCGGGGGCAGAACCAAGTCCACCCCCTCTAGAGACCAGACCAGACAGAGGATAAGAGTGGATTGGGTCTCAGCCCATGGAGTTCGTCATAACATCTACATAACATCTAGCCAACAGGACGGATCGTATTGGCTTACCGCAGGAACTATCATTTGGACTTATTTTCCCATACACTGGATTAACAAGTTTCTGGACTCTTCTCTGGACTATTCAGGTGCCATTTATCCTTAATATTCCTTCTTTTATCCATTTCTACCCTCACTGTGTTACCGTTTTATGTTCAGTGATTTATTTTTATTTTTCTTTATATTTTTTATGCACTGTTTTTGTCAACTTTTAATAAATGATATAAAATCATTTATAGGCTATTGTCCTATTCTGAGTATATCCCAAAACAAACCTGTGTCTTCGAAGTACGCTACTAATAGAGAAGTATGTGTAGGTATATAGATATACTGTATAACGTGTGTATAGAATATTAGGGGTGAATAACCAATTTTCTTACAGGTTGTTAGAAAGTAGGGGAGCTGATATCCCCTAGATATAGGTAACGAGTCATTCCGCTGTTTAATAATCGGAATGTGGTGCGGGCGAGTATATTGATATTTAGTAATATAATTGTGTAATATATCGCTTGTTCACTAAACCCACCGGGTCTGATCTGTTCCGTCCGCCTGTCGGTTGCTTGGAGTGTGTTTTCGGTAACGGATAGTGGTTGGGCATCTCGAACTGGGGGGTTTGTGACAATTGTTGGCAGCGTTTGGGATATGTGTTGCTTATACTCAGAATCTCTAATAATACAGTGTTAACTAATTAACTCTGTAGAGCAGAACCCAAGTTCTGTGGTCAATAGCCGGTGCATTAGAATATATCGAACAGGTAAACACACAGTGCCCTTCCCCAAATCTTTTTCTCTACTTTTTCTACTTGGCAAAATGTCTGAATCGTGAATTATAGAAGCATGAGTCTGGATGACTTAATCGTTGTTTGCCAAAGCAGACACATTGATTCCTATCGGAAAAGGAGGGAGGAGCTGATTCGTGAATTAATGGAGGCAGATTTCCAAGCACAGAAACGCTTGATGAGCCTACCGCAGGAATCACTCACTATGACCTGGACTCAAATGATATAATACTGCCCAGCATGGATACCATCAAGGACTGTATCACCATTACCAATGTGTATGTCTGCAGCTACAGGTCTCCTCAGCTCCAGGCAGTGTTGCAAAAGTTAAGCGACACTAACCCAATGGAGTACCTGCATTCTGGAACGCCAGCGTCAGCAGCAAGCCGAAATGGAGGAGCGACGGGCTGAGCGTGAGAGTGCAGAGAGACGGGCTGAGGCTGCAGAGCGACAAGCTGCACGACAATATGAACTGGAGATGGCCAAACTATGCCAGTCCAGCCACAGTTCATTACCAAGTTCTCCTGGAGCAGAGGAACATTTTACCAGTGAGTCACAAGTTTAAATTTGCAGCAATGGAGAAGGATACAGGCATTGATTGTTCTTACGCTCTTTTGAGAGAGCCTGCCGTCAGTATCGTCTGCCTCAGGAGGATTGGGCCAGACATCTGACTCCACACCTGCGCTACAAACGCTGGATGCGTTTACGAGTTACCGAGGAAAGTGATAACGATTATGGAGCTATCAAGGCTGCTATCATAGCCAAGTACCAGTTGACCCCAGTGGTTTACCGTAAAAGGTTCCGGTCCGTACAAAAGGATCCACAGACTCTTTTTCGGATGTGCTACAATTTATTCACCACATTCCGACAATGGACTCAGAACCTCACCAACAATTCATATGGACCCTGGAGGATCTGATGGTAAAAGATCAGTTTTACAGGTTTGCCCAAGTCAAACAACCGCTGCCGCTGAACTGGCGGATAACTTCATTGCAACCCGTGTGCCGGACATGCGCAGAACATCGTCCCAGGGATGGAAGGAGGTAAACCATTTACTCCTCCAGCCCCTGTGAGCCGTCCACCCCAGAGACTGGAGACATCTGAGGATCGCACTGTCCCTATTGTCACCAGCCAGGACACTTCAAATACTCCTGACCAGCACTAAAGAGGGCACCACCAGCAACTAGCCAGCCGCAGGCTAGACCCCATCTGCACACAGAACATCTACTGTTTTATTGCCAGTGGAAAAGGAAATCCAACGCCGCACTCCAAATCACAAGCTGGTTAAAGTGAACGACCGGATTGTTGCTGGCTTCAAGAGATACAGGAGCAGACATCACTTTGGTTCACTCTACCTTGTACAAAAGAGGACATCCTCCCGATAAGCACCTGACCCTCACGGGAATAGGGGGCACTCTCCCAACATCGCCCAGGCCAGTGGAAATTACTGGGGGGTTGGAAAGCAGGAGAAGTAGTGGGTTTCTCGGATGATATCCCTGTCCCAGTGTTGTTGGGGACCGATTAGGCACATTATGGCCCAGTATCAAACCGCCGAAAGCATCCCGGAGTCCAAGCTAAAGGTTCAACTCACACAAAGGTATTGTGCTACCGTGCGTTAGAACAGCTGGAGCAGGGAAGAGGTTTGACAGGACCTAGTTCACAGGTACCTGGGTTAAATGTGCTTTGGTAATTATTGTGATCAACATTAAGCCTGTATCTGTGGATAGGAATGCATGTATAAGTAATGTTAAGGATGCCCATGATTGTACTTGTGATAATGTTGTACTGGAAGTAGCAGTTACTGGTAGTACTGCTAAGGTCTGGGGTTCAGTCTTGAAAGAGGAAGTCCAAGATATCCATTTCAGCCCTGACCTCAGACATGTAGATGTCAGCAGTTGACCCCCCGTGTCACAGGGCAACTGGCTGAAACTGGTAGTGGCGCATGGATTGAGGCACTACAACAGTAACCCCAGTCTGCAGTCACCCAGGAGAAAGGCTTCTGAGTCACTAACAGAGGGGGCAGCCTCCATGTTATGTGTGAAGGTGATAAGTGTCCAATATATGTATGTTACATATTGAAAATGTGATGTTACAAATGAAAATGGCGAATCTGTCAAAATGTGTTACCTGTGTTAACAGTCACTCACAGTGTTGGAAGGACTGCTAGGGACGTCATTGGAATCAGAGCAGGGAGACGTTTTTGCAAGTTCTTCCATGTTTTGACCCAGTTGACTCAGCCCCTGCCAATCGTCACAACTACCCACAGAACAGTTGGCTGGAACTTGTGATGCAGACTCTGAGATAGCACTGCAGACTGACAGCACACTGAATGAGTTGGACCTTCAGAGGAAGCAGTAGGGAATGTTAGGTTTCCCCTGGATGCCACCACTGGTTCAGTCAGGTTACATAGGACAGAGTAACTGGGAGGAGGGCTGGGAGACCAGAGTAGAAGTCCGATAGTGCCAGAACCAGTAAGGCCCAGTGTATGACTAGAGAGGGAGTGAGAGGATAGCATTTCCAGGAGATCTCCCTGGTTCGATCTAGTGACTTAGTGCAGAGTAACTGGGAAGGAGGGCTGGAGACCAGAGCAGGAGTCCGACAGTGCCAGAACCAGTTAAGCCCAAGTCAGGGTTGTAGAGGGGGAGGACATTGTTGTCCAGACTGAAGGAGACAAGGGCAGCTTTGGGCAGGTAGAACTAACCAAAGAACCTGCTATAAAATTTGATAAAGGATTGTGTAGGGGAAACGGATTGTTTTCCAGGTAACACACAGAGATCTTACTGTACTGAAGAACCCAGGGATTGGTCTCTGCCTCAAGAGGAACCAGAAAGTATTTGCAGGAGGTGGTGAAAAGTTTAAAAATTGTAAAAATGTTGGTAAAAACAGTGTTAACCTGGGATTTGGCCAACAGGGCATTCTGGGAAATAGAGTCCAGATGCCTAGTGAACGCAGCAGCCACTATTTCCAGCCCTTTGTTTACACAAGCACACCAGGGGGTGATGTTAATGACAGAGCTCTCAGTGCTGAAATGGGTTATCGTGGTTTCATGTCAGAAAAGATGTTGTGTTGGAGATTATTCATTGTTAATACCGTGTATAGAGGGTGACCAGTCTGCCATGGTAACCAAATGGATCCCAATGCGAGCACAGCTTGTACCTATAGCATTGTGACTGGAGGGGTGTAAAACCACAAAAAAGAAAATGTGTTTCCCAGCAATGTGATGTAACATGTCATGAAGGAGAAAGCCACCATGGCGCCAAGGGAAGTTGGTCGCAACGGTCTAGGTTGTGTAAAACCAATCCTATGCGACATCTATGGGGGAGGTGTGACGACCAGTTGTACATGTAAAACGCCATAGACAATATCTGAAATTGCACCCCATTTTTCTTTATTTTACCATATTGGCATGATCCAGCAGCATGTAGCTCCCACATTGTCCCCTGTTCCCGGTAATCGCAGAGTTCATTCATGTTAACTTGTAGATATAGGTAGAATACATGGCCATTTGGTGTTGTTAGCTGACCTAGCAAGAGGTCTGACTTCAAAAGGGGCAAGGTGGGAAGTCCTAGAATATACAACACTGTTCCAGACTAAGAGACACAAAAACACAGGGAATCTCCTAGTAGACCAACACAGAAACCAACTGGCAGATCAAAGGTATTCATATTCCTTAAAATCCAGGATTGTAGAATTATTTCAGTTTTCATAATACCCCCAGTTTATCCAGTAATTAATTCTACATTATAGATACCTGACAGAATATCATAGCCCGAGCCAAACTTGGGATATTATCCTTCTTAGGCCAGGATTCCCAGATATGTCGTATTTGGTCTTAATCTGTTGGGAAAAATTAGTTATGGACCATCATGATATTATTTTGAATGTGATATGATTGTTCACAGATTATGGACTAGAGGGGAATAGGATATTTAAAATTCCCTCCAAAATAGGAACCAACCTTCGGGGGCAGAACAAGTCCACCCCCTCTAGAGACCAGACCACTCCCATTTTCTAAAAAAGGATAAGAGTGGAATTGGGTCTCAGCCCAAGGAGTTCGTCATAACATCTACAATAACATCTAGCCAACTGGACGACCGTATTGGCTTACCGCAGGAACTATCATTTGGACTATATTTTCCCATAAACTGGATTAACAAGTTCGGACTCTTCTCGTGGACTATTCGGATGCCATTATCGTTAAGTATTCCTCTTTATCCATTTCACCTTCCTTGTGTTACCGCTTTATGTTCAGTGATTTATTTTTATTTTTCTTTACATTTTATGCACTATTTTGTCACTTTTAATAAATGATATAAAATCATTTATAGGCTATTGTCCTATTCTGAGTATATCCCAAAACAAACCTGTGTCTTCGAAGTACGCTACTATAGAGAAGTAGTGTGTAGGTATATAGGTATACTGTATAACTGTGTATAGAATATTAGAGGTGAGTAACCAATTTCTTACAGGTTGTTAGAAGTAGGGGAACGGATATCCCCATAGATATAGGTAAACAGGTCATTCCGCTGTTTAATCGGAAGTGGGTGGCGGTGAGTATATTGATATTTAGTAATATTAATTGTGTATATATCGTTTGTTCACTAAACCCACCGGGTCTGATCTGTTCCGTCCGCCTGTCGGTTGCTTGGAGTGTGTTTTCCGGTAATGGATAGGTGGTTGGGCGTCTCGGACTGGGGGGGGGGGGGTTGTGACAATGTACACTTATTAAGAAAGGAATTAATGAATTTAAAAATAAATAGATCTTTAATGGTGTAATACCTTTAAGAAAAGATGACTGTTTCCTTAAGAACAGATTCCTCTTAAGTAGGTGAGTGGGGAAGTCTCGTAATACCCTGAGAAGTCTGAGAAGGACGGTCAGGTAAAACGTGCATCAGTTCGAGCAGGAGGAAGATAAGGAGCTAAGCCAAGGAGGATTATAAAAGAGATTTGAGTGCCGTTGACAGCAGAATCTGGGACAGGAGAAGACCAGACTCGCAAAGTTTGGTGAGAGGTTTCCAGTTTGCACAGTATCATTTATTTGTTTACCCAATGCAAAAGTCCCGTGTCATCATTACTGTGAGGCCGTAGGAACTAGGAACGGAGGAGTTCTTCTTGACTATACTACAGTAATTCCTTGGAGGGCTGCTCCTTAACTGTATGATCCCATTTTTGGTTATTTTCACCGGGGATGCCGGGGGCAAGAAACAGTTTAGTCCCCATCGGAGGTGTGTGGAATGATTTTTCTGTGGGTAGGAACCAAGAACTGTTGAGGTGGGAAGTTTGGGTGAGACACAACTGGGACTCTCCAGCTACGGTTCATGCTTGTTTGCATAGATTGGCTCCCCCCTGGCATCCAAGGATGTGTTTAATTATGTGACATAAGTGGATGTATGTGTAGTGCATTGAAATCCATGTATTACATTGCATATGAGGCAAGGTACAGCCCGACTATGGAGCATCAAAGTTTAGCCGTTAGTTATTGTTGTAAATGGGCATATTGATCAAACAAGGATCACTTAGAGTCACAGAGAATTGCTGTATAATTTTAATAAATTCTTTTTTGCTTAAAAGGAGGATTGGTGTTACTATTTGGTGGTGCAATGTGTGTGAGTGCTTAGAGGGGTTCCTATAGGGAGGACGCTGGTGATCCTTCTGAGTTTGTTTAGATATTCCAAGAGGTATTCCTCATTACCCCTAGCAAAGTCCAAAAGACTGGGACAACACAGCCACATAATCCATAAAACTGTGCATCTGACCTTGTATAATTCAGTAAAAGTTTGAAAGTTCGGATTCGGACCTATAAAAGTCAATGGGAGAGTGATAGTTTGAAAGGTCTGGGTGAGTACAGATACTAACAATGGTAACTTACTGTAAATGGCTGTGACACCTGGGAAAGGTCTGGGGAACATGTCACTATCACCAAAACTTGTTAAACACTTCTTAAACACGAGTGGGCAATTGTCACATTTTATCAAGCTACATTCAAGGGTTACGTCCAATTCAAAGGTTACCGAATGATACTTTCAGGTTAGCGAGAATAGAACCATAAATTCAAGGATTACCGAAATCGAATGATATTTTCGAGGATTATCGAAAACGAACGATACTTTCGAGGTTAGCGAATGATACTTTCGAGGGTTAGCGAAAATGATCCATACATTCGAGGGTTACTGAAAACGAACAATACTTTTGAGGGTTACCGAAAATCAAAGGCTAATTGAGAGTTAGCGAACAATATTTTCTTGGGTAGCAAAAAAATTATCTGTGCATTTGAGTTTATCAAAATGAACGATACTTTCAAGGGTTATCGAACGATACATTCTAGGGTTTGCAAAATGATCCGTACTTCGAGGAATCGAAATGAATGATACTTTCGAGGGTTAGCAAACAATACATTCTTGGGTTAGGGAAACTATCCGTACATTCAAGGGTTACCGAAAACGAACTATACATTTGTGGTTTACCAAACGATACATTCTAGGGTTAGTGAACAGCCCGTAAATTTGATTATTGAATTTACGGGCTGTTCACTAACCTAGAATGTATCCTTCGCTAACCCTCGAATGTATATTTATTGAAAATACAGCCATGAGTCCGGAAAACAAACTAGTTCGAACCTGAATTAGTTTGAATAGTTCGAGTTCGTCAGAACTCATAAAGTTCGGCTCGAACTCGGGTTTTGTGTCCATCTCTAGTTGGGTTTCCGCATGTTACATTTGAGGGTTATGACCAATTCGAGGGTTACCGAACGATCATTTGAGGGTTACCGAAAATTGAACTATACATTCGAAGGTTACCAATTTGAAACGATACATTCGAGGATTCCGGAAGTTAAAGGCTACATTCGAGGGTTACAGAAAACCAAATTACATTTGAGAGTTACTGAATGATAAATTCGAGCTTACCGAAACTCCAAGGCTACATTTGAGGATTATCGAAAATGAACATTACATTCGAGATTACCGAAACGAACGCTACTTCGAGGGTTACCGATGATTCATTTAGTTTATGGGAAATCGAACATTACATCCGAGGGTTACCGAAAATGAATACTACATTTAGTAACATAGTAATTACTAGTAACATAGTAATTAAGGTTGATAAAGACATACGTCCATCAAGTCCACATTTCACCCTCTTTTTTTTTTTTTTTACCCTACCTAACAGTTGATCCAGAGGAAGGCAAAAAAAAAAAAGCATAAAAGGGGGGGAAAATCTTCCTTGCTCCAACGGCAACCGAAGTATCCCTGGATCAACCAGATCTATATTCATTAATACCAGTAATTCTCAATATTATATAGTATCCCTGTACTAACCAGAACTACAGTATATGTATTAATACCAGTAATTCTCAATATTTTTTAGTTTTAGAAACTTATCCAGGCCTTTTTAAAGCTATTCAAGAACTTGCCATTACCACATCGGCTGGAAGACAGTTCCACAGTTTCACCGTTCTCACTGTAAAGAAACCTTTCCTAACCTGAAGATGAAACTTCTTTCTCAACCTCTCCAACCTAAAGGATATCCCGTGTCCTCTGATATCCTATTAGTGACAATGCACCAGAGAGTTTATTGTATGGCCCACTAATATATTTGTATAAGGTTATCATGTCCCCAAGCAAACATCACTTCTCCAATGTAAACAGCCCTAACTTTCTAATCTGCCTGCATATTCAAGCCCCTCCATTCCCCTTATTAATTTAGTTGACCTTCTCTGAACTGCCTCAATTTCCAAGATGTCCCGTTTGTATATGGGATTCCAAAGCTGCACCGCATATTCCAAATGAGGCCTACCAGTGCCTTGTAAAGAGGGAAATAATATCTTTCTCTCTTGATCTATTCCTCCTTTATACAAGACAATATCTTGCTAGCTCTAGCGTTGCTACCTGGCTTTTGCTAGCTAAGTCTGTATCTACCAGAACCCCCAAATCTTTTTCCATTACAGATGAACTTAACACAGAGTTATTTATGGTGTAGATGGCACAGGGATTATTAAATCCCAAAGGCATCACCTCACATTTACCAATATTGAATCTCATCTGCCATTCTGCTGCCCTTTTGATATCTATCTAGGTCTGCTTGCAGCACTTGCACACTTTGAAGTTCCAAAGCTCTGCATAATTAGTGTCATCAGCAAACACAGAGACCTTGCTCCAATGCCCCTTCTAAGTCATTTATAAACAGATTAACAGAAGTGACCCCAGTACAGAACCCTGAGGACGCCGCTTTTAACTTCAGCCCACATAGATGTAGCTCCATTAACCACCAGTTAAAAAGACAATTACGGAGGTTCAGATTCAATAATGCTAAATAAGTTTAAAATCCAGGTGACCCAATGTAATATTGGTATAACGTGGCTTTATGCTTATTTTACGGGGCCCCGCAATGCAATAACGGACACAATCGTGCATTGCATTGCAGGATCTAGGCAAGGTACGCCACACTTTGCATTATTGTATCTCTCTAGTATTTCTATATATATTAATGGGGTGATTGACTTCAACACACGTGAAATTTCAAGCAGCTTAAAAGCTATGCTATGGGGAAAAACATACCTATACTAGCGGCATTGAATATAGTGGTATAAAGGTTCGATTTGAACATTACCGGAGTTGTTTATATTAAATTAACAGGGTTATTTAATACAAGTTCTTAATAGTTAAAATGGTGCTAATTTTGCCCCAACCAATCAGATGTTAGCTTTCAAATGTTAATAAGTTCTGATTGGTTGGGACAAATTAGCACCATTTTAAAGATAAGAACTTTTATTGAATCTCCCTGTAAGTTTCTTGTCTAGCAGTCCAGTCCCCTGACGTCTGAACCAATCTCCATCTTAGAATTTTTATGCCCTTAAATGTTTTTGGGAAGGGAAAACATGATTGGACAGTTACGGAGGTCGGATCTAGACCCACTGCAACTATATTAGGACTTAGTATTGACTTAGGTATATAAGTACTAGCAAAATACCCGCGCTTCCAGCGGAGATGTATTCAAATACCTCAGCCAGTCCCGCCACACCCTGAAATTTTGGTAAAAATCGGTCCAGCCGTTAGTGTGCAGGAGTTCAAAATTCTATTCCCCCCCCATTCACCCCCACCCTAAAAATTTTTTTTTTTATTCAACTATGAAATTTTGGTGAAATAACCCCCACCACCCTCCCCGTCTCCCCAATACCCCCCACTATCCCTCTCTGTCCACCCCCAAACCCTTCCCCTTACACCTTAGCCAGTCCCTGCACACACCGTGAGGGCTTTGCCTTTTTGGTAAAAATCGGTCCAGCGTTAGTGTGCAGGAGTTCAAAATTCTATTCCCCCCCCCATTCACCCCCACCCTAAAAACATTTTTTGTTAACCTTTTACTGATAAAGGATATATGCTACAAAATTTGGTTGAAATCGGACCAATATCTGTTGTATTCAATTAGATCAACTGACTTGAATGTAGTTTTGAAGACGTTTCGCTAGTCATCGACCGTCTTTCTCAATTCAATGACTTGTACAAGAATCTGGGCAATTGTACCCTGGAAAATCCCAATAGCATATCACAGCCAGTGTTTAGGGTGTGATTGGATTGTGGCTAAGAGGTGTTATAGGAACGCCCAGAGTAAGGTTTAAAACAGCATTGTACATGGCAGACAGTTGGTGTCGAACCCCCCCACCTCTATTTAGGCTTGGTTTCTTTCTTTATTTTCACATAAATGGCCTCTTAACACCTCTCTGAACCAGTCATGTTCCTTCGCCAATATGTTACATTACAATCTTCAAAGGTATGTCCTTTATCCTTAAGATGCAGGTACACGGCTGAGTCCTGACCCGAGGAATTTGCTCTTCTGTGCTGGGCCATACGTTGAGTGCAGTTGCTGTTTGGTCTCCCCCACATACAAATCAGAGCATTCTTCACTGACTGCACTGCGTATATGAGTTGCTTTTCTGTGTTTGGGTATTGGGTCTTTGGATGTACCAATTGCTGCCTCAGTGTGTTTTTCGGTTTAAAGCAGACAGGATACAATTTTTTGAAATTCTCTTAATTCTCGAGACCCCTGCTACATATGGGATGACCATGTCTTCCTTGTCTTGCTTTTCCCCTCACTGTTGTATTTGTGTTCTTTCTTGCTTCTACTCTTTGACAAAGACCCAGTCTGGATATCCCAAGTTTAGGGCTCCTCTGAGATGTTTCATTTCTTATCCTTCGCCTCTGTGCTAGTGGAGATGTTCTCAGCTCTGTGTTGCAAGGTTCTGATGACCCAGCTTGTGACCTAAAGGGTGGTGGGAGTCAAATCAATCATACTGATCGTTGTGTGTTGGTTTTCTCTAACCTCTAATTCCTTTATATGTTTCCAGGGTGGAATGGCATTTTTATATGTACTTTAAAAGAACTATACCATAGTTAAGTCATTCATGCCAAGTCACTATCACTGTCCTGACATTCCCTATCTGCCCTTGGAGGGAAGGGTGAAAGCAGTAGCGCAACTGCACTAGGGTTGCTCACAGTTGGCAGGCTTTCTGGCCAAAGTGAAGTTAATTCTGGATTTAAGCTCTGTAAACACAAATCTATTCGTATTATAAACATGTATTTGCTGCTTAACTGCTACAAAATTGCACAATAGTAAGGATCACAAGAGCCAAAGAACATTTGTTCCTGCAGTCTAACCAAATAACCTAAGCAAACAGCCACATATTAGCAAATCTCTACCATGTTAGTACAAAACTTAACGCCTTTGAATAGGAGGTGTAATCCGGCGCAGTTACCTTGTCTGTGATGATGCAATGCACTAAATCTCAAGAAGGATTTTGTATGCATGACCTCGGGATATAACTGCATTGGCATATCAAATTGCATCACTCCTAATATCTGTTGTATTCATTTGGATCAACTGGACTTGAAGATTAGTTATTGAAGACGTTTTGCTAGTCATCCGACTGGATCTCTCAATTCAGAATGACTTGTACAAGAATCTGTGGCAATTGTACCCTAGAAGCCCTAATTAGCATATGACAGAGGACTAGAGACTCCACTGACATATTAATGACCCTATCTAGGTTAGTTGGCAGGAGAATTTATACTCTGCACAATTGGCATCACATGATTATGCCGTACACAGGTATAAGACACAATGAAGGAATGGAAGCGTAATATTGACACTAGAAAAAGGTGAAAGTTTGGGGGCTTCCTCAAAAGATGTATGAAATTCATCCCAAAACACTAATTATTTTCATTTTTCAAGGGTAAAGAACAGCTATGGGACAAGATTTACCCCCAGCTATGCAAAGCTTTTCTTGCACACATGAATACAAAATGAATGCCATTCAGTTAAACAAACAAATAGAACATGGATGAAGGCACTCACGGGTCTAGAAGAAAGTTTAAAAACAACTTAGTTACTTAGCACTCCTCAGATTTTTTAATGGATTTATACAAACATAGAGTAGGTCTGGATTACCTACGCGTTCAGCCCAACAACTTCCGGGCCGCCTCTCTCGATTGTAATTCTGCCCTCTCAGGTTTTGATATATTCTTAATTACTGGTAAAATTGGTAAAATAATAAATGGCCAATAAGTTCTTAGCAAGGCTAGAGCCCAAAAATGGTGGGGGAACAATTGGAAGGGCGTTAAGAAACATGACAGAGGGGTCATTGGGAAGTTCTAATAAGGGGACAGCAGAAAGTAAGATCTACCCCAATGTCCCTTGAAAATAGAATTAAGAGAATGCCCATTTCACACAATATCCCCCCATAGTAAGGTTGTTAAAGATATAATTACTCAGAATTGGACATCCTGACTAGTGATCAGACATTACCCTTTAAAGATGTTAAACCATGTTCGCCTATAGCGTGGGAAAACCTAAGAAATTTAGTGGTTAAGACGAATTCAAGCAAGAACTATGAGTCCAATTTCTGGTTACCTGAACCGAAAAAAAGGATGTTTTAAATGTACGGTTGTCAAGCATGCCGCTATATGATCTTTGTTACCAATAGGGCGTATACTGACGGCACCACGAGGTGGGTGAAACGTGTCGTTCTGTTTTGTTTGTGCTAATAAACACATTTTAAAGTCCTTGGAGTGCTCCTACTTTCCATTTTATACACCTCTGATTATGGTCAGATAGTTATTTTATGTGTTTATTGTATTGTTGTGTTGTAGCAAGTATTACAATTGGTACTTATTTGTTGATAGATATCCACGACCTTGGTGTCTTTTCATGATGGTGTCTTTTCATATATTGACTCTTTAGTCATTAAGATGGGACTCAGACATGTCGGAGGTTATTACCAGTTAGTGATTCCTCCGATTAGGAGAAGATGTTGATTTGTTTCATCAATAAAAAGATTATAAAAAATTGATATTAAAACAATTGCGGGTGAAGTAGGAAGTTAGTTTAAACAAACTATGTCAGTAATAATATGATTCCCAGGGGTCAAGAATTGAAATGTCACCCAGCCGAGTTGGTCAAGGAAGATAATTGGGATTCAGTAATAATGGGAGAAAGAAAATATCTGACTGCTCACTGAATTGATGTAGCTGATAATTAAAGATGAATCATCATTAAAGGACAATTATCCCACCTTCCCTTCACTCCTCTTCCTTAGTCATACTTTCTACCCAGGGTGAGGACCTAAACGCTAGTCTTCACCCCTGGGTTCGCTTAACTTGTGACATATCCCTACTTATGTGCCGCTCCTGTGAGCCCCGCCCCCTCCTCCCCGCAACAAGGCCAATAGGAAGACACGCTCTGCAACGAGAGGGGCGGAAGCTCAGTATTTGATGTTTGACTCCCACCACCCTTTAGGTCACAAGCTGGTGTCATCAGAACCCTGCAACACATTGTATCCCTGTCTGCTTTAAACCGAACAACACACTGAGGCAGCAATTGGTACATCCAAAAGACCCAATACCCAAACACAAGAAAAGCAACATCATATACGCAGTGCAGTGCAGTGAAGAATGCTCTGATTTGTATGTGGGGAGACCAAACAGCAACTGCATCAACGTATGGCTCAGCACAGAAAAGCCAATTCCTCGGGTCAGGACTCAGCCGTGTACCTGCATCTTAAGGATAAAGGACATACCTTTGAAGATTGTAATGTTAACATATTGGCTAAGGAACGTGACTGGTTCAAGAGAGGTGTCAAGGAGGCCATTTATGTGAAAATAAAGAAACCAAGCCTAAATAGAGGTGGGGGGGTTCGACACCAACTGTCTGCCATGTACAATGCTGTTTTGACACCTTACTCTGGGCGTTCCTATAACACCTCTTAGCCACTATCCAATCACACCCTTAACACCTGGCTGTGATATGCTAATTGGGATTTTCCAGGGTACATAATTGCCACAGATTCTTGTACAAGTCATTCTGAATTGAGAAAGCCAGTCGGATGACTAGCGAAACGTCTTCAATAACTAAACTTCAAGTCCAGTTGATCTAATTGAATACAACAGATATACCATGACCTGGATGAATGAGAACCTTCACAAGCATAGACTATGCGTTAATTTTTCCATTTTGATTCTCACTTCATTTACCTTCTCATTAATCTTACTTAAAGGACAATTATACTTACCTTCCCTCTGCTCCTCTTCCTTAGTCAGTACTTTCTACCCAGAGTGAGGACATGAAATGCTAGGTCCTCACCCCTAGGTTCGCGGCATATAATTACTTACATGCTGCTCCGGTATACTTCCACCCCCTCCTCGTTGCAGAGCGTGTCTTCCTATTGGCCTTGTTGCCGGCGGGGAGGAGGGGGCGGGGCTCACAGGAGCGGCACATAAGTAGGTATATGTCACAAGTTAAGCGAACCCAGGGGTGAAGACCTAGCTGTTTAGGTCCTCACCCTGGGTAGAAAGTACTGACTAAGGAAGAGGAGTGAAGGGAAGGTGGATATAATTGTCCTTTAATGATGATTCATCCCTTATAATTATCAGCTACATCACATTCAGTGAGCAGTCAGATATTTTCTTCTCCCATTATTACTGAAATCCCAGTTATCTTCCTTGACCAAACTCGTTCTGGGTGACATTTCAATTCTTAGACCCCTGGGAATCATATTATTACTGACATAGTTTGTTAAACTAACTTCCTACTTCACCCGCAATTGTTTTAATATCAATTTTTTATACGTCTTTTTATTGATTGAAACAAATCAACATCTTCTCCTAAATCGGAGGAATCACTACTGTTAATAACCTCTGACATGTCTGAGTCCCATCTTAATGACCTAAAGAGTCAATATATGAAAAGACACCATCATGAAAAGACACCAAGGTTCGTGGATATCTATCCAACAAATATGTACCAATTGTAATACTTGCTACAACCAACAAATACAATAAACACAATAAAATAACGATCTGACCATATTCAGAGGTGTATAAAATGGAAAGTAGGAGCACTCCAAGGACTTTAAAATGTGTTTATTAGCAACAATCAAACAGAACGACACGTTTCACCCACCTCGTTGCTGCCGTCAGTATACGCCATATTGGTAACAAAGATCATATAGCGGCATGCTTGACAACCGCTACATTTAAAACATCCTTTTTTCGGTTCAGGTAACCAGAAATTTGGACTCATAGTTCTTGCTCTGAATTCTGTCTTAACCACTAAATTTCTTAGGTTTTTCCCACGCCTATAGGCGAACATTGGTTTAACATCTTTAAAGGGTAATGTCTGATCACTAGTCAGGATGTCCCAATTCTGAGTAATTATATCTTTAACAACCTTACTATGGGGGGAATATTGTAGTGAAATGGGCATTCTCTTAATTCTATTTTCATAGGGACATTGGGGTAGATCTTATTACTTTCCGCTGTCCCCTTATTAGAACTTCCCAATGACCCCTCTGTCATGTTTCTTAACGCCCTCTCCAATTGTTCCCCCACCATTTTTGGGCTCTAGCCTCTTGCTAAGAACTTATTGGCCATTTATTATTTTACCAATTTTTACCAGTAATTAAGAATAATTCAAAACCTGAGAGGGCAGAATTACAATTACGAGAGATGGCGGCCCGGAAGTTGTTGGGCTGAAACGCGTAGGTAATCCAGACCTACTCTATGTTTGTTATTAAATCCATTTAAAAAATCTGAGGAGTGCTAAGTAACTAAGTTATGTTTTAAACTTTCTTCTAGACCCGTGAGTGCCTTCACTTCCATGTTCTATTTGTTTGTTTAACTGAATGGCATTCATTTTGTATTCATGTGTGCCAAGAAAAGCTTTGCATAGCTGGGGGTAAATCTTGTCCCCATAGCTGTTCTTTACCCTTGAAAAATGAAATAATTATGTTTTGGGATGAATTTCATACATCTTTTGAGGAAGCCCCCAAACTTTCACCTTTTTCTAGTGTCAATATTACCGCTTCCATTCCTTCATTGTGTCTTATACCTGTGTACGGCATAATCATGTGATGCCAATTGTGCAGAGTATAAATTCCTCCTGCCAAACTAACCTAGATAGGGTCATTAATATGTCAGTGGAGTCTCTAGTCTCTAACACCTGGCTGTCATATGCTAATTAGGACTTTCTAGGGTACATAATTGCCACAGATTCTTGTACAAGTCATTCTGAATTGAGAGATCCAGTCGGATGACTAGCAAAACGTCTTCAATAACTAATCTTCAAGTCCAGTTGATCCAACTGAATACAACAGATATTAGGAGTGATGCAATATGATATGCCAATGCAGCTTATATGCCCGAGGTCATGCAATACAAAATCCTTCTCTGAGATTTAGTGCATTGCATCATCACAGACAGGTAACTGCGCCGGATTACACCTCCTATTCAAAGGCGTTAAGTTTTGTACTACATGGTAGAGATTTGCTAATATGTGGCTGTTTGCTTAGGTTATTTGGTTAGACTGCAGGAACAAATGTTCTTTGGCTCTTGTGATCCTTACCTATTGTGCAATTTTGTAGCAGTTAAGCAGCAAATACATGTTTATAATACGAATAGATTTGTGTTTACAGAGCTTAAATCCAGAATTAACTTCACTTTGGCCAGAAAGCCTGCAAAACTGTGAGCAACCCTAGTGCAGTTGCGCTACTGCTTTCACCATTCCCTCCAAGGGCAGATAGGGAATGTCAGGACAGTGACTAGTGACTTGGCATGAATGACTTAACTATTGGTATTAGTTCTTTTAAAGTACATATAAAAATGCCATTCCACCCTGGAAACATATAAAGGAATTAGAGGTTTAGAGAAAACCAACACACACAGATCAGTATTTGATGTTTGACTCCCACCACCCTTTAGGTCACAAGCTGGGTGTCATCAGAACCTTGCAACACAGAGCTGAGAACATCTCCACTAGCACAGAGGCGAAGGATAAAGAAATGAAACATCTCAGAGGAGCCCTTAAAACTTGTGGATATCCAGACTGGGTCTTTGTCAAAAGAAGTAGAAGCAAAGAAAAGAACACAAATACCAACAGTGAAGGGGAAAAGCAAGACAGGAGGAAGAACATGGTCATCCCATATGTAGCAGGGGTCTCCGAGAAATTAAGAAGAATTTTCAAAAAACATTGTATCCCTGTCTGCTTTAAACCGAACAACACACTGAGGCAGCAATTGGTACATCCAAAAGACCCAATACCCAAACACAAGAAAAGCAACATCATATACGCAGTGCAGTTCAGTGAAGAATGCTCTGATTTGTATGTGGGGGAGACCAAACAGCAACTGCATCAACGTATGGCCCAGCACAGAAGAGCAAATTCCTCGGGTCAGGACTCAGCCGTGTACCTGCATCTTAAGGATAAAGGACATACCTTTGAAGATTGTAATGTTAACATATTGGCGAAGGAACATGACTGGTTCAAGAGAGGTGTTAAGAAGGCCATTTATGTGAAAATAAAGAAACCAAGCCTAAATAGAGGTGGGGGGGTTCGACACCAACTGTCTGCCATGTACAATGCTGTTTTAACACCTTACTCTGGGCGTTCCTATAACACCTCTTAGCCACAATCCAATCACACCCTTAACACCTGGCTGTGATATGCTAATTGGGATTTTCCAGGGTACATAATTGCCACTGATTCTTGTACAAGTCATTCTGAATTGAGAAAGCCGGTCGGATGACTAGCGAAACGTCTTCAAGAACTACATTTCAAGTCCAGTTGATCTAATTGAATACAACAGATATTGGTCCGATTTCAACCAAATTTTGTATGCATATACTCCTTTATCAGTAAAAGGTTAACAAAAAATGTTTTTAGGGTGGGGGTGAATGGGGGGGGGGAATAGAATTTTGAACTCCTGCACACTAACGGCTGGACCGATTTTTACCAAAAAGGCAAAGCCCTCACGGTGTGTGCAGGGACTGGCTAAGGTGTAAGGGGAAGGGTTTGGAGGGTGGACAGAGAGGGATAGTGGGGGGTATTGGGGGCAGACGGGGAGGGGTGGTGGGGGTTATTTTCACCAAAATTTCATAGTTGAATAAAAAAAAATTTTTTTTTAGGGTGGGGGTGAATGGGGGGGGAATAGAATTTTGAACTCCTGCACACTAACGGCTGGACCGATTTTTACCAAAATTTCAGGGTGTGTGCGGGGACTGGCTGAGGTATTTGAATACATCTCCGCTGCGAAGCGCGGGTATTTTGCTAGTACTTTATATACCTAAGTCAATACTAAGTCCTAATATAGTTGCAGTGGGTCTAGATCAGACCTCCGTAACTGTCCAATCATGTTTTCCCCTTCCCAAAAACATTTAAGGGCATAAAAATTCTAAGATGGAGATTGGTTCAGACGTCAGTGGACTGGACTGCTAGACAAGAAACTTACAGGGAGATTCAATAAAAGTTCTTATCGTTTAAAATGGTGCTAATTTTGTCCCAACCAATCAGAACTTATTTAACATTTGAAAGCTAACATCTGATTGGTTGGGGCAAAATTAGCACCATTTTAAACTATAAGAACTGTTATTAAATAACCCTGTTAATTTAATAATAAACAACTCCGGTAATGTTCAATATCGAACCTTTATACCATCTATATTCAATGCCGCTAGTATAGGTATTGTTTTTCCCCATAGCATAGCTTTTTAAGCTGCTTGAAATTTCACCGTGGTTGAAGTCAATCACCCCATTAATATATATAGAAATACATAGAGAGATACAATAATGCAAAGCTGTGCGTCTTACCTTGCCTAGATCCTGCAATGCAATGCACGATTGTGTCCGTTATTGCATTGCGGGGCCCCGTAAAATAAGCATAAAGCCTACGTTATACCAATATTACATTGGGTCACCTGGATTTTAAACTTATTTTAGCATTATTGAATCTCCCTGAACCTCCGGTAATTGTCTTTTTAACTGGTGGTTAATGGAGCTACATCTATGTGGGCTGAAGTTAAAAGCGGCGTCCCTCAGGGTTCTGTACTGGGGTCACTTCTGTTTAATCTGTTTATAAATGACTTAGAAGGGGGCATTGAGAGCAAGGTCTCTGTGTTTGCTGATGACACTAAATTATGCAGAGCTTTGGAAACTTCAAATGATGTGCAAGTGCTGCAAGCAGACCTAGATAGATAATCAAAATGGGCAGCAGAATGGCAGATGAGATTCAATATTGGTAAATGTGAGGTGATGCATTTGGGATTTAATAATCCCTGTGCCACCTACACCATAAATAACTCTGTGTTAAGTTCATCTGTAATGGAAAAAGATTTGGGGGTTCTGGTAGATAACAGACTTAGCTGTAGCAAACAATGCCAGGTAGCAACTGCTAGAGCTAGCAAGATATTGTCTTGTATAAAGAGAGGAATAGATTCAAGAGAGAAAGATATTATTCTCCCTCTTTACAAGGCACTGGTAAGGCCTCATTTGGAATATGCGGTGCAGCTTTGGAATCCCATATACAAACGGGACATCTTGGAAATTGAGGCAGTTCAGAGAAGGTCAACTAAATTAATAAGGGGAATGGAGGGGCTGGAATATGCAGGCAGATTAGACAAGTTAGGGCTGTTTACATTGGAGAAGTGATGTTTGCTTGGGGACATGATAACCTTATACAAATATATTAGTGGGCCATACAATAAACTCTCTGGTGCATTGTTCACTAATAGGTCATATCAGAGGACACGTGGATATCCTTTAGGGTTGGAAGAAAAGAAGTTTCATCTTCAGGTTAGGAAAGGTTTCTTTACAGTGAGAACGGTGAAACTGTGGAACTGTCTTCCAGCAGATGTGGTAATGGCAAGTTCATTGAATAGCTTTAAAAAAGGCCTGGATAAGTTTCTAAAACTAAAAAATATTGAGAATTACTGGTATTAATACATATACTGTAGTTCTGGTTAGTACAGGGATACTATATAATATTGAGAATTACTGGTATTAATGAATATAGATCTGGTTGATCCAGGGATACTTTCCGGTTGCCGTTTGGAGCCAGGAAGGAATTTTCCCCCCCTTTTTAGCTTTTTTTTTTTTTGCCTTCCTCTGGATCAACTGTTAGGTAGGGTTAAAAAAAAAAAAAAAAGAGGGTGAATATGTTGGACTTGATGGACGTATGTCTTTATTCAACCTTAATTACTATGTTACTATGTAATTACTATGTTACTAAATGTAGTATTCATTTTCGGTAACCCTCGGATGTAATGTTCGATTTCCCATAAACCTCAAATGAATCATTCGGTAACCCTCGAATGTAGCGTTCGTTTTCGGTAATCCTCGAATGTAATGTTCATTTTCGATAATCCTCAAATGTAGCCTTGGAGTTTCGGTAAGCCTCGAATTTATCATTCAGTAACTCTCAAATGTAATGTTGGTTTTCTGTAACCCTCGAATGTAGCCTTTAACTTCCGGTAATCCTCGAATGTATCGTTCAAATTTGGTAACCTTCGAATGTATAGTTCAATTTTCGGTAACCCTCAAATGTATCGTTCGGTAACCCTCGAATTGGTCATAACCCTCAAATGTAACATGCGGAAACCCAACTAGAGATGGACACAAAACCCGAGTTCGAGCCGAACTTTATGAGTTCGGACGAACTCGAACTATTCAAACTAATTCAGGTTCGAACTAGTTTGTTTTCCGGACTCATGGCTGTATTTTCAATAAATATACATTCGAGGGTTAGCGAAGGATACATTCTAGGTTTAGTGAACAGCCCGTAAATTCAATAATCAAATTTACGGGCTGTTCACTAACCCTAGAATGTATCGTTTGGTAAACCACAAATGTATAGTTCGTTTTCGGTAACCCTTGAATGTACGGATAGTTTTCCCTAACCCAAGAATGTATTGTTTGCTAACCCTCGAAAGTATCATTCATTTTCGATATCCCTCGAATGTACGGATCATTTTTGCAAACCCTAGAATGTATCGTTCGATAACCCTTGAAAGTATCGTTCATTTTTGATAAACCTCAAATGCACAGATAATTTTTTTGCTAACCCAAGAAAATATTGTTCGCTAACTCTCAAATTTAGCCTTTGATTTTCGGTAACCCTCAAAAGTATTGTTCGTTTTCAGTAACCCTCGAATGTATGGATCATTTTCGCTAACCCTCGAAAGTATCATTCGCTAACCCTCGAAAGTATCGTTCGTTTTCGATAATCCTCGAAAATATCATTCGATTTCGGTAATCCTTGAATTTATGGTTCTATTCTCGCTAACCCTTGAAAGTATCATTCGGTAACCTTTGAATTGGACGTAACCCTTGAATGTAGCTTGCATAAAATGTGACAATTGCCCACTCGTGTTTAAGAAGTGTTTTAACAAGTTTTGGTGATAGTGACATGTTCCCCAGACCTTTTCCCAGGTGTCACAGCCATTTACAGTAAGTTACCATTGTTAGTTTATCTGTAACTCACCCAGACCTTTCAAACTATCACTCTCCCATTGACTTTTATAGGTCCGAATCCGAACTTTCAAACTTTTACTGAATTTATACAAGGTCAGAGTGCACAGTTTTATGGATTATGTGGCTGTGTTGTCCCAGTCTTTTGGACTTTGCTAGGGGTAATGAGGAATACCTCTTGGAATATCTAAACAAACTCAGGAAGGATCACCAGCGTCCTCCCTATAGGAACCCCTCATAAGCACTCACACACTTGCACCACCAAATAGTAACACCAATCCTCCTTTTAAGCAAAAAAGAATATTTATTAAATATATACAGCAATTCTCTGTGACTCTAAGTGATCCCTTGTTTGATCAATATGCCCATTTACACCAATAACTACCGGCTAAACTTTGATGCTCCATAGTCGGGCTGTACCTTGCCTCATATGCAATGTAAATACATGGGATCTTCAATGCACTACACATACATCCACTTATTGTCACATAATTAAACACATCCTTGGATGCCAGGGGGGAGCCAATCTATGCATAACAAGCATGAACCGTAGCTGGAGAGTCCCAGTTGTGTCTCACCCAAACTTCCCCACCTCAACAGTTCTTGGTTCCTACCCACAGAAAAATCATTCCACACATCCTCCGATGGGGACTAAAACTGTTCTCTGCCCCCGGGCATCCCCGGTGAAAATAACCAAAAATGGGATCATACAGTTAAGGAGCAGCCCTCCCAAGGAATTACTGTAGTATAGTCAAGAAGAACTCCTCCGTTCCTAGTTCCTACGGCCTCACAGTAATGATGACACGGGACTTTTGCATTGGGTAAACAAATAAATGATACTGTGCAAACTGGAAACCTCTCACCAAACTTTGCGACGTCTGGTCTTCTCCTGTCCCCAGATTCTGCTGTCAACGGCACTCAAATCTCTTTATAATCCTCCTTGGCTTAGCTCCTTATCTTCCTCCTGCTCGAACTGATGCACGTTTTACCTGACCGTCCTTCTCAGACTTCTCAGGGTATTACGAGACTTCCCCACTCACCTACTTAAGAGGAATCTGTTCTTAAGGAAACAGTCCATCCTTTTTCTTAAAGGTATTACACCATTAAAGCATCTATTTATCTTTTAAATTCATTAAATTCCTTTCTTAATAAGTGTACATTGTCACAACCCCCCCCCCCCAGTCCGAGACGCCCAACCACCTATCCATTACCGGAAAACACACTCCAAGCAACCGACAGGCGGACGGAACAGATCAGACCCGGTGGGTTTAGTGAACAAACGATATATTACACAATTAATATTACTAAATATCAATATACTCACCGCCACCACATTCCGATTAAACAGCGGAATGACCTGTTTACCTATATCTATGGGGATATCCGTTCCCCTACTTCTAACAACCTGTAAGAAAATTGGTTACTCACCTCTAATATTCTATACACAGTTATACAGTATACCTATATACCTACACAATACTTCTCTATAGTAGCGTACTTCGAAGACACAGGTTTGTTTTGGGATATACTCAGAATAGGACAATAGCCTATAAATGATTTTATATCATTTATTAAAAGTTGACAAAAATAGTGCATAAAAATGTAAAGAAAAATAAAATAAATCACTGAACATAAAGCGGTAACACAAGTGAAGGTAGAAATGGATAAAAGAAGGAATACTTAACGATAAATGGCATCTGAATAGTCCACGAGAAGAGTCCAGAACTTGTTAATCCAGTTTATGGGAAAATAATAGTCCAAATGATAGTTCCTGCGGTAAGCCAATACGGTCCGTCCAGTTGGCTAGATGTTATTGTAGATGTTATGACGAACTCCTTGGGCTGAGACCCAATTCCACTCTTATCCTTTTTTAGAAAATGGGAGTGGTCTGGTCTCTAGAGGGGGTGGACTTGGTTCTGCCCCCGAAGGTTGGTTCCTATTTTTGGAGGGAATTTTAAATATCCTATTCCCCTCTAGTCCATAATCTGTGAACAATTCATATCACATTCAAAATAATATCATGATGGTCCATAACTAATTTTTCCCAACAGATTAAGACCAAATACGACATATCTGGGATATCCTAGGCCTAAGAAGGATAATATCCCAAGTTTGGCTCGGGCTATGATATTCTGTCAGGTATCTATAAATGTAGAATTAATTACTGGATAAACTGGGGGTATTTATGAAAACCTGAAATAATTCTACATCCTGGATTATTAAGGAATATGAATTACCTTTGATCTGCCAGTTGGTTTCTGCTGTTGGTCTCTACTAGGAGATTCCCTGCTGTTTTTGGTGTCTCTTAGTCTGGAACAGTGTTTGTATATTCTAGTGACTTCCCACCTTGCCCCTTTTGAAGTCAGACCTCTTGCTAGGTCAGCTAACAACACCAAATGGCCATGCTATTCTACCTATATCTACAAGTTAACATGAATGAACTCTGCGATTACCCGGGAACAGGGGACAATGTGGGAGCTACCATGCTGCTGGATCATGCCAATATGGTAAAATAAAAGAAAATTGGGGGTGCAATTTCAGATATTGTCTATGGCGTTTTACATTGTACACCTGGTCGTCACACCTCCCCCCATAGATGTCGCATAGGGATTGGTTTTACACAACCTAGACCGTTGCGACCAACTTCCCTTGGCGCCATGGTGGCTTTCTCCTTCTATGACATGTTACATCACATTGCTGGGAAACACATTTTCTTTTTTGTGGTTTTACACTCCCTCCAGTCACAATGCTATAGGTACAAGCTGTGCTCGCATTGGGATCCATTTGGTTACCCATGGCAGACTGGTCACCCTCTATACACGGTATTAACAATGAATAATCTCCAACACAACCATCTTTCTGACATGAAACCACGATAACCCATTTCAGCACTGAGAGCTCTGTCATTAACATCACCCCCTGGTGTGCTTGTGTAAACAAAGGGCTGGAAATAGTGGCTGCTGCGTTCACTAGGCATCTGGACTCTATTTCCCAGAATGCCCTGTTGGCCAAATCCCAGGTTAACACTGTTTTTACCAACATTTTTACAATTTTTAAACTTTTCACCACCCTCCTGCACAATACTTTCTGGTTCCTCTTGAGGCAGAGACCAATCCCTGGGTTCTTCCAGTACAGTAAGATCTCTGTGTGTTACCTGGAAAACAATCCCTGTTCCCCTACACAATCCTTTATCAAATTTTATAGCAGGTTCTTTGGTTAGTTCTACCTGCCCAAAGCTGCCCTTGTCTCCTTCAGTCTGGACAACAATGTCCTCCCCCTCTACAATCCCTGACTTGGGCTTAACTGGTTCTGGCACTGTCGGACTCCTGCTCTGGTCTCCCAGCCCTCCTTCCCAGTTACTCTGCACTAAGTCACTAGATCGAACCAGGGAGATCTCCTGGAAAATGCTATCCTCCTCACCTCCCTCTCTAGTCATACACTCGGGCCTTACTGGTTCTGGCACTATCGGACTTCTACTCTGGTCTCCCAGCCCTCCTTCCCAGTTACTCTGTCCTATGTAACCTGACTGAACCAGGGTGGCATCCAGGGGAAACCTAACATTCCCTACTGCTTCCTCTGAAGGTCCCAACTCATTCAGTGTGCTGTCAGTCTGCAGTGCTATCTCAGAGTCTGCATCACAAGTTCCAGCCAACTGTTCTGTGGGTAGTTGGTGACGATTGGCAGGGGCTGAGTCAACTGGGTCAAAACATGGAACGAACTTGCAAATAACGTCTCCCTGCTCTGATTCCAATGACCGTCCCCTAGCAGTCCTTCCAACACTGTGAGTGACTGTTAACACAGGTAACACATTTTTGACAGATTCGCCATTTTCATTTGTAACATTCACATTTTCAATATGTAACATACATATATTGGACACTTTATCACCTTCCACACATAACATGGAGGCTGCCCCCTCTGTTAGTGACTCAGAAGCCTTTCTCCTGGGTGACTGCAGACTGGGGTTACTGTGTAGTGCCTCAATCCATGCGCCACTACCAGTTTCAGCCAGTTGCCCTGTGACACGGGGGGTCAACTGCTGACAATCTACATGTCTGAGGTCAGGGCTGAAATGGATATCTTGGACTTCCTCTTTCAAGACTGAACCCCAGACCTTAGCAGTACTACCAGTAACTGCTACTTCCAGTACAACATTATCACAAGTACAATCATTGGCATCCTTAACATTACTTATACATGCATTCCTATCCACAGATACAGGCTTAATGTTCGATGCACAATAATTACCAAATTGCACATTTACCCCAGGTACCTGTGAACTAGGTCCTGTCAAACCTCTTCCCTGCTCCAGCTGTTCTAACGCACGGTAGCACAATACCTTTGTGTGAGTTGAACCTTTAGCTTCGGACTCCGGGATGCTTTCGGCGGTTTGATACTGGGCCACTAATGTGCCTAAATCGGTCCCCAACAACACTGGGACAGGGATATCATCCGAGATACCCACTACTTTCTCCTGCTTTCCAACCCCCCAGTTAATTTCCACTCGGGCCTGGGCGATGTTGGGAAGAGTGCCCCCTATTCCCGTGAGGGTCAGGTGCTTATCCGGGAGGATGTCCTCTTTTGTAACAAGGTTAGAGTGAACCAAAGTGATGTCTGCTCCTGTATCTCTGAAGCCAGCAACAATCCGGTCGTTCACTTTAACCAGCTTGTGATTTGGAGTGCGGCGTTGGATTTCCTTTTCCACTGGCAAATAAAACAGTAGATGTTCTGTGTGCAGATGGGGGTCTAGCCTGCGGCTGGCTAGTTGCTGGTGGTGCCCTCTTTAGTGCTGGTCAGGAGTATTTGAAGTGTCCTGGCTGGTGACAATAGTGACACGTGCGATCCTCAGATGTCTCCAGTCTCTGGGGTGGACGGCTCACAGGGGCTGGAGGAGTAAATGGTTTACCTCCTTTCCATCCCTGGGACGATGTTCTGCGCATGTCCGGCACACGGGTTGCAATGAAGTTATCCGCCAGTTCAGCGGCAGCGGTTGTTGACTTGGGCAAACCTGTAAAAACTGATCTTTTACCATCAGATCCTCCAGGGCTCCATATGAATTGTTGGTGAGGTTCTGAGTCCATTGTCGGAATGTGGTGAATAAATTGCTAGCCACATCCGAAAAAGAGTCTGTGGATCCTTTTTGTACGGACCGGAACCTTTTACGGTAAACCACTGGGGTCAACTGGTACTTGGCTATGATAGCAGCCTTGATAGCTCCATAATCGTTATCACTTTCCTCCGGTAACTCTGTAAACGCATCCAGCGCTTTGTAGCGCAGGTGTGGAGTCAGATGTCTGGCCCAATCCTCCTGAGGCAGACGATACTGACGGCAGGCTCTCTCAAAAGAGCGTAAGAACAAATCAATGCCTGTATCCTTCTCCATTGCTGCAAATTTAAACTTGTGACTCACTGGTAAACTTGTTCCTCCTGCTCCAGGAGAACTTGGTAATGAACTGTGGCTGGACTGGCATAGTTTGGCCATCTCCAGTTCATATTGTCGTGCAGCTTGTCGCTCTGCAGCCTCAGCCCGTCTCTCTGCACTCTCACGCTCAGCCCGTCGCTCCTCCATTTCGGCTTGCTGCTGACGCTGGCGTTCCAGAAATTGCAGGTACTCCATTGGGTTAGTGTCGCTTAACTTTTGCAACACTGCCTGGAGCTGAGGAGACTCTGTAGCTGCAGACATACACATTGGTAATGGTGATACAGTCCTTGATGGTATTCCATGCTGGGCAGTAATTATATCATTTGAGTCCAGGTCATAGTGAGTGATTCCTGCGGTAGGCTCATCAAGCGTTTCCTGTGCTTGGAAATCTGCCTCCATTAATTCACGAATCAGCTCCTCCCTCCTTTTCCGATAGGAATCAATGTGTCTGCTTTGGCAAACAACGATTAAGTCATCCAGACTCATGCTTCTATAATTCACGGATTCAGACATTTTGCCAAGTAGAAAAAGTAGAGAAAAAGATTTGGGGAAGGGCACTGTGTGTTTACCTGTTCAGTATATATTCTAATGCACCGGCTATTGACCACAGAACTTGGGTTCTGCTCTACAGAGTTAATTAGTTAACACTGTATTATTAGAGATTCTGAGTATAAGCACCACATATCCCAAACGCTGCCAACCAATTGTCACAAACCCCCCCAGTTCGAGATGCCCAACCACCTATCCGTTACCGGAAAACACACTCCAAGCAACCGACAGGCGGACGGAACAGATCAGACCCGGTGGGTTTAGTGAACAAGCGATATATTACACAATTAATATTACTAAATATCAATATACTCGCCGCCACCACATTCCGATTAAACAGCGGAATGACCTGTTACCTATATCTATGGGGATATCAGCTCCCCTACTTCTAACAACCTGTAAGAAAATTGGTTATTCACCCCTAATATTCTATACACAGTTATACAGTATATCTATATACCTACACAATACTTCTCTATAGTAGCGTACTTCGAAGACACAGGTTTGTTTTGGGATATACTCAGAATAGGACAATAGCCTATAAATGATTTTATATCATTTATTAAAAGTTGACAAAAACAGTGCATAAAAAATATAAAGAAAAATAAAATAAATCACTGAACATAAAACGGTAACACAAGTGAGGGTAGAAATGGATAAAAGAAGGAATACTTAAGGATAAATGGCACCTGAATAGTCCATGAGAAGAGTCCAGAACTTGTTAATCCAGTGTATGGGAAAATAATAGTCCAAATGATAGTTCCTGCGGTAAGCCAATACGATCCGTCCTGTTGGCTAGATGTTATTGTAGATGTTATGACGAACTCCATGGGCTGAGACCCAATTCCACTCTTATCCTCTGTCTGGTCTGGTCTCTAGAGGGGGTGGACTTGGTTCTGCCCCCGAAGGTTGGTTCCTATTTTCGGAGGGAATTTTAAATATCCAATTCCCCTCTAGTCCATAATCTGTGAACCATTCATATCACATTCAAAATAATATCATGATGGTCCATAACTAATTTTTCCCAACAGATTAAGGCCAAATACGACATATCTGGGATATCCTAGGCCTAAGAAGGATAATATCCCAAGTTTGGCTCAGGCTATGATATTGTGTCAGGTATCTATAAATGTAGAATTAATTACTGGATAAACTGGGGGTATTTATGAAAACCTGAAATAACTCTACATCCTGGATTATTAAGGAATATGAATTACCTTTGATCTGCCAGTTGGTTTCTGCTGTTGGTCTCTACTAGGAGATTCCCTGCTGTTTTTGGTGTCTCTTAGTCTGGAACCGTGTTTGTATATTCTAGTGACTTCACACCTTGCCCCTTTTGAAGTCAGACCTCTTGCTAGGTCAGCTAACAACACCAAATGGCCATGCTATTCTACCTATATCTACAAGTTAACATGAATGAACTCTGCGATTACCCGGGAACAGGGGACAATGTGGGAGCTACCATGCTGCTGGATAATGCCAATATGGTAAAATAAAAGAAAATTGGGGGTGCAATTTCAGATATTGTCTATGGCGTTTTACATTGTACACCTGGTCGTCACAGACATGGCTAGATTAAATATACTGCATCCCAACATAACAAAAGGCATGTATACTGTTACAAATAGTACAATTCTTGACTCAGCTGTTACATTCTATAGCTGAATTTGGTGCGGAATACTCCATATCAGTTATCATAAAAAGCATGCATAATGTATTACTTCATTAAGGCCCCTGGGGACCAATGTGCCCAAGTTATATATCCATTAACTATCTTTTTTTGACATCACCTCCCCCCCCTTCCTAATTTCACCTGACAGATACCCATGAATTTTAAACTTCATTTGTCCCATGGATTTCATTAATATGCTTGGCCATAGCACTCTTTTCCACATCATTTTTCTTAGCGGCCCTTATGTGTTCCTGAATTCTTTGCGTGAGGGCTCTTTTCGTTTCCCCAAAATACTTAAAGCCACAATCACACTCCAAAAAGTAGACTAGCTGTCTACTTTGACATGTAATCAAATCTTTTACATAGAATTCCCTTTCATCCGTACTCTGGCAGGTCTTCCCCTCTTAATGAACCCACAGGCTATACAACGGCCACATTTACGGTTCCCTTCTACAGGGTTAATTCCCAACCACGAGGTAAGATCGGAGGTTACTAGCTTAAAATAGCTAGGGGATAACAGATCTTTCACATTTCCCCCCCTCCTTGTTGTCATCTGGGGGATCCTTCCTACTTAATCTATCAAATCTTCATCTTCCCTCACCAGTACCTTGCCAAAATTTGGCGTACTTTATCCCACTCTTTATTGTAGGTGGTAGAGGTTCCTTGTTGGGCCTCCACTGGTTTCTCTTGCTTGTACAGTAACATCGATCTCTCACTCCTCCTGACACTTTTATCGCCATTTTCCATAGCTTTCTGGTTATAACTGCTTTTTGTGAACCTTTCTTTTAGTTCCATGGCCTGTCTTTCAAAAGCTGTTACTGACAAACAGTTTCTCCTTAATTGATTTTCGGTAACCCTCAAATGTATTGTTGTTTTCGGTAACCCCCAAATGTATGGATCGTTTTTGCTAACCCTCGAAAATATCGTTCACTAACCCTCGAAAGTACCGTCCATTTTCGATATTCCTCGAAAGTGCCTCCTCCATGTAAAGGTTGGCCACAATGGGTGAAACTGGAGATCCCATAGCCCATCCATGTTTTTGCTTATAGAACTTATCCCTGTATTTGAAATAGGTGGTATTCAGGCACAAGTCCAGTAAGGAACACTCCTGTTCTGGGTTGAGATCAGTTCTGCTGGTAAGGGTGCTGTCTTGGCCTAGCCGTTTTCTCACCATGATAACAGCCTCCTTGGTGGGTATACAGGTGAAGAGAGACGTCACATCATAGGACACCATAGTTTCCTCTGCACCGAGTACTATATCTTCAATCTTGTTGGTGAAATCCTGAGAGTTCTGGATGTGATGCTTAGAACTTCCCACCAATGGTCCTAAGATGTTGGCTAGGTATTTTGCCACCTTGTATGCTCCTGACTATAGGTCTTAGTGGTGCCCTTTCCTTATGTATCTTTGGGTGTCCATATATGCATGGATGTGCCTCACTCGGGTAGAGGCGATGATACATTGCTCGATCAATGGCTTTATCCTTTTGAAGCTGTTGTAGTAAGTCTATGACCCTTTTCTTGCAACGGCTGGTGGGATCCCTTGTTAAAGCCTCATATGTGTTGTTATTGGCCAGGAGCATGGTCACCTTATCATGGTAGTCTGAGGTGTTGAGTACCTCTGTGCATCTTCCCTTGTCTGCCGGTAAAATGGTGATACTGGAATCTTTCTTGAGGGATGTTAAGACTCTTCTTTCCTGTGTGGTCAGGTTAGATGAAGGAGTTTTAGCACTGGCTAAGGCTGCAGATACCTTAAGGCAAAGTTGTTCTGCCTCACTCTGTGGTACCTTATTATTGTGGATTGAGGCTTCTGTGGCTGCTATAATATCCACCACAGGGATGGCTTTAGGAGAGATGGCAAAATTCAAGCCCTTAGCAAGGACTTCCATTTCTGGCTGGGTCAGGGTCCTGTTAGACAAGTTTCTCACCCATTCCTCCTTGTTTGATGAAGTGATATTTCCCTCCTTTTGTATCCAAGGTAGTTATTCTCCTTTTGGGGTGTTCTGGGATGACAGAATAGAGAACTTGTTCTGTTGCCTTTGTTTGCCCTTACAGTGCTGAGAAAGCTGTGCTTGTTTGGTGAACTCCATCACTCTTTCCCAGATGGCCCCAGGTGGCTGTGAGGCCAGGTTCTGTTCTATTTGACTAATGTTGTGCATTAAAACATCAACTGTAAAATGTGTCTGTCATACCCATTCATTTAGGAGCTGTGTTTGAGTCTTTTGCAGTATCTGTTTGGCTCCAATGCCTTTAACTGTGGAATCCAGATGTATGTTGCATGGTACTAGCCTTTGTTGTCTGCATCGGAGGTTAAATCGCAGGTGGTTTCTGTAGTCTGCCAATTTCCTTGCTGTCTTTTTATACAAGTTTGAGTGTTTTCTCCCCAAAATGATTTGAAATATGCTTGTGAATGTTCTCATTCATCCAGGTCATAGTATATCTGTTGTATTCAATTAGATCAACTGGACGTGAAGTTTAGTTCTTAAACATATTTTGCTAGTCATCTGACTGGCTTTTTCAATTCAGAATGACTTGTACAAGAATCTGTTGGTAATTATGTACCCTGGAAAATCCCAATTAGCATATCACAGCCAAGTGTTAATGCGGTAGACCAAAACATCAAATTTACAAGGGAAGAGGTACAAAACAACAAACTAGCTCTCTTGGACTGCTTGGTAGAATTTAGGGAGAATGGTAAACTGGAATTAGAGGTTTACAGAAAACCAACACACACAGATCAGTATTTGATGTTTGACTCTCACCACCCTTTAGATCACAAGCTGGGTGTCATCAGAACCCTGCAACACAGAGCCGAGAACATCCCCACTAGCACAGAGGTGAAGGCTAAAAAAATGAAACATCTCAGAGGAGCCCTTAAAACTTGTGGATATCCAGACTGGGCCTCTGTCAAAAGAAGTAGAAGGAAAGAAAAGAACACGAATACCAACAGTGAAGGGGAAAAGCAAGACAGGAGAAAGAATATGGTCATCCCATATGTAGCAGGGGTCTCCGACAAATTAAGAAGAATTTTCAATAAACACCGTATCCCTGTCTGCTTTAAACCAAACAACACACTGAGGCAGCAATTGGTACATATGAAAGACCCAATACCCAACACAAGAAAATCGACATCATATACGCAGTGCAGTGCTGTGAAGAATGCTCTGATTTGTATGTGGGGGAGACCAAACAGCAACTGCATCAACGTATGGCCCAGCACAGAAGAGCCAATTCCTCAGGTGAGGACCCAGCCGTGTACCTGCATCTTAAGGATAAAGGACATATCTTTGAAGATTGTAATGTTAACATATTGGCAAGACCCGACAATTGCCCGCTCATGTTTAAGAAGTGTTTTAACAAGTTTTGGTGTCAGTGACATGTTCCCCAGACCATTTCCCAGGTGCCACAGCTATTTAGAGTAAGTTACCATTGTTATTTTTACTGTTATTTATCCAAACTTTTCGAACTATAATCTCCCCATTGAATTTAATGGATTTAGTAATTTCGGCCATCTCTTAAAATTATATGTATTGTTTGTTCTTCAGATTATCTATGGAGCTACAGACACTCTATTTAGTGACAGACTAAGGTTCCCATCAGTCTATCAGACAGTCCCTAATGATAGACAGCAGAACCAAGCTATCATTCAGCTGCTCAAACACTTTGGATGGACCTGGGTGGGGATTGTGTCCGTAGATGATGATAGCCACCAAGCAAGTGAATATTTAAAGAAACAGATTATAAGGAATGGGATGTGTGTGGAGTTTGTCTTTCTATATAAACAAAATGCAGATCACATTTATGCTAGAATGAAAATAGTGATTTCTAAGTCAACTGCAAATGTTCTGATTATCACCACTACTGGGACAAAGTATCATGAATTTTATTTTTATTTATTATATCCTATTCTAACTATGTTTCTACAAAGTAAGACCTTGATATTTACAAGTGGGTCTCTTTCTGATAGTACTTTGTCAATCTTTTCAACTGTCCAGTTAAATGGAAGCTTGATATTTTCATCTATTTACCATAAAATTGCTGGACTTGAGAATTATATGACAAAGGCAACTCCATATGTGTATCCTACTGACCCCTATATTGCTGATTTATGGATTTCCAGTTTCCAATGTTGTACTCAACAAATGATGGAAGATCAAAAACATATGGATGAGCTGTGGAGTTCCTGTCTAGATAAATGTGTATATATATTCGATAACTGTATCTGCTCTGGGAATGAATCCCTTGCAGAATCTATAGATGACAAGTCAACCATGTTTAAAATCAATTACAGTGTTTATAAGGCTGTATATGCATTGGCCTATGGTCTACATGGATTATTAATAGATAATACTTCACATTGGTTACATAAAGACAATGACCATATAAAAAGTATTCTGAACAAAAAAAAGGTGAGTTCCATTTTTTTTAAAGGGCATGTCCACCCTTCTTTAAATTTTTTAATAGTCTCCCTGCTCCCTCTTATGCGCATGGCAAAATTCGCCCGGAGGGGAGACAGGAGGCAGAGTCCTATATGGACTCTGCAGTACTCCTGGTGGGCGTTTTTTTGGACTGGGGGGGGGGGATAGCAGAAGAACCCTATGGAGCTGGGATGTAAGTAAAGGATTAAACTACACTACACAATGGGGCCAGTAGTGGGGGGGATTATAGTTTTGGGGTGGACATGCCCTTTAATGTTTGTGCATAGTTAACTATTTTATTGTAGGATAATCCAAGAACTAAATATTTTTTTTAAATGCTAATATACCTTTTTAAATAACTATACTAGTTCTCTGCTTTACATGTCCAACAGGTATTTGTTTACGGTAATGACTATAAATCATTTAAATGTAGCATTTTCAGAGCTGTTTGTTACCAATAAAATGGAATTTAGAGTTTAGTATAAACAGGATCTCTCACCACTGTGGAGAGGGCGGGGACACACATACTAATGAAGTCCCACCTCTTCTTTCATGTCTACAGGATTGGAAAATGTAAGGAAAGCTATTTTTAAATGAATTAGAGATTATAACAGGTAAATTTAATGGGACTATAATAACGAAATTGCACTACACAATCTATTGATTTTGGTTTGTTTCTACAGCTGAACAATATCCTACAGAAAATTCACTTTAAGTTGTCAGATGATGAGATTTTCTTTACTGCAGATGGAGATGTTCCAGCACAATATGACATCTTAAACATGGTTATACATAATTCATTTCCAATTAAATATCATTATATAAAGGTTGGAAGCTTTAAATCCAATCCAGACAGTAGCCAACTGACCATCAATGATAAAGACATTATGTGGAACGAATGTTTTACAGGGGTAAGATTGTAATAATGTTCCTAAATAAACTCAAATATTGGTTATATGTGCATTTTAATACAGGAAAACTGAATGCTGACAAAGATTAGATTACTCTAGAAATAATGTTCAATAATTATTTTCAGAACATTATTTTGTGCGAAACTTAATATACAGTACAGAACTGTTAATCTGATATTGTCTTCTGGAAGTTACCAATTTTTGTTTTTGTTTTTTGGTAACTTCCCACATCATGACAAAGAGCCATACAAATGCTTAGTAGAGTTTCTATTAGTGCTTTACTGGTTTAGGTGATAAAGAAAAATATCAGCACTACAGGTCACTGATCGTAAAGAAATCTGAATGATAGGGGTTTCCATTTATATAGCTAATATGTGTCCTATATTCTCTGATCCCCTACAAAAGCTTGTCACAGTGGTGTAACTATAGCTCCCTTAACCCATGTTACCACAATGGGGTCCGGAGACAAAAGGGGCCTGGTGGTTGGACTGTACTCAAAACAGCTGTACTGCCTGTCACTGCAATCTGCTTTTTAAATACATCAATCAGCTGCTTAAACAGATGTTTCTTTTACAGTAGCTGGTCACAACCTTTAAACAAACACACCAAATGGACTGTACATTAGGGTTACACAGATCTCATCACACATTGTGCATTTCTAACACTGTTAATATAGCAGGGTCCCCTTTAACCTTTTCTATTGCAGGCAATCTGGAGATTTGTCACATTTCTGTTTCAAAGCAAATTATGGGGAAAATGCTTGTTTTTAAATTAAGTTCCATTGGTGGAAAACAACTTTTAGTTTAACTAGAAAATCTATCTGGCCTTTTTATGGTTTTATACCTGTAACAAGGTTTATGGGTAAAATATAGGGGGAAAGACACTTTCTATTATATAGAGAAGTATAAAATAAACAAGATATTTTGGGGGGATATGCACCAAGAGCCGCCATACCGTAATGCACTAATGGAACTCCAGCCTTGTGCGTATTCAAGACCGGTCATCATCCAGCATTAGAATAGTCACACAGCCCAACTATCCCTGTCTTTATTATTATTACATTGCTTGTGTATCTTAATTATCCTGCCCCATGCCTCAATAGGCTCTTATCTACTGCTGCAGAAGAGTACTATTTGTAATTAATACATGGTGTGCATGTGTATAATTGTACATATGTGCAGTAAATATCTACAAAATGAGCCAGATCATCCCATATTTAATATAGGGGCTTTATCAGGCTGTGCTCGCCGGCGGCACTGTGCAGGAGAAGCCTTAGGAATGTCACATGTCAGCCTCCCACCAATTAACTTTCTGGTCAGTCATTTCTTTATATCTTGGGCTGTGGAGCAGGTAGAGAGGTGGTTGATGGCTCATTCTAAAGGTAGGAAACTGACCTTTCATTTAAACTTGTTTGGAGACCACAGTTGCCCTTTTTTAGGTGGATCTTTCAGATTTTTTATCTCCCATTGACATCAATGGGTCCACTTACGGATTTTCAAATTTTAAAATTATTTTGAAAATTTGCGAATCTGCAAGTGGAACGGATTTCAGTGAGTTCGGCCATCTCTATTCTTTATCAAAGACTCTTCACATTTCTTCTAAAAGCTTTCATATCACAGATGTCAAACTGTCATGTACTGTATAATTACCAACTGGGGTGACACTATTTTAATGTATTTGATTACAGACCCACCGTTCCATGTGCAGTGAGAGCTGTTCTCCAGGATACAGGAAAGCCCCCAGGGAAGGGCAGTTTACCTGCTGTTATGACTGTGTGTTCTGTTCAGAGGGACACATCTCCAATAACACAGGTTAGTCCAGCCTAACAATTAAAATATACTAGCTGCAAGGACATTGGTGTGGGCACAGCAGCCTGTAGACATTCAATGGCAATGGCAGGGGGTTATAAAGTATGTTTAATTAACCAGGAATCAAATCTACTGAAAATAGGAGGAAAACTGGTCATCCTGTACATTCACTAGACATGAAGTATGTAACCTACAAAAGATATATTTATGTATATTAGAATTTCCAGATCAATACTGATTGCATGTAAACTGCATTACTGCACATTCAGACTTGTGTGTTTTTTAGGCAAGCTTTGATTCTTCACTAGTCATATTTCTTGGGTATTTTTATGGGTAAAATACAGGAGATTCCACAATACCTGGCATCAGGGTTGGCATATCCCGGCCCCCTCGGGAGGGGGCGGGGTGTGACATCACAGCTTGGTTGGAGGCAGAGCCACAATCGGGGCGGGTTTAGAGTGAAACCATACTGGAAGTGGGTGTAACAGGGCGGGGCTTCCAGGGCCGGTATTTGAAAGGGATTTCAGCCCTGACTGCAGGACTAGGAATTTGTCTCTGGCAACCCTGCTCGACAAATGCAGCTTACGAGTCTCCATTAAAAAACTCGTCTTTATTTAATATTCATTAAAAACCATCTGGCCACATATGGATAGTTTTAAGGATAATCACTCCCTACTTAATTATTTTACCTTTCCTTTCAACCACCCTTCTACTCTATGTTCCCCTATTTGTAAAGGATAATTGAAAAGAAAGTAATGAACCAGGGAGTGAGTATCCCTTAAATATACAAATAGGACAGGGAACTCCCAGGTGACTTAAAGGGCATGTCCACCCCCAAATCTAAAAATCCTTACCTTACATTTCTGCTCCTTATGGTTCTCTTGTAGTCCTTGTCCAAAGTGGCAAGTGAAGAGCAGTGGCTGTCTTCCTGTCCAATGGTCTCTGCCTTCTGTGAAGCCTCCGGGAGGAATTCTTACATGCGCAGGGCAGCCCTTTCCCCCTTCCCTCCCTCAGGATTCCACTTGTCACCCCTTTCTCCTAGAATTACAGGCTTTTGTTTTTTTGTCCTTTGGGGTTGCCCACCCCCAACCACTATAACAACGTTAAAAATAGCCTTTCAGATATTTACTGACAGCTCTCGTGACTATTTTCTTAGCCGGCAGCTGTGTCTGTGATTGGCAGACAGGACTCAGCTGCCTCTGTGATTGGCAGACCGGCTCCTCTCTGCTGTTTCCTGTTAGCAGAGAGGGAAGAAGAGACTCGCGGGAGCAAAGGGGCTGTAAGCAGATATCTGAAAAACTTTAGCTTTATTATAGCGGTTGGGGGTGGGCAACCCTAAAGAACATGATGTCAAAATTTTGTGGACATGCCCTTACTAAGCTTATATTAAGTAGTGCAATATTACTTACTAGACATTAAGTGCATAACAATAACAGGCACTAGAAGCCCAGAGTGCTCCCTTAGTGTCCCAAAGCCATAGCCCCCCTCCTTGATGTCCCAAGGCCAGAGTTCCCTCTTAGTGTCCCAAGGCCATAGTCCCCACTCTGTCCCAAATTCAGAGTCCCCCCTCTGTCCCAAATCCAGGGGCCCCCCCTCGGTCCCCTAGTGATACTGCTCCTAAACAAAATGTGTGCTGGATTGAGGGCATGCAGCAACACACGCAAATCATTGCTACTTACATGTATTCAATTATAGATTAAGATGAGGCAAAGTCATTTTTTCAGTATAGTGTCCCTTTTAAAACTGAAATACATTTTCTTTAGTAGGTGAACCACTACTGCACTGAAAAGGGAGTGCAGTAGTGGTTTAAAGGACAGGAGGATTTAAAGGACAACTCCACCCTCATAATAACATCTTTTAGAAAGAATAGCCTCTTTAAAATATGTTGATATATCATAGTTTGTCCTATGAATTCATTACTGTATGCCTGCCATGATTCTGGATGCCTGAGCAATTTAGAAACCTGTACTGAGCCTGATCATGCTCAGAAGAGGCAACTAGGGGATTAACATTCAGCCATTGGCTGTGATGACAACTGTCAAATCCATAACTGACAGTTATTACCTGAAAGAATCAGGAAGCACAAAAAGAGGTAACATAACACTGTGCAGGATTTCAGGTTAGACTTATATATTTTAGATTTCAAACGATTAAAGTTTAGGGATTTGGGGGGTGATTTACCTGTATGTAAGTTTTTATTTGAGGGCTGGACTTGCCTTTTAAGACACACAGTATGAGTGCAAGAGCAGCTAAACTGGCAGGCTCACCAAAGTGATTTTTATAAAGATATATTCCACTGTTGCTCCCATTCTAATTGCATAAATTAATAATATTCTATGGGGTGTATTTTTCAAACAAGGAGTTCGTTTTCTACTGCAGCAAAAAATATCGATCCTGGCCGGGATTTCATTACCATTTGGTATTAGCCTAGTGATGGAGACATTATTTTAGCATGTGTTTTCTCAAATACATATGTACCTGTAATTTGTATTAACAGAATGTTCTAAATCAATATTTTTACAGATATGGAAACTTGTATCCAGTGCAGTGAAGATCAGTGGCCCAATGATAACAGAACTGTCTGTATCCAGAGGACCATTGAATTTCTATCATATGAAGATTCTTTAGGACAATTGTTGGGTTCATTGTCAGTTGTTTTCTTTATTACAGTCATGTCAGTTCTAGTGACTTTTATAAAACATCACAAAACTCCTGTGGTTAAAGCCAATAACCAAACCCTCAGTTACATCCTCCTCTTCTCCCTCACATTGTCCTTCCTCTGCTGCTTCTTGTTCATTGGCCATCCAGAGAAGGTGACCTGCCTGCTCAGACAAGTTACATTTGGGATCAATTTCACAATCTCAGTATCTTGTGTTCTGGCTAAATCAGTCACAGTTGTCATTGCCTTCAATGCCACCAAGCCTGGGAGCAAGATAAAGAAATGGGTGGGAACAAGATTGTCCATCTGCCTGGTCCTTCTCTGTACCCTGGTCCAGGTTGTGATATGCCTGGTCTGGCTGATCTCCTCCCCACCATTCCCAGACTATGACACTCACACTTACCCTGGGAAGATGATATTACAATGTAATGAAGGGTCTGTTCCTCTGTTCTACACTGTGATTGGTTACATGGGATTCCTGTCTGCATTAAGTTTCATTGTAGCTTTCCTGGTTAGGAAGTTACCAGCCAGTTTCAATGAGGCCCAGCTGATCACTTTCAGCATGCTGGTGTTCTGCAGTGTTTGGGTGTCCTTCATCCCAGCCTACCTGAGTACCAAGGGTAAATACATGGTGGCTGTGGAGATCTTTGCTATCTTGGCTTCCAGTGCAGGGTTACTGGGCTGTATATTCATTCCCAAGTGTTACATTATCCTGTTCCACCCTGAGCAGAACACAAGGAAACACATCACTGGGAAACTGTGATAACTTAATGTAATTTATATAAGATAATACACAACTAATGAAACAGAGGCAGTGCCAGGCATATAAGACTCTCAAGGATATCTTACAAATGCTCTGTGATATCAGAAAACCCCCAAGTCTATACGGAATCATCCTCGCGGCACGTTCCCCCCCACATGTGCCACACAACACCGGCGGTGCACACACATATTATAATACTGATATAATTTCTCTTGTAATTCATTTATAATGTATGTTTTCACATTTTATATTCATAAGAACTCTATTAAAATGGAATAAAATTAATCCGTTGGTAAATCTTTGTGTTTGTAAATCATTAGTTTCTCTCTATCCTCTAAATCAAGAAGACAGGCTAAGTGGCGGGCTGAAGATACTTAGCAGGCGCAGGATTAGGACTCAGACATAGTTCCCTGCTGAGTTTCAGGGAAAGGGTGTGAAGCACACCTCATGTGCTAACATGGAACACCCACCTTACTCTTCTGTTACGGTAATGGAATGGCCAACTCACAGGGCTAGATATGCAATCAGTTGTTACAGCGGTGAGTGCATCCAAGCCTTACTATGCTGCTATCCATTTGTGCAGTCCTAAACAGCATCATAACTATAGATCTGCCGGCTAGATACCGTGATCACACTTATCTTAGTAAAGGTACGCTTGATGAACTGTTTAAAAAGAGCTGATCCAGGAATGTAGTAGGCAGATCTGTGGTTATGCAACTACTTGGGACTGTACAAATGCACAGCGTTGTAGAAAGTCTTGGATGCTGTACAGTCACCGGGGGCCCCAAACAAAGACCAGAAGGGCCAGATTTGGCCCGCGGGCCTTAAGTTTGACACGTGTGAATTATACATTCATTTCTCTAGCTGTCTTCTCCCTCTTTCCTAGCATCCTCCACGATAAGGACATAAGAGCGGTAGCCTATCATCTTGAATGATATACTGATTACTCTAGCAACCTTAAGGATTTTCTCCTTAAAGCTATAGAATATTTATTTACTCATAATTTCTTTCTGTTCAATAATGAGTATTTTTTTCAAATACAGGGAGCAGCAATGGAGAATTCACCCCCACATATAACAATTTATATGTATTTTTTTTTTGGGAACCTGTCTACTGTTAGTAGGTTCCCTCATTTTAAGTTATACAAGAGATTCATAGACAACATCATTATAGTATGGTCTGGTAGCAATGGGGGTTTGAAGATTTGATCCCCAAACTCAATAGCAACAATTGTAATCTACAATTGACACACGAATATAGGGGACAAAAATATTGATTTCTTAGATATCTATTTAGAAAAGCCCTGCATGGGCAGCAAGTATTCAAAGGTATACCGTATGGACAATTCCTCCAGTTGTGACATATTCGTGCTACAATGGAGGAATTTATCGTAAAGGCTTCAGAACTTACCAACTGTTTAAAAGCAGGGGTTTTACTACAGATTTTCTCACTAAAGCATAGTGAGCAGTTTGCACTATGTACTATGCGTCCCTTAAAAGGCATCTATACCAAAAAATAGGTTATTTTAAATTGACCATAACTGGAAACTATAATTCTTCCCAACAACCACCGTATAATTTTTTTGTTGATCTGCCCCCTATTTCTTTAGATATCCAATCTAAAACTTCTTATATTTCAGCTGTCAATCAAGTTCCTTGCTCTCAAAAACTTTTCTGCTGTGAGTAGTTTTATTGTAGCTGGAATTGTGAGTTTTGAGAGTTGGAATGCTGTATGCTGTGTGCAGACTTGACAGATGGTTTGTGGGAAAAAAGTCAGGTTGGATGGAAGTGGGAGTGGTTAAAAGAGGGAGGGGGGATACTGCTCCTAAACAAAATGTGTGCTGGATTGCAGGCATGCAGCAACACATGCAAATCAGAGTAAGTGCTACTTACATGTATTCAATTATAGATTAAGATGAGGCAAAGTCATTTTTTCAGTATAGTGTCCCTTTAAGACAACGTCCATGTGAACTCATTAGAGCTATCAAACAGAAGTTCGAGACCAGCCCAGTAGCAAGACACTTTAAAATGGACGGGGGCTGACCTCACCCTAGTTAGCCTTAAAGGGATGTGCACTTTTAAGGGGCAGTAACAGATTATCCCATCAATCCCTTAAGGCCTAAATTCAACATGGACCATACCATGCTTTGTCAATCTGTAATTTTCCTGATAGTACAGCCCTATCCCATTTTACTTTGTTTTACTTTACTGTTTTTTTCTGACCCTAGAATGATCCACTTATATATTCTACCAGTGTATTTTGAATACATAATTATCTAATCTACAATTTCAGATTTATTACATGTTTTTAAATTTGTATGTATGTAGCGCCATGTTGTGATGTGATATGTGATATGGTTGGTGCTTACTTTTTAAACTGCCACAAAGTGTTATCAAAGGGGATGGAAACCTCTTTAAAAGGAACAGACACACACCCACATCATGCCTCTGATACAGTGTATGAGACACCAAACACATCCGGGGTGACGGTTTGTTTTGTATATATGTATTTATTTTGTTTCTTATAGAGCGCTACATATTCCACAGCGCTTTACAATTATTTACTCAAATCACATCAGGCCCTGTCCTGAAGAGCTTACAATCTAATCACTTTATGTACACATACAACCTATCAGTATGTCTTTATGATTGTGGGGGAAACCAGAGTGATTGAAATAAAGATTGATCTTCTACTACGGGAGTACCCACGGTGTTTGATCCAGGTCGCACAGAGTAAAGCAGCATGTCTGGAATAAACCTGTACTCTTGTACTTGGGAATACCGTATGTGAGACATCCATAATCTCCCCAGCTTTTGTGCTAGATACCCAGACTTTTATATATTGGATTGGAATCTTTTCCTATAAATCAGTTGCCAGTACAGTACACTGATATTTTTGTCAAGTCAAATTTAAAAGCAGATTCCCTGTACATTAACCTATGTATGTATGTATGTATGTATGTATGTATACATTACACAAAAGACTCCAGCACTCAACTACACATACAATTATAAATGAATGGGGTAAAAGTATTAGACATGTTTGGAAGCAATGAAGGGTAATCACCTGCACTGTAGTTCCAATGGATACCTTTAGTTACATTGTTTGTACAAACATGCGTCAGCTGATGCGCCACTTCCAAGGCAGTGCTGGGGTCTTTTGTTTAATGTATAAATTGCCGGTCCTCCTTTGCATCACACCTGAAAGTATTTTTGAATAAAGGTTTGAGCTGCATATCCCTGTATGTGTATATATGTATATGTTAATTTATATAGCGCCACTTGGGGACGCAGCGCTGTATTAAATAACAATAAAGTCATACAAGGGGGATAAATACATAGATAGTTCAGTACATAAATATATCAATTATATAAATGGAAGTGCTAGAGCTTTGCCACAGGAGGTAATGAGGTCCCTGTTCAAAAAAATAACAGGGATAGGTCAAGATAAAGTAAGGAATATAGAATAGAGTGGGATAGATAGACAGAAATATAGAAGAAACAAACAGCCAGGTATATACTAGTTGCACAAAAGTGACTAGACACTCAAAACTGCACATGAAGTACTATAATAAGACAAGAAAAGGGGGACCAACCTGGGACCCCTCAAGCTATGAGAAGATAGTATAAATAAACCCCAGTGGTAGACATAATAATAATACAAGAAAGTATGTACAAAACTTGACTTTATTAAATAGCAAATAGACTAAAAACATGCATAAGAATAAACACCCACCCTACTCACTGCACAGTGAACCCTGCCTATACTAATAGGGCCCAACTAAATAGAGGACTAGCAATCCATATAGAATCACTGTAAGCAGCAAATAATATGAGATGTAAGGCAAGCTGCTAATCATCGGCAGGCAATAGTATCCTAGCCATACATCCTACCGGATAGGTAGGATGTAAGGCTAGATTTATCATATATAGATACCATATACTGTGCTGGTTACCAGATAGGTAGGATGTAAGGGTAGATTTATCATATATAGATATCATATACTGTGCTGGTTACCAGATAGGTAGGATGTAAGGATAGATTTATCATATATAGATATATAGATGCCATATACTGTGCTGGTTACCAGATAGGTAGGATGTAAGGGTAGATTTATCATATATAGATATATAGATATCATATACTGTGCTGGTTACCGGATAGGTAGGATGTAAGGGTAGATTTATCATATACAGATATATAGATATATAGATACTGTGCTGGTACCAGATCGGTAGGATGTAAGGGTAGATTATCATATATAGATATATAGAACCATATACTGTGCTGGTTACTGGATAAGTGTGTAGGGAGATTTATCATATATAGATATATAGATATATACTGTCTGGTTACCGGATAGGTAGGATGTAAGTGTAGATTTATCATTATAGATATATAGATATCATATACTGTGCTGGTTACGAAAGTAGGATGTAAGGGTAGATTTATCATATATAGATATATAGATATCATAAACTGTGCTGGTTACCGGACGGTAGGATGTAAGGGTGATTTATCATATATAGATATATACTTGTGCTGTTACCAGATAGGTAGGATGTAGGTAGATTTACCATATATAGATACCATATAATGTGCTGGTACCGGATAGGTAGAGATGTAAGGGGTAGATTTATCATATATAGATATATAGATATCATATACTGTGCTGGTTACCGGACAGGTAGGATGTAAGGGTAGATTTATCATTATAGATAATAGATACCATATACGTGCTGGTTACAGGATAGGTAGATGTAAGGTAGATTTATCATATATAGATATATAAATACAATACTGTGCTGGTTACCAGATAGGTAGGATGTAAGGGTGATTATCATATATGATAATAGAATCATAATCTGCGTGGTTACCAGATAGGTAGGATGTAAGGGTAGATTTATCATATAATGATATATAACACATTTTCTTCTGGTTACCAGAAAGGTAGGATGTAAGTAGATTTATCATATATAGATTATAAATACCATATACTGTGCTGGTTACCAGATAGGTAGGATGTAAGGGTAGATTTATCATATTAGATATATAAATACCATATACTGTGCTGGTTACCAGATAGGTAGGATGTAAGGGTAGATTTATCATATATAGATATATAGATATCATATCTGTGCTGGTTACCAGATAGGTAGGATGTAAGGTAGATTTATCATATTAGATATATAAATACCATATACTGTGCTGTTACCAGATAGGTAGGATGGTAACGGTAGATTATCTATATAGATATATAAATACCAATACTGTGCTGGTTACCAGATAGGTAGGATGTAGGGTAGATTTATCATATATAGATATATAGATACCCTTATACTGTGCTGGTCCGATAGGTAGGATGTAAGGGTAGATTTATATATATAGAATATAAATACCATATACTGTGCTGGTTACCAGATAGGTAGGATGTAAGGGTAGATTTATCATATATAGATATATAGATATCATAATCGTGTGGTTACCAGATAGGTAGGATGTAAGGGTAGATTTATCATATTTAGAATATAGATACCATATACTGTGCTGGTTACCAGATAGGTAGGATGTAAGGGTAGATTTATCATATATAGATATATAGATAATATACTGTGCTGGTTACCAGATAGGTAGGATGTAAGGGTAGATTTATCATATATATAGATATATAGACATCATATACTGTGCGGGTTACCAGATAGGTAGGATGTAACGGTAGATTATCATTTATAGATATATAAATACCATATACTGTGCTGGTTACCGATAGGTAGGATGTAAGGGTAGATTTATCATATATAGATATATAGATACATATACTGTGCTGGTTACGATAGGTAGGATGTAAGGGTATTTAATTATAAGATATATAGATACATATACGTGCTGGTTACCAGATAGGTAGGATGTAAGGGTAGATTTATCATATATAGATATATATACCATATACTGTGCTGGTTACAGATAGGTAGGATGAAGGGTAGATTTATCATATATAGATATATAGATCATAATCTGTGCTGGTTACCAGATAGGTAGGATGTAAGGGTAGATTTATCATATTTAGATATATAGAACCATATACTGTGCTGGTTACCAGATAGGAGGATGTAAGGGTAGATTTATCTATATAGATATATAGTACCATATACTGTGCTGGTTACCGGATAGGTAGGATGTAAGGGTAGATTTATCATATATAGATATATAATACCATAACTGTGCTGGTTACAGAGAGTAGGATGTAAGGTAGATTTATCATATATAGATATATAGATATCATATACTGTGCTGGTTACCAGATAGGTAGGATGTAAGGGTAGATTTATCATATTAGATATATAGATACCATATACTGTGCTGGTTACCAGATAGGTAGGATGTAAGGGTAGATTTATCATATATAGATATATAGATCCATTATACTGTGCTGGTTACCAGATAGGGATGTAAGGGTAGATTTATCATATATAGATATAAATACCATATACTGTGCTGGTTACCAGATAGGTAGGATGTAACGGTAGATTTATCATAATAGATTATAGTCACATTACTGTGCTGGTTACCAGATAGGTAGGATGTAAGGTAGATTGATTCATATATAGATATATAGATACCATATACTGTGCTGGTAACCAGATCGGTAGGATGTAAGGGTAGATTTATCATATATAGATATATAGATACCATATACTGTGCTGGTTACTGGATAAGTAGGATGTAAGGGTAGATTTATCATATATAGATATATAGATATCATATACTGTGCTGGTTACCGGATAGGTAGGATGTAAGTGTAGATTTATCATATATAGATATATAGATATCATATACTGTGCTGGTTACTGGATAAGTAGGATGTAAGGGTAGATTTATCATATATAGATATATAGATATCATATACTGTGCTGGTTACCGGACAGGTAGGATGTAAGGGTAGATTTATCATATATAGATATATACTGTGCTGGTTACCGGATAGGTAGGATGTAAGGGTAGATTTACCATATATAGATACCATATACTGTGCTGGTTACCGGATAGGTAGGATGTAAGGGTAGATGGTATCAGATTAGATATATAAATACCATATACTGGCTGGGTTACCAGATAGTAGGATTGTAAGGGTAGATTTATCATATATAGAATATAGATATATAATCTGCGTGGTTACCAGATAGGTAGGATGTAAGGGTAGATTTATCATATATTATGATAATACATCATTTACTGTGCTGGTTACCAGAAAGGTGGATGTAAGTAGATTTATCATATATAGATATAAATCATTACTGTGCTGGTTACCAGATAGGTAGGATGTAAGGGTAGATTTATCAATATAGATTTAAATACCATATACTGTGTCTGGTTACCAGATAGGAGGATGTAAGGGTAGATTTATCATAATAGATATATAGAATCATAATCTGTGCTGGTTACCAGAATAGGTAGGATGTAAGGGTAGATTTATCATATTTAGATATATAAATACCATATACTGGTGCTGGTTACCAGATAGGTAGGATGTAACGGTAGATTTATCATATATAGAATATAAATACCTATACTGTGCTGGTTACCGATAGGTAGGATGTAAGGGTAGATTTATCATAATGATATATAGATACCTTATACTGTGCTGGTTACGGATAGGTAGGATGTAAGGGTAGATTTATCATATATAGATATATAAATACCATATGTGCTGGGTACAGATAGGTAGGATGTAAGGGTAGATTTATCATATATAGATATATAGATATCATAATCTGTGTGGTTACCAGATAGGTAGGATGTAAGGTAGATTTTCATATTAGATATATGATACCATATACTGTGCTGGTTACCAGATAGGTAGGATGTAAGGGTAGATTTATCATATATAGATATATAGATATAGTACTGTGCTGGTTACCAGATAGGTAGGATGTAAGGGTAGATTTATCATATATAGATATATAGACATCAATACTGTGCTGGTTACCAGATAGGTAGGATGTAACGGTAGATTTATCATTTATAGATATATAAATACCATATACTGTGTGGTTACCGATAGGTAGGATGTAAGGGTAGATTTATCATATATAGATATATAGATACCAATACTGTGCTGTGTACCGATAGGTAGGATGTAAGGGTAGATTTATCTATATAGATATATAAGATCATATACTGTGCTGGTTACCAGATAGGTAGGAGTAAGGGTAGATTATATATATAGATTATAAATACCATATACTGTGTGGTTACCAGATAGGTAGGATGTAAGGGTAGATATAATATATAGATTATTAGATATCATATCTGTGCTGGTTACCAGATAGGTAGGATGTAAGGGTAGATTTATCATATTAGATATATAGATACCATATACGTGCTGGTTACCAGATAGGTAGGATGTAAGGGTAGATATCATATATAGATATATAGATACCATATACTGTGCTGGTTACCGATAGGTAGGAGAGGGTAGATTTATCATATATAGATATATAAATACCAATACTGTGCTGGTTACCAGTAGGTAGGATGTACGGTAGATTTATCATATATAGATATATAGATATATAATCTGTGCTGGTTACCAGATAGTAGGATGTAAGGGTAGATTTATCATATTTAGAATATAGATACCATATACTGTGTGGTTACCAGATAGGTAGGATGTAAGGGTAGATTTATCTATATAGATATATAGATACCATATACTGTGCTGGTTACCAGATAGGTAGGATTAAGGGTAGATTTATCATTAAGATATATAAATACATATACTGTGCTGGTTACCGATAGGTAGGATGTAACGGTAGATTTATCATATATAGATATATAGATACCATGTACTGTGCTGGTTCCAGATAGGTAGGATGTAAGGGTAGATTTATCATTATAGATATATAGATATCATACTGTGCTGGTTACCAGATAGGTAGGATGTAAGGGTAGATTTATCATATATAAGATAATAGAATCATATACTGTGCTGGTTACCGATAGGTAGGATGTAACGGTAGATTTATCATTATAGATATATAAATACCATATACTGTGCTGTTACCGATAGGTAGGATGTAAGGGTAGATTTATCATATAGATATATAGATATCATAATCTGTTGCTGGTTACAGATAGGTAGGATGTAAGGGTAGATTTATCATTTATAGATATATAGATACCATATACTGTGCTGGTTACCAGATAGGTAGGATGTAAGGTAGATTTATCATATTAGATATATAAATACCATATACTGTTGCTGGTTACCAGATAGGTAGGATGTAAGGGTAGATTTATCATATATAGATATATAGATATCATATACTGTGCTGGTTACCGGACAGGTAGGATGTAAGGGTAGATTTATCATATATAGATATATAGATACCATATACTGTGCTGGTTACCGGATAGGTAGGATGTAAGGGTAGATTTATCATACATAGATATACAGATACCATATACTGTGCTGGTTACCGGATAGGTAGGATGTAAGGGTCGTCTATTGTATCTATATATCTATATATGTAAATCTACCCTTACATCCTACCTATCGCGGTAACCAGCCACAGTATATGATATCTATATATCTATATATGATATCTACCCTTACATCCTACCTATCCGGTAACCAGCACAGTATATGGTATCTTATATCTATATGATAAATCTACCCTTACATCCTACCTATCCGGTCCCCCAGCAGTATATGGTACTATATATCTATATATGATAAATCTACCCTTACATCCTACCTATCTGGTAACCAGCACAGTATATGTTTATATATCTATATTTATAATCTACCTTACATCCTACCTATCTGGTAACCACAGTATATGGTATCTATATATCTAAATATGATAAATCTACCCTTACATCCTACATACTGGTAACCAGCACAGATTATGATATCATATATCTATATATGATAAATCTACACCTTACATCCTACCTATCTGGTAACCAGCACAGTATATGGTATTTATATATCTATATATGATAAATCTACCCTTACATCCTACCTATCTGTAACCAGCACAGTATATGGTATCTATATATCTAAATATGATAAATCTACCCTTACATCCTACCTATCTGGTAACCACACGATTATGTATCTATATATCTATATATGATAAATCCCCCTTACATCCTACTATCTGGTAACCAGCAAAGTATATGGTATTTATATATCTATAATGATAAATCCTACCTTACATCCTACCTATCTGGTAACCAGCACAGTATATGATGTCTATAATTCTATATATATATAAATCTACCACTATATCCTACTCTACCTCGGTAACCAGCACAGTAATGATATCTATATATCTATATAATAAATCTACCCTTACATCCTACCTATCTGGTAACCAGCACAGTAATGGTATCTATATATCTATATATTATAATCTACTCTACATCCTACCTATCTGTAACCAGCACAGTATATGTATCTTAATATCTATATATGATAAATCTACCCTTAATCCTACCTATCTGGTAACCAGCACATATATAGGTTCTATATATCTTATGATAAATCTACCCTTACATCCTACCTATCTGGTAACCAGCACAGTATATGGTATCTATATATCTAAATATGATAAATCTACCCTTACATCCTACCTATCTGGTAACCAGCACAGATTATGATATCTATATATCTATATATGATAAATCTACCCTTACATCCTACCTATCTGGTAACCAGCACAGTATATGGTATTTATATATCTATATATGATAAATCTACCCTTACATCCTAACCTATCGGTAACCAGCACAGTATATGGTATCTATATATCATATATGATAACTATCTACCCTTACATCCTACCTATTGTAACTCAGCACGTATAATCTATATTACTATGATAATCTACCCTTACAATAAATAAAATAATATGAAAATGACGGAGTTTTTAAGCTTATGAGCATAGGCTGCAGATACCTTAAGGCAAAGTTGTTCTGCCTCACTCTGTGGTACCTTATTATTGTGGATTGAGGCTTCTGTGGCTGCTATAATATCCACCCCAGGGATGGCTTTAGGAGAGATGGCAAATTCAAGCCCTTAGCAGGCACTTCCATTTCGTGGGTTCAGGTCCTGTTAGACAAGTTTCTCACCCATTCTCCTTGTTTGATGAAGTGATATTTCCCTCCTTTGTATCCAGGTAGTTATTCTCCTTTTGGGGTGTTCTGGATGACAGAATAGAGAACTTGTTCTGTTGCCTTTGTTGCCCGTACAGTGCTGAGAAAGCTGTGCTTGTTTGGTGAACTCCATCACTCTTCCCAGATGGCCCCAGGTGGGTGTGAGGCCAGGTCTGTTCTATTTGACTAATCGTTGTGCATTAAACAATCAACTGTAAATGGTCTGTCATACCCATTCATTTAGGAGCGTGTTTGAGTCTTTTGCAGTATCTGTTGGCTCCAAGTGCCTTTAACTGTGGAATCCAGATGTATGTTGCATGGTACTAGCCTTTGTTGTCTGCATCGGAGGTTAAATCGCAGGTGGTTTCTGTAGTCTGCCAATTTCCTTGCTGTCTTTTTAAAAAGTTTGCGTGTTTTTCCCCCAAATGATTTGAAATTGCTTGTGAATGTTCTCATTCATCAGGTTCTAGTATATATGTTGTATTCAATAGATCAACTGGACGTGAAGTTTAGATTCTTAAACATTTTTGCTAGTATCTGACTGGCTTTTTCAATTCAGAATGACTTGTAACGAATTGTTTGGTAATTATGTACCCTGGCAAATCCCAATTAGCATCACAGCCAGTGTTAATGCGGTAGACCAAAACATCAAATTTACAGGAGAGAGGTACAAAACAACAAACTAGCTCTCTTGGACTGCTCGGGTAGAATTTAGGGAGAATGGTAAACTGGAATTAGAGTTTACAGAAAACCAACACACACAAGATCAGTATTTGATGTTTGACTCTCACCACCCTTTAGATCACAAGATGGGTGTCATCAGAACCCTGCAACACAGAGCGAGAACATCCCACTAGCACAGAGGTGAAGGCTAAAAAATGAAACATCTCAAGGAGCCCTTAAAAAATGGGGAGATCCAGACTGGGCCTTTGTCAAAAGAAGTAGAAGGAAAGAAAAAAAGACACGAATACCAAACAGTGAAGGGGGAAAAAGCAAGACAGGAGAAAGAATATGGTCATCCCAATGTAGCAGGGGTCTCCGACAAATTAAGAAGAATTTTCAATAAACACCGTATCCCTGTCTGGCTTTAAACCAAACAACACACTGAGGCAGCAATTGGTACATAGAAAGAACCAATACCCAACACAAGAAAATCGACATCATATACGCAGTGCAGTGCTGTGAGAATGCTTGATTGTATGTGGGGGAGACCAAACAGCAACTGCACTCACAACGTATGGCCCAGCACAGAAGAGCCAATTCCTCAGGTGAGGACCCAGCGGTGTACCTGCATCTTAAGGATAAAGGACATATCTTTGAAGATGTGTAATGTTAAATATTTGCAAGACCCGACAATTGCCCGCTCCTGTTTAAGAAGTGTTTTAACAAGTTTTGGTGTCAGTGCATGTTCCCAAACCAATTTCCCAGGGTGCCACAGCTATTTAGAGTAAGTTACCATTGTATTTGTTAACTGTTATTTATCAAACTTTTTCGAACTAAACTCCCCATTGAATTTAATGGATTAGAATTTCGGCCATCTCTTAAAATTATATGTATTGTTTGTTCTTCAGATTATCTATGAGCTACAGACACTCTATTTAGTGACAGACTAAGGTTCCCATCCGTCTATCAGACAGTCCCTAATGATAGACAGCAGAACCAAGCTATCATTCAGCTGCTCAAACACTTTGGATGGACCTGGGTGGGGATTGTGTCCGTAGATGATGATAGCCACCAAGCAAGTGAATATTTAAGAAACAGATTTAAAGGAATGGGATGGTGTGTGGAGTTTGTCTTTCTATATAAACAAAATGCAGATCACATTTATGCTAGAATGAAAATAGTGATTTCTAGTCAACTGCAAATGTTCTGATTATCACCACTACTGGACAAAGTATCATGAATTTTATTTTTATTTATTATATCCTATTCTAACTATGTTTCTACAAAGTAGACCTTGATATTTACAAGTGGGTCTCTTTCTGATAGTACTTGTCAATCTTTTCAACTGTCCAGTTAAATGGAAGCTTGATATTTTCATCTATTTACCATAAAATTGCTGGACTTGAGAATTATATATGACAAGGCAACTCCATATGTGTATCCTACTGACCCCTATATTGCTGATTTATGGATTTCCAGTTTCCATGTTTGTACTCAACAAATGAGGAGATCAAAAACATATGGATGAGCTGTGGAGTTCCTGTCTAGATAAATGTGTATATTATTCGATAACTGTATCTGCTCTGGGAATGAATCCCTGCAGAATCTATAGATGACAAGTCAACCATGTTTAAAATCAATTACAGTGTTTATAAGGCTGTATTGCATTGGCATATTCTACATGGATTATTATAGAATACTTCACATTGGTTACATAAAGACAATGACCATATAAAAGTATTCTGAACAAAAAAAAGGGAGTTCCATTTTTTTTAAAGGACATGTCACCCTTTTTACATTTTTTAATAGTTCTCCCTGCTCCCTCTTATGGCATGGCAAAATTCGCCCGGAGGGGAGACAGGAGGCAGAGTCCTATATGGACTCTGCAGTACTCCTGGTGGGCGTTTTGGACTGGGGGGGGGGATAGCAAGAGAAACCCTATGGAGCTGGGATGTAAGTAAAGGATTAAACTACATACACAATGGGGCCAGTAGTGGGGGGGGATTATAGTTGGGGTGGACATGCCTTAATGTTTGTGCATAGTTAACTATTTTATTGTAGGATCATCAAGAACTAACTTTTTTTTAAATGCTAATATAACCTTTTTAAATAACTATACTAGTTCTCTGCTTTACATGTCCAACAGGTATTTGTTTACGGTAATGACTATAAATCATTAAATGTAGCATTTTCAGAGCTGTTTGTTACACTAAATGGAATTTAGAGTTAGTATAAACAGGATCTCTCACCCATGGGGAGAGGGCGGGGACAACATACTAACTAATGAAGTCCCCCTCTTCTTTCATGTCTACAGGATTGGAAAATGTAAGGAAAGCTATTTTTAATGAATTAGAGATTATAACAGGTAAATTTAATGGGACTATAATAACGAAATTGCACTACACATCTATTGATTTTGGTTTGTTTCTACAGCTGAACAATATCCTACAGAAAATTCACTTTAAGTTGTCAGATGATGAGATTTTCTTTACTGCAGATGGAGATGTTCCAGCACAATAGACATCTTAAACATGGTTATACATAATTCATTTCCAATTAAATATCATTATATAAGGTTGGAAGCTTTAAATCCAATCCAGACAGTAGCCAACTGACATAGATAAAGACATTATGTGAACGAATGTTTTACAGGGGTAAGATTGTAATAATGTTCCTAAAATAAACTCAAATATTGGTTATATATGTGCATTTTAATACAGAAAACTGAATGCTGACAAAGATTAGATTACTCTAGAAATATGTTCAATAATTATTTTCAGAACATTATTTTGTGCGAAAACTTAATATCAGTACGAACTGTTAATCTGATATTGTCTTCTGGAAGTTACCAATTTTTTTTTGTTTTTTTGGTAACTTCCCACATCATGACAAAGAGCCATACAATGCTTAGTAGAGTTCATTAGTGCTTTACTGGTTTAGGTGATAAAGAAAAATATCCGCACTACAGGTCACTGATCGTAAAGAAATCTGAATGATAGGGGTTTCCATTTATATAGCTAATGTGTCCTATATTCTCTGATCCCCTACAAAAGCTTGTCACAGTGGTGTAACTATAGCTCCCTTCCCATGTTACCACAATGGGGTCCGGAGACAAAAGGGGCCTGGTGGTTGGACTGTACTCAAAACAGCTGTACTGCCTGTCACTGCAATCTGCTTTTTAAATACATCAATCAGCTGCTTAAACAGATGTTTCTTTTACAGTAGCTGGTCACAACCTTTAAACAAAACACCAAATGGACTGTACATTAGGGTTACACAGATCTCATCACACATGTGCATTTCTAACACTGTTAATATAGCAGGGTCCCCTTTAACCTTTTCTATTGCAGGCAATCTGGAGATTTGTCACATTCTGTTTCAAAGCAAATTAGGGGAAAATGCTTGTTTTTAAATTAAGTTCCATTGGTGGAACAACTTTTAGTTAACTAGAAAATCTATCTGGCCTTTTTATGGTTTATACCTGTACAAGGTTTATGGGTAAAATATAGGGGGAAAGACACTTTCTATTATATAGAGAAGTATAAAATAAACAAGATATTTTGGGGGGATATGCACCAAGAGCCGCCATACCGTAATGCACTAATGGAACTCCAGCCTTGTGCGTATTCAAGACCGGTCATCATCCAGCATTAGAATAGTCACACAGCCCAACTATCCCTGTCTTTATTATATTACATTGCTTGTGTATCTTATATATCTGCCCATGCCTCAATAGGCTCTTATCTACTGCTGCAGAAGAGTACTATTTGTATAATACATGGTGTGCATGTGGATAATTGTACATATGTGCAGTAATATCTACACAAATGAGCCAGATCATCCCATATTTAATATAGGGGCTTTATCAGGCGTGCTCGCCGGCGGCACTGTGACTGTGCAGAGAAGCCTTAGGAATGTCACATGTCAGCCTCCCACCAATTAACTTTCTGGTCAGTCATTTCTTTATATCTTGGGCTGTGGAGCAGGTAGAGAGGTGGTTGATGGCTCATTCTAAAGGTAGGAAACTGACCTTTCATTTAAACTTGTTTGGAGACCACAGTTGCCCTTTTTTAGGTGGATCTTTCAGATTTTTTATCTCCCATTGACATCAATGGGTCCACTTATAGGATTTCAAATTTTAAAATTATTTTGAAAATTTGCGAATCTGCAAGTGGAACGGATTTCAGTGAGTTCGGCCATCTCTATTCTTTATCAAAGACTCTTCACATTTCTTCTAAAAGCTTTCATATCACAGATGTCAAACTGTCATGTACTGTATAATTACCAACTGGGTGACACTATTTTTATATTTTGATTACAGACCCACCGTTCCATGTGCAGTGAGAGCTGTTCTCCAGGATACAGGAAAGCCCCAGGGAAGGGCAGTTTACCTGCTGTTATGACTGTGTGTTCTGTTCAGAGGGACACATCTCCAATAACACAGGTTAGTCCAGCCTAACAATTAAAATATACTAGCTGCAGGACATTGGTGTGGGCACAGCAGCCTGTAGACATTCAATGGCAATGGCAGGGGTTATAAAGTATGTTTAATTAACAGGAATCAAATCTACTGAAAATAGGAGGAAAACTGGTCATCTGTACATTCACTAGACATGAAGTATGTAACCTACAAAAGATATATTTATGATATTAGAATTTCCAGATCAATACTGATTGCATGTAAACTGCATACTGCACATTCAGACTTGTGTGTTTTTTAGGCAAGCTTGATTCTTCACTAGTCATATTCTTGGGTATTTTTATGGGTAAAATACAGGAGATTCCACAATACCTGGCATCAGGGTTGGCATATCCCGGCCCCCTCGGGAGGGGGCGGGGTGTGACATCACAGCTTGGTTGGAGGCAGAGCCACAATCGGGGCGGGTTTAGAGTGAAACCATACTGAAGATGGGTGTAACAGGGCGGGCTTCCAGGGCCGGTATTTGAAAGGGATTTCAGCCCTGACTGCAGGACTAGGAATTTGTCTCTGGCAACCCTGCTCGACAAATGCAGCTTACGAGTCTCCATTAAACTCGTCTTTATTTATATTCATTAAAAACCATTGGCCACATATGGATAGTTTTAAGGATAATCACTCCCTACTTAATTATTTTACCTTTCCTTTAACCACCCTTCTACTCTATGTTCCCCTATTGTAAAGGATAATTGAGAAAAAAAGTAATGAACCAGGGAGTGAGTATCCCTTAATATACAAATAGGACAGGGAACTCCCAGGTGACTTAAAGGGCATGTCCACCCCCAAATCTAAAAATCCTTACCTTACATTTCTGCCTTATGGTTCTCTTGTAGTCCTTGTCCAAAGTGGCAGTGAAGAGCAGTGGCTGTCTTCCTGTCCAATGGTCTCTGCCTTCTGTGAGCCTCCGGAGGAATTCTTACATGCGCAGGGCAGCCCTTTCCCCCTTCCCTCCTCAGGATTCCACTTGTCACCCCTTTCTCCTAGAATTACAGGCTTTTTGTTTTTGTCCTTTGGGTTGCCCCCACCCCAACCACTATAACAACGTTAAAAATAGCCTTTCAGAATTTACTGACAGCTCTCGTGACTATTTTCTTAGCCGGCAGCTGTGTCTGTGATTGGCAGACAGGACTCAGCTGCCTCTGTGATTGGCAGACCGGCTCCTCTCTGCTGTTTCCTGTTAGCAGAGAGGGAGAAGAGACTCGCGGGAGCAAAGGGGCTGTAAGCAGATATCTGAAAAACTTTAGCTTTTATAGCGGTGTTGGGGTGGGCAACCCTAAAGAACATGATGTCAAAATTTTGTGGACATGCCCTTACTAAGCTTATATTAAGTAGTGCAATATTACTTACTGACATTAAGTGCATAACAATAACAGCACTAGAAGCCCAGAGTGCTCCCTTAGTGTCCCAAAGCCATAGCCCCCCTCCTTGATGTCCCAAGGCCAGAGTTCCCTCTTAGTGTCCCAAGGCCATAGTCCCCACTCTGTCCCAATTCAGAGTCCCCCCTCTGTCCCAAATCCAGGGGCCCCCCCTCGGTCCCCTAGTGATACTGCTCCTAAACAAAATGTGTGCTGGATTGAGGGCATGCAGCAACACACGCAAATCATTGCTACTTACATGTATTCAATTATAGTATTAAGATGAGGCAAAGTCATTTTTCAGTATAGTGTCCCTTTTAAAACTGAAATACATTTTCTTTAGTAGTGAACCACTACTGCACTGAAAAGGGAGTGCAGTAGTGGTTTAAAGGACAGGAGGATTTAAAGGACAACTCCACCCTCATAATAACATCTTTAGAAAGAATAGCCTCTTTAAAATATGTTGATATATCATAGTTTGTCCTATGAATTCATTACTGTATGCCTGCCATGATTCTGGATGCTGAGCAATTTAGAAACCTGTACTGAGCCTGATCATGCTCAGAAGAGGCAACTAGGGGATTAACATTCAGCCATTGGCTGTGATGATGACAACTGTCAAATCCATAACTGACAGTTATTACCTGAAAGAATCAGGAAGCACAAAAGAAGGTAACATAACACTGTGCAGGATTTCAGGTTAGACTATAATTTTAGATTTCAAACGATTAAAGTTTAGGGATTTGGGGGTGATTTACTGTATGTAAGTTTTTATTTGAGGGCTGGACTTGCCTTTTAAGACACACAGTATGAGTGCAAGAGCAGCTAAACTGCAGGCTCACCAAAGTGATTTTATAAAGATATATTCCACTGTTGCTCCCATTCTAATTGCATAAATTAATAATATTCTATGGGGTGTATTTTTCAAACAAGGAGTTCGTTTTCTACTGCAGCAAAAAATATCGATCCGGCCGGGGATTTCATTACCATTTGGTATTAGCCTAGTGATGGAGACATTATTTTAGCATGTGTTTTCTCAAATACATATGTACCTGTAATTGTATTAACAGAATGTTCTAAATCAATATTTTACAGATATGGAAACTTGTATCCAGTGCAGTGAAGATCAGTGGCCCAATGATAACGAACTGTCTGTATCCAGAGGACCATTGAATTTCTATCATATGAAGATTCTTTAGGACAATTGTTTGGTTCATTGTCAGTTGTTTTCTTTATTACAGTCATGTCAGTTCTAGTGACTTTTATAAAACATCACAAACTCCTGTGGTTAAGCCAATAACCAAACCCTCAGTTACATCCTCCTCTTCTCCCTCACATTGTCCTTCCTCTGCTGCTTCTTGTTCATTGGCCATCCAGAGAAGGTGACCTGCCTGCTCAGACAAGTTACATTTGGGATCAATTTCACAATCTCAGTATCTTGTGTTCTGGCTAAATCAGTCACAGTTGTCATTGCCTTCAATGCCACCAAGCCTGGAGCAAGATAAAAGAAATGGGTGGGAACAAGATTGTCCATCTGCCTGGTTCCTTCTCTGTACCCTGGTCCAGGTTGTGATATGTGGTCTGGCTGATCTCCTCCCCACCATTCCCAGACTATGACACTCACACTCACCCTGGGAAGGATATTACAATGTAATGAAGGGTCTGTGCTCTGTTCTACACTGTGATTGGTTACATGGGATTTCTGTCTGATTAATTTCATTGTAGCTTTCCTGGTTAGGAAGTTACCAGCCAGTTTCAATGAGGCCCAGCTGATCACTTTCAGCATGCTGTGTGTTCTGCAGTGTTTGGGTGTCCTTCATCCCAGCCTACCTGAGTACCAAGGGTAGGTAAACATGGTGGCTGTGGAGATCTTGCTATCTTGGCTTCCAGTGCAGGGTTACTGGGCTGTATATTCATTCCCAGTGTTACATTATCCTGTTCCACCCTGAGCAGAACACAAGGAAACACATCACTGGGAAACTGTGATAACTTAATGTAATTTATATAAGATAATACACAACTAATGAAACAAGGCAGTGCAGGCATATAAGACTCTCAAGGATATCTTACAAATGCTCTGTGATATCAGAAAACCCCCAAGTCTATACGGAATCATCCTCGCGGCACGTTCCCCCCCACATGTGCCACACAACACCGGCGGTGCACACACATATTATAATACTGATATAATTTCTCTTGTAATTCATTTATATGTATGTTTTCACATTTTATATTCATAAGAACTCTATTAAAATGGAATAAAATTAATCCGTTGGAAATCTTTGTGTTTGTAAATCATTAGTTTCTCTCTATCCTCTAAATCAAGAAGACAGGCTAAGTGGCGGGCTTGAAGATACTTAGCAGGCGCAGGATTGGACTCAGACATAGTTCCCTGCTGAGTTTCAGGGAAAGGTGTGAAGCACACCTCATGTGCTAACATGGAACACCCACTTACTCTTCTGTTACGGTAATGGAATGGCCAACTCACAGGGCTAGATATGCAATCAGTTGTTACAGCGGTGAGTGCATCCAAGCCTTACTATGCTGCTATCCATTTGTGCAGTCCTAAACAGCATCATAACTATAGATCTGCCGGCTAGATACCGTGATCACACTTATCTTAGTAAAGGTACGCTTGATGAACTGTTTAAAAAGAGCTGATCCAGGAATGTAGTAGCAGATCTGTGGTTATGCAACTACTTGGGACTGTACAAATGCACAGCGTTGTGAAAGTCTTGGATCGTGTACAGTCACGGGGGCCCCAAACAAAGACCAGAAGGGCCAGATTTGGCCGCGGGCCTTAGTTTGACACGTGTGAATTATACATTCATTTCTCTAGCTGTCTTCTCCCTCTTCCTAGCATCCTCCACGATAAGGACATAAGAGCGGTAGCCTCATCATCTTGAATGTATAATGATTACTCTAGCAACCTTAAGGATTTCTCCTAAAGCTATAGAATATTTATTTACTCATAATTTCTTTCTGTTCAATAATGAGTATTTTTTCAAATACAGGGAGCAGCAATGGAGAATTCACCCCCACATATAACAATTTATATGTATTTTTTTTTTGGAACCTGTCTACTGTTAGTAGGTTCCCTCATTTTAAGTATACAAGAGATTCATAGACAACATCATATAGTATGGTCTGGTAGCAATGGGGGTTTGAAGATTTGATCCCCAACTCAATAGCAACAATTGTAATCTACAATTGACACACGAATATAGGGGACAAAAATATTGATTTCTTAGATATCTATTTAGAAAAGCCCTGCATGGGCAGCAAGTATTCAAAGGTATACCGTATGGACAATTCCTCCAGTTGTGACATATTCGTGCTACAATGGAGGAATTTATCGTAAAGTGCCGAACTTACCAACTGTTTAAAAGCAGGGGTTTTACTACAGATTTTCTCACTAAAGCATAGTGAGCAGTTTGCACTATGTACTATGCGTCCCTTAAAAGGCATCTATACCAAAAAATAGGTTATTTAAATTGACCATAACTGAAACTATAATTCTTCCCAACAACCACCGTATAATTTTTTTGTTGATCTGCCCCCTATTTCTTTAGATATCCAATCTAAAACTTCTTATATTTCAGCTGTCAATCAAGTCCTTGCTCTCAAAAACTTTTCTGCTGGAGTAGTTTTATTGTAGCTGGAATTGTGAGTTTTGAGAGTTGGAATGCTGTATGCTGTGTGCAGACTTGACAGATGGTTTGTGGGAAAAAAGTCAGGTTGGATGGAAGTGGGATGGTTAAAAGAGGGAGGGGGGATACTGCTCCTAAACAAATGTGTGCTGGATGCAGGCATGCAGCAACACATGCAAATCAGAGTAAGTGCTACTTACATGTATTCAATTATAGATTAAGATGAGGCAAAGTCATTTTTTCAGTATAGTGTCCCTTTAAGACAACGTCCATGTGAACTCATTAGAGCTATCAAACAGAAGTTCGAGACCAGCCAGTAGCAAGACACTTTAAAATGGACGGGGGCTGACCTCACCCTAGTTAGCCTTAAAGGGATGTGCACTTTAAGGGGCGCAGTAACAGATTATCCCATCAATCCCTTAAGGCCTAAATTCAACATGGACCATACCATGCTTTGTCAATCTGTAATTTTCCTGATAGTACAGCCCTATCCCATTTTACTTTGTTTTACTTTACTGTTTTTTTTCTGACCCTGAATGATCCATATATATTCTACCAGTGTATTTTGAATACATAATTATCTAATCTACATTTCAGATTTATTACATGTTTTTAAATTTGTATGTATGTAGCGCCATGTTGTGATGTGTATATGTGATATGGTTGGTGCTTACTTTTTAAACTGCCACAAAGTGTTATCAAAGGGGATGGAAACCTCTTTAAAAGGACAGACACAACCCACATCATGCCTCTGATACAGTGTATGAGACACAAACACATCCGGGGTGACGGTTTGTTTTGTATATATGTATTTATTTTGTTTCTTATAGAGCGCTACATATTCCACAGCGCTTTACAATTATTTACTCAAATCACATCAGGCCCTGTCCTGAAGAGCTTACAATCTAATCACTTTATGTACACATACAACCTATCAGTATGTCTTTATGATTGTGGGGGAAACCAGAGTGATTGAAATAAAGATTGATCTTCTACTACGGGAGTACCCACGGTGTTTGATCCAGGTCGCACAGAGTAAAGCAGCATGTCTGGAATAAACCTGTACTCTGTACTTGGGAATACCGTATGTGAGACATCCATAATCTCCCCAGCTTTTGTGTAGATACCCAGACTTTATATATTGGATTGGAATCTTTTCCTATAAATCAGTTGCCAGTACAGTACACTGATATTTTTGTCAAGTCAAATTTAAAAGCAGATTCCTGTACATTAACCTATGTATGTATGTATGTATGTATGTATGTATACATTAACAAAAGACTCCAGCACTCAACTACACATCAACATAAATGAATGGGTAAAAGTATTAGACATGTTTGGAAGCAATGAAGGGTAATCACCTGCACTGTAGTTCCAATGGATACCTTTAGTTACATTGTTTGTACACAATGCGTCAGCTGATGCGCCACTTCCAAGGCAGTGCTGGGGTCTTTTGTTTAATGTATAAATTGCCGGTCCTCCTTTGCATCACACCTGAAAGTATTTTTGAATAAAGGTTTGAGCTGCATATCCCTGTATGTGTATATATGTATATGTTAATTTATAGCGCCACTTGGGGACGCAGCGCTGTATAAAAACAATAAAGTCATACAAGGGGGATAAATACATAGATAGTTCAGTACATAAATATATCAATTATATAAATGGAAGTGCTAGAGCTTTGCCACAGGAGGTAATGAGGTCCCTGTTCAAAAAAATAACAGGGATAGGTCAAGATAAAGTAAGGAATATAGAATAGAGTGGGATAGATAGACAGAAATATAGAAGAAACAACAGCCAGTATATACTAGTTGCACAAAAGTGACTAGACACTCAAAACTGCACATGAAGTACTATAATAAGACAAGAAAAGGGGGACCAACCTGGGACCCCTCAAGCTATGAGAAGATGTATAAATAACCCCAGTGGTAGACATATAATAATACAAGAAAGTATGTACAAAACTTGACTTTATTAAATAGCAAATAGACTAAAAACATGCATAAGAATAAACACCACCCTACTCACTGCACAGTGAACCCTGCCTATACTAATAGGGCCCAACTAAATAGAGGACTAGCAATCCATATAGAATCACTGTAAGCAGCAAATATATGAGATGTAAGGCAAGCTGCTAATCATCGGCAGGCAATGTATCCTAGCCATACATCCTACCGGATAGGTAGGAGTAAGGCTAGATTTATCATATATAGATACCATACTGTGCTGGTTACCAGATAGGTAGGATGTAAGGGTAGATTTATCATATATAGATATATATACTGTGCTGGTTTACCAGATAGGTAGAGGATTAAGGATAGATTTATCATATATAGATATATAGATGCCATATACTGTGCTGGTTACCAGATAGGTAGGATGTAAGGGTAGATTTATCATATATAGATATATAGATATCATATACTGTGCTGGTTACCGGATAGGTAGGATGTAAGGGTAGATTTATCATATACAGATATATAGATATATAGATACTGTGCTGGTTACCGGATAGATAGGATGTAAGGGTAGATTATCATATATAGATATATAGATACCATATACTGTGCTGGTAACCAGATCGGTAGGATGTAAGGGTAGATTTATCATATAGATATATAGATACCATATACTGTGCTGGTTACTGGTAAGTAGGATGTAAGAGGTAGATTTACATATATAGATATATAGATATCATATACTGTGCTGGTTACCGGTAGGTAGGATGTAAGTGTAGATTTATCATATATAGATATATAGATATCATATACTGTGCTGGTTACTGGATAAGTAGGATGTAAGGGTAGATTTATCATATATAGATATATAGATATCATATATCGTGCTGGTTACCGGACAGGTAGGATGTAAGGGTAGATTTATCATATATAGATATACTGTGCTGGTTACCGGATAGGTAGGATGTAGGGTAGATTTACCATATATAGATACATATACTGTGCTGGTTACGGATAGGTAGGATGTAAGGGTAGATTTATCATATAGATAATATAGATATCATATACTGTGCTGGTTACCGGACAGGTAGGATGTAAGGGTAGATTTATCATATAGATATATAGATACCATATACTGTGCTGGTTACGGATAGGTAGGATGTAAGGGTAGATTATCAATATAGATATATAAATACCATATACTGGCTGGTTACCAGATAGGTAGGATGTAAGGGTAGATTTATCTATATAGAGATATAGATATCATAATCTGCGCTGGTTACCAGATAGGTAGGATGTAAGGGTAGATTTATCATATATATGATAATGACATCATTTACTGTGCTGGTTACCAGAAAGGTGGATGTAACAGTAGATTTATCATATATAGATATAAATACCATATACTGTGCTGGTTACCAGATAGGTAGGATGTAAGGGTAGATTTATCAATATAGATATATAAATACCATATACTGTGCTGTTACCAGATAGGTAGGATGTAAGGGTAGATTTATCATATATAGATATATAGATATCATAATCTGTGCTGGTTACCAGATATAGGTAGGATGTAAGGGTAGATTTATCATATTTAGATATATAAATACCATATACTGGTGCTGGTTACCAGATAGGTAGGATGTAACGGTAGATTTATCATATATAGATTATAAATACCATATACTGTGCTGGTTACCGATAGGTAGGATGTAAGGGTAGATTTATCATAATGATATATAGAACCTTATACTGTGCTGGTTACCGGATAGGTAGGATGTAAGGGTAGATTTATCAATATAGATATATAAATACCATATGTGTGTGGTTACCAGATAGGTAGGATGTAAGGGTAGATTTATCATATATAGATATATAGATATCATAATCTGTGATGGTTACCAGATAGGTAGGATGTAAGGGTAGATTTTCATATTTAGATATATGATACCATATACTGTGCTGGTTACCAGATAGGTAGGATGTAAGGGTAGATTTATCATATATAGATATATAGATATCATGTACTGTGCTGGTTACCAGATAGGTAGGATGTAAGGTAGATTTATCATATATAGATATATAGACATCAATACTGTGCTGGTTACCAGATAGGTAGGATGTAACGGTAGATTTATCATTTATAGATATATAAATACCATATACTGTGTGGTTACCGGATAGGTAGGATGTAAGGGTAGATTTATCATATATAGATATATAGATACCATATACTGTGCTGTGTTACCGGATAGGTAGGATGTAAGGGTGATTTATCTATATAGATATATAAGATACGATATACTGTGCTGGTTACCAGATAGGTAGGAGTAAGGGTAGATTATAATATATAGATATATAAATACCATATACTGTGTGGTTACCAGATAGGTAGGATGTAAGGGTAGATATAATATATAGATTATAGATATCATATCTGTGCTGGGTACCAGATAGGTAGGATGTAAGGGTAGATTTATAATATTAGATATATAGATACCATATGTGCTGGTTACCAGATAGGTAGGATGTAAGGGTAGATTATCATATATAGATATATAGATACCATATACTGTGCTGGTTACCGGATAGGTAGGAGAGGGTAGATTTATCATATATAGATATATAAATACCAATACTGTGCTGGTTACCAGATAGGTAGGATGTACGGTAGATTATCATATATAGATATATAGATATATAATCTGTGCTGGTTACCAGATAGTAGGATGTAAGGGTAGATTTATCATATTTAGAGATATAGATACCATATACTGTGCTGGTTACCAGATAGGTAGGATGTAAGGGTAGATTTATCTATATAGATATATAGATACCATAACTGTGCTGGTTACCAGATAGGTAGGATATAAGGGTAGATTTATCATTATAAGATATATAAATAACATATACTGTGCTGGTTACCAGATAGGTAGGATGTAACGGTAGATTTATCATATATAGATATATAGATACCATGTACTGTGCTGGTTCCAGATAGGTAGGATGTAAGGGTAGATTTATCATCATATAGATATATAGATATCATGACTGTGCTGGTTACCAGATAGGTAGGATGTAAGGGTAGATTTATCATATATATAGATAATAGACATCATATACTGTGCTGGTTACCAGATAGGTAGGATGTAACGGTAGATTTATCATTTATAGATATATAAATACCATATACTGTGCTGGTTACCAGATAGGTAGGATGTAAGGGTAGATTTATCATATATAGATATATAGATATCATAATCTGTGCTGGTTACCAGATAGGTAGGATGTAAGGGTAGATTTATCATATTTAGATATATAGATACCATATACTGTGCTGGTTACCAGATAGGTAGGATGTAAGGGTAGATTTATCATATATAGATATATAAATACCATATACTGTGCTGGTTACCAGATAGGTAGGATGTAACGGTAGATTTATCATATATAGATATATAGATATCATAATCTGTGCTGGTTACCAGCTAGGTAGGATGTAAGGGTAGATTTATCATATTTAGATATATAGATACCATATACTGTGCTGGTTCCAGATAGGTAGGATGTAAGGGTAGATTATCATATATAGTATATAGATACCATATACTGTGCTGGTTACCAGATAGGTAGGATGTAAGGGTAGATTTATCATATATAGATATATAGATACCATATACTGTGCTGGTTACCGGATAGGTAGGATGTAAGGGTTAGATACATACTAGATATACAGTACCATATACTGTGCTGGTTACCGTAGTAGAGGTAGAGAGATGTAAGGGTAGATTTATCATATAGATATATAGATATCATATACTGTGCTGGTTACGATAGGTAGGATGTAGGGTAGATTTATCATATATAGTATATGATACCATAGACGTGCTGGTTACCGATAGGTAGAGTGTAAGGGTAGATTTATCATATATAGATATATAGATACCATAGACTGTGCTGGTTACCAGATAGGTAGGATGTAACGGTAGATTATCATATATAGATATAAAATACATATACTGTGCTGGTTACAGATAGGTAGGATGTAAGGTAGATTTATCATTAGATATATAGATATCATAATCGTGCTGTGTACCAGATAGGTAGATGTAAGGGTAGATTTATCATATATAGTATATAGATACATATACGTGCTGGTTACCGGATAGGTAGGATGTAAGGGTAGATTTATCATATTAGATATATAGATACCATATACTGTGCTGGTTACCGGATAGTAGGATGTAAGGGTAGATTTATCTACATAGAATACAGATACAAATATGATAAATCTACCCTTACATCCTACCTATCTGGTAACCAGCACAGTATATGGTATTTATATATCTATATATGATAAATCTACCCTTACATCCTACCTATCTGGTAACCAGCACAGTATATCGTATCTATATATCTATATATGATAAATCTACCCTTACATCCTACCTATCCGGTAACCAGCACAGTATATGGTATCTATATATCTATATATGATAAATCTACCCTTACATCCTACCTATCCGGTAACCAGCACAGTATATGGTATTTATATATCTATAAATGATAAATCTACCGTTACATCCTACCTATCTGGTAACCAGCACAGTATATGATGTCTATATATCTATATATATGATAAATCTACCCTTACATCCTACCTATCTGGTAACCAGCACAGTACATGATATCTATATATCTATATATGATAAATCTACCCTTACATCCTACCTATCTGGTAACCAGCACAGTAGATTTATCATATATAGATATATAGACACTCATTTACTGTGCTGGTTACCAGAAAGGTAGGATGTAAGGGTAGATTTATCATATATAGATATAAATACCATATACTGTGCTGGTTACCAGATAGGTAGGATGTAAGGGTAGATTTTACAATATAGATATATAAAACCATATACTGTGCTGGTTACCAGATAGTAGGATGTAAGGGTAGATTTATCATATATAGAATATAGATATCATAATCTTGCTGTTTACCAGATAGGTAGGATGTAAGGGTAGATTTATCATATTTAGAATATATAATACCATATACTGTGTCGGGTTACCAATAGGTAGGATGTAACGGTAGATTTATCATATATAGATATATAAATACCATATACTGTGCTGGTTACCAGATAGGTAGGATGTAAGGGTAGATTTATCATATAAGATATATAGATACCTTATATGTGCTGGTTACCGGATAGGTAGGATGAAGGGTAATTTATCAAATATAGATATATAAACCATATACTGTGCTGGTTACCAGATAGGTAGGATGTAAGGGTAGATTTCATATATAGATATATAGATATCATAATCTGTATGGTTACCAGATAGGTAGGATGTAAGGGTAGATTTATCATTTTAGATATATAATACATATACTGTGCTGGTTACCAGATAGGTAGGATGTAAGGGTAGATTTATCATATTAGATATATAGATATCATGTACTGTGCTGGTTCCAGATAGGTAGGATGTAAGGGTAGATTTATCATATATATAGATATATAGACTCATATACTGTGCTGGTTACCAGATAGGTAGGATGTAACGGTAGATTTATCATTTATAGATATATAAATACCATATACTGTGCTGGTTACCGGATAGGTAGGATGTAAGGGTAGATTTTCATATATAGATATTAGATACCATATACTGTGCTGGTTACCGATAGGTAGGATGTAAGGGTAGATTTATCATATAGATATATAGATACGATATACGTGCTGGTTACCAGATAGGTAGGATGTAAGGGTAGATTTATCATATATAGATATATAAATACCATATACTGTGCTGTTTACCGATAGGTAGGATGTAAGGGTAGATTTATCATATAGATATATAGATATCATATCTGTGCTGGTTACCAATAGGTAGGATGTAAGGGTAGATTTATCATATTTAGATATATAGATACCATATACTGTGCTGGTTACCAGATAGGTAGGATGTAAGGGTAGATTTATCATATAGATATAATAGATACCAATACTGTGCTGGTTACCGGATAGGTAGGATGTAAGGTAATTTATCATATATAGATATATAAATACCATATACTGTGCTGGTTACCAGATAGGTAGGATGTAACGGTAGATTTATCATATATAGATATATAGATATCATAATCTGTGCTGGTTACCAGATATTAGGATGTAAGGTAGATTTATCATATTAGATATATAGATACCATATACTGTGCTGGTTACCAGATAGGTAGGATGTAAGGTAGATTTACATATTAGATATATAGATACCATATACTGTGCTGTTTACCAGATAGGTAGAATATAAGGGTAGATTTATCATATATAGATATATAATACCTATACTGTGCTGGTTACCAATAGGTAGGATTTAACGGTAGATTTATCATATATAGATATATAGATACCATGTACTGTGCTGGTAACCAGATAGGTAGGATGTAAGGTAGATATCATATATAGATATATAGATATCATGTACTGTGCTGGTTCCCAGATAGGTAGGATGTAAGGGTAGATTTATCATATATATAGATATATAGACATCATATACTGTTGCTGGTTACCAGATAGGTAGGATGTCGGTAGATTTATCATTTATATATATATAAAATACCAATACTGTGCTGGTTACCAGATAGGTAGGATGTAAGGGTAGATTTATCATATATAGATATATAGATATCATACTGTGCTGGTTACCAGATAGGTAGATGTAAGGGTAGATTTATCATATAGATATTAGATACCATATACTGTGCTGGTTACCAGATAGGTAGGATGTAAGGGTAGATTTATCATATATAGATATATAATACCATATACTGTGCTGGTTACCAGATAGGTAGGATGTAACGTAGATTTATCATATATAGATATATAATATCATAATCTGTGCTGGTTTACCAGCTAGGTAGGATGTAAGGGTAGATTTTCATATTTAGATATATAGATACATATACTGTGCTGGTTCCAGATAGTAGGATGTAAGGGTAGATTTATATATTAGATATATAGATACCATATACTGTGCTGGTTACCAGATAGGTAGGATGTAAGGGTAGATTTATATATATAGATAATATATACCATATCTGTGCTGGTTACCGATAGGTAGGATGTAGGGTAGATTTATCATACATAGATATACAGATACCATATACTGTGCTGGTTACCGGATAGGTAGGATGTAAGGGTAGATTTATCAATATAGATATATAGATATCATATACTGTGCTGGTTACCGGATAGGTAGGATGTAAGGGTAGATTTATCATATAAGATATATAGATACCATAGACTGTGCTGGTTACCAATAGGTAGATGTAAGGGTAGATTTATCATATAGATATATAGATACCATAGACTGTGCTGGTTACCAGATAGTAGGATGTAACGGTAGATTTATCATATATAGATATATAAATACCATATACTTGTCTGGTTACCAGATAGGTAGGATGTAAAGGTAGATTTATCAATATAAGATATTAGATATCATATCTGTGCGGGTTACCAGATGGTAGGATGTAAGGGTAGATTTATCATATATAATATATAGATACCATATACTGTGCTGGTTACCGGATAGGTAGATGTAAGGGTAGATTTATCATATATAGATATATAGATACCATATACTGTGCTGGTTACCGGATAGGTAGGATTAAGGGTAGATTTATCATACATATATTACAGATACCATATACTGTGCTGGTTACCGGATAGGTAGGATGTAAGGGTAGATTTATCATATATAGATATATAGATACCATAGACTGTGCTGGTTACCAGATAGGTAGGATGTAAGGGTAGATTTATCATATATAGATATATAGATACCATCAGGGCAATTCAATAAAAGTACTTATTGTTAAAAATGGTGCTAATTTTGCCTTCCTTTATACTGCTATAATTTTGCATAGATTAGAGCTAGAAGCATGGTCCTGGAATTGTTTTTAAAAGCAGGAATGTGTCTTTTTAATAAAGGGCACTTGTATGGAGACCACAGTTACCCTTCAAGAAAACTTCAAAGAAAAATAGTATGATTTTTCAAACGCTGAGCAACATTGAATCACTGTATTTGTGCATCAGTATAGGGCAAAACATAAGAGATGTGGCCAGAAAGTAGCTTCAGCAGATCCTGTTAACACAGTGCACAAATCAATGGGTCTTGTTCAGGCATGTGCATTAGGCTGAATTGTAATGGGAGGGGCATGGAATGACTTACTTAGAGACATACCTAAGTTTATTTTTATAAGATGTATACCACTGCAGTCTCCATTATAAAATATCACACTTATGTATTGCAATACTGCTATTTAATGATAATTAAGAACAAAACCAGTTTTATCTATAATTTCTATTGTAATTCATTCATAATAATGTTTTCATATTTCATTTTATATTGATATTAAAATGAACAAAAATAACCCATTTGTTTGTACATCTTTGTGTTTGTAAAACATCAGTTTATTGGTATTCTGTACATATTTGCCCTGTAAATCAGTTGCCAGAACCATGATCTTTTTGTGAGATTAATTTATTTCATAAACCATCACTAAAAAACCTTACCAGAGCCAGCCAAATAGCAGTTTATAATACATAAAAGGCTCGAATTATAATGGCAGCGGCAGTGGAACATTTTCATATAATATCACTCAACCGAGTCACTGAGTGATTATTAAAGAAATATTCCACTGCAGCTCCTATACCCATCTGGCCATCCACCATTGCAACCAATAAATGGGTTAAGTAAAACTGTAATTTCAAAAGTAAATCACCAATAGTTTTACCTGCACCATGCAGAGAGAGAGAGAGAGCTTATCCTTTCCTCCTAGGGGCACTCTCTCTGCTCTCAGCAAACAGAATGCATTGTGAGTAAAAATATGGAGGATTTATCATGGTTGACCTGAGGTTGAAAAAGAAAGTAAATCACGGCAGTATCTTTTCTAATTTACTTTCAAATTGACAGTATTACAATGGTTCAAAAGGGCGAATTTTCTCTATTTTATTAATAGGATATGATAATAGTGTAAACTCACCCTGGTGATTTTCTCTATTTATTAATAGGATATGATAAATAGTGTAAAACTCACCCAGGCGAATTTTCTCTATTTTATTAATAGTATAGATAAATAGTGTAAAACTCACCCAGGGGAATTTTCTCTATTTATTAATAGGTATATAAATAGTGTAAAACTCACCCAGGCGAATTTTCTCTATTTTATTAATAGGAATATAATAGTGTATTAAACTCACCCAGGGGAATTTTCTCTATTTTATTAATAGGATATGATAATAGTGTAAACTCACCCAGGGAATTTTCTCTATTTTATTAATGAGATGATAAATAGTGTAAAACTCCCCCAGGGGAATTTTCTCTATTTTATTAATAGGATATGATAAATAGTGTAACTCACCCAGGCGAATTTTCTCTATTTTATTAATAGGATGTGATTAATAGTGTAAAACTCACCCAGGCGAATTTTCTCTATTTTATTATAGGATATGATAAAAAGTGTAAAACTCACCCAGGGGAATTTTCTCTATTTTATTAATAGGATATGATAAATAGTGTAAAACGTACCATGGGGAATTTTCTCTATTTTATTAATAGGATATGATAAATAGTTAAAACTCACCCAGGTGAATTTCTCTATTTATTAATAGGATATGATAAATAGTGTAAAACTCACCCAGGGGAATTTTCTCTATTTTATTAATAGGATATGATAAATAGTGTATAAACTCACCCAGGTGAATTTTCTCTATTTTATTAATAGGATATGATAAATAGTGTAAAACTCACCCAAGTGAAATTTCTCTATGTTTTATAGGATATGATAAATAGTGTAAAACTACCCAGGTGAATTTTCTCTATTTTATTAATAGGATATGATAAATAGTGTAAAACTTACCCAGCGAATTTTCTTTATTTTATTAATAGGATATGATAAATAGTGTAAAACTCACCCAGGGGAATTTTCTCAATTTTATAATAGGATATGATAAATAGTGTAAAACTCACCCAGGGGAATTTCTCTATTTTATTAATGGGATATGATAATAGTGTAAAACTCACCCAGGCAATTTTCTCTATTTTATTAATAGGATATGATAAATAGTGTAAAACTCACCCAGGGGAATTTCCCTATTTTATTAATAGGATATGATAAATAGTGTAAAACTCACCCTGGAAATTTCTCTATTTTATTATAGGAAATTATAAATAGTGTAAAACTCACCCAGGTGAATTTTCTCTATTTTATTAATAGTTATAATAGTGTAAAACTCACCCAGGTGAATTTTCTCTATTTTATTAATAGGATATGATTAATAGTGTAAAACTCACCCAGGTGAATTTTCTCTATTTTATTAATAGGATATGATATAGTGTAAAACTCACCCAGGGGAATTTTCTCTATTTTATTAATAGGATATAATAGTGTAAAACCACCCAGGTGAATTTCTCTATTTTATTAATAGGATATTGATTAATGTGTAAAACTCACCCGGTGAATTTTTCTCTATTTATTAATAGGATATGATAAATAGTGTAAAACTCACCCAGGTGAATTTTCTCTATTTATAATAGGATATGATAATAGTGTAAAACTCACCCAGGGGAAGTTCTCTATTTTATTAATAGGATATGATAAATAGTGTAAAACTCACCCAGGTGAATTTTCTCTATTTTATTAATAGGATATGATAAATAGTGTAAAACTCACCCAGGGGAATTTTCTCTATTTTATTAATAGGATATGATAAATGTAAAACTCAACCAAACAAATTTCCTCTGTATTATTAATAAGATACATTTTTAGTATTTCTTATTTTCAGTAAACTGCAGCTAAATGAAACCAGTTCCATTAATGGGAACATACCATAGCGCTGTGTAAGAAATAGTCATGTTAATGGAACATTCCAGTAAGTAATGATGTCAGGTGAAAATTCTGGTAAAACTGCAAAAAATTCAACAAAAGGGAGAAAAGGGGCAAAAAGGCAAAATTTCACCTATTTAAAAGAGCTTTAAATAAAAAAATGACAAAAATAGCCTGAAATTACACTAGAGAGCAATCTCTCTTTTCGCACACTTAACGCAATGATCGGCACACATTTTCTGCAAAGGCGAAAGCTTTATAAATAATGCCAAAATAGCGCTATTTGTCATTGCGATGTCCAGCGATTGTGAATGGCGAAAATCGATCGTTTATAAATAGCCCCTTAGACCATTATAGTACATACTATAATGAAGAGATACATTTTGGATTCCCTTAAGTACTTACTTAGTAGAAATATCTGGGGGAGCGATCTTCTCCCTGTTTATATATCGTCAGTTTCACGACCTTACCTGTTGCTCCGATCCAGCACCACTCTGGTCATAGCGCGGCCTTCTAGGAAGGCAGCGCCGCTGCTGATGACGTTATATGCAGACGCATCTCCCGGCATGAACTTTGAAAAGCCGCTTCTCTCTCCTCCATTGTCTGATTGTAGCTCTGCTACCTCTGGTTTCCGTGTGTATCCAGCTACTTACCTTACCTTGCTGTATCCAAATACTTACCTTGTCTCCAGAATGCAGCCTACAGTTCCAGCAGCACCTGTCTCCAGAATCCACCTACTTTCCCCAGCACCTTGTCTCCAGAATCCAGCCTACAGTTCCCAACAGCACCTTGTCTCCAGAATCCAGCCTACAGTTCCCAACTCCTCTGTGTTCCTGTATCTTCGACCATCAGCCTCCTCCTAAAAGCGTACTCGTGAGTACCCTGGCTGTTAAAGCCACATTCTTTACAGTCACCATCATTCTCCAACAGGGAGAATCATTAAAGAGGATTGTGAACGACTGATGTAGTCTACTCCTCACATGCCAAAAATGCTGTATACAGTACAGTATGTAGGAAGTACATCTAAGCACTTAATGACAGAACCCGAGAGCACATAGAGTTCATAAAAAAGAACCAAGAAGCCTGGTTTGTAGACATTTTATGGAGTGTTATGGGGGGACCTGGAGGTCCAAGGTATTCCACATGTACATATTGATAATAGAAACAAAAGTTAAAAGAAGAAGCTACTTTAAACAGTAGTGGCTGATTCCCTAAAATCCCCAGTGGTCTTAATTCTATTTGTAGCATTGCATAATTCATGGGATAAAAATATATATATAGCACTAACAGGGTAAGATTTTACCTATATATCGAGTACTTTTCAAATTAATATGTAGAATTTATCTTAGAAATAATTAGACTTTTATTATCTCATTGGAGTCTTTTCAATATTATGTGTGTATAGCACAATATAAATTTGAACCTTCCTTACTGTTATCGAATTGTTACTCATTATGCCATAATTATTGTAACAACAGTATTAATCACAGTACCTTGTTAACTTTGTTACAAATATGCTATAATTATAGTACCTCCAGTTATTCGTAGCCCTTACCAGAAGAAGGCAGTCAGAGATACTAGAGACAGAGTATTTAATAGAAGCCAAACCGCAACATACTAGCCTATGATTAAGCATGGGTAACGTTTGAAACAGTTCATGTGTGGAGAAGATTTAAATTTGTACTCAATAAGATGGATGTTTAATGAGGACACCAAGTTGGCTGTTATCTTAAGAAGTGTGTGTTTTAACTTAATTTTTTATTTCTGAACACTAAAGCAAATCAGTTAATCCATTAAGCATACTACCAGGACATGTATATATATATATATTAATTAAACATAACACAAACAACAGGGGAACCGACAGTGGTACCTACTTTGATTTTTAGATTGTTTTGGATTGTGTGCCAGTGCCACAGGCTAGGGGCACTGTCTACCTCAGGGTGGGGTGATGTTAGTATTTGTCAGAAACATCATATTTCTTTACAATGCAGGAAAACACAAATATATAGTAGAAGCATTGGAAAACATGTAAATGATTGAAGGCAACTACCATTTTGTTTTTTGGTGTTTTAGTGTCCCTTTTAAGATAATATTTATATATACTGCATATTAAGACATCTTTTTGACAATGGGTTGGAAGGGGCTGCTCTTACAACAAAGGAGGTAGACTTAATGAGAACAGAGAATCAAATCATACCTACCTTTTATATGTTACGAGGAATAAAAACTCAAAGACACCACCAGATAGGCCCTTCGTTTCTGGGATAGTGAGCCTTAAAGGACAATTATACTCACCTTCCCTCCGCTCCACATCTTTGTGCAGTAGCTTTTACCCAGGGCCAGGTGTCAGCAGAGCATGCCTTCCTATTGCCTCGTCGCCGACGCGAGGAGGGGGCGGAGCCTACCAAGCAGCATTGCTCTAAGACGCTGCTTTAGGTTTCGCGAATCCAGGGGTGAGGACCTAGCGGTTCAGGTCCTCACCCTGGGTAAAAGCTACTGCACAAAGATGTGGAGCGGAGGGAAGGTGACTATAATTTTCCTTTAAAGGGCATCTATAGTGAAAAAACACATTGCAAGTTGAATTCAGTACTCTGTGCTGCCTTAATCTTATCTCTGTCAGTGACTCTGTTTAACCATGGTGTCAGATCTCGTGCTAGCACTCCCCCCTTCCCCCTCCCCTCTGTTACCTCCTCCATGTCTCAACTCTGGCTAACCGACAAGCTTATCATGGGCAGTAGGAGTTAAAATTCAACATCCTGAAAACACACCCACCGCACAGTGGCCAATAGAACACAAGCTGTCCTGGAGACACGGAAGAAGGAGGAGAACGGTACAGTTTACGAACTCTCACTTTGTGACCCATCATCAATCAGTGAAAGCTATTAAGAAGAGGGGTCAAGTGCAGCCTTATATCTACCATCAAAGCTACCTCTCTCCCCCTGCTAATCTGTTATCTCTATGTTTATTACAGAGCAGGGAGGGGGGGATCACGTCAAAGGGATTTGATTGACAGTCAAGTAGGAGTAGAGGAATGCAATCTCTATTCTTCTAACTGGTGTATCTCAGGACAGAGAGGGAATCTGAAAAAATGTAAGACACTCCCACTATAGATGCCATTTAATGAGAAAGTATGCTCATTCATTGACTTTTCCTGCAGCCTCAAATCCTTGGCCTGGAGTCAAGATACCACTGACGTCATGCAAAAAATTAGCGACATTCCACCAGAAAATGGAGAACAGGTGCATTCTGAAGCACCTAAGTTTTGTTTTTACATCACATTGTTTCCTATTTTATAATGTTTATTATTTACATTGAAAGGGACGGCAAAATGTGTGCCGTCATACACCAACCTGTTCCTAGGTTGGTGGGAATATAATTTGCTTTCAGTGAACACTGATTTAGACAAATGGGCAAGATTCATTGATGACATCTTCTTACTCTGGAAGGAGCTACTAGATATAGCAAGAACATTTATCTCCATAGTCAATCAGAATATCTCAATATATTCCTAACTAATAACATCTCTGAAGATCGATTCGACTTCCTGGATGTCAGTTTTTAGAGAACATTAATTATATACAGGGCTATAATGAAACCTACAGCCATCAACACACTGTTGCAATTTGAAAGCTCCTACTTACACAGTTTAGTATTACCCCAAAGAGTCAATACTTGAGGATCAGAGGGAGTTGTACAGAATCAGATGAACTTAGAAAGGGGACAGATGATCTATATGCCAGATTCACGGAAATGGGTATCTGAAAGAACTTCTCTCTAGACATAGGAAATCAGCGAGAAACATACGAGAGAGTTATTGGTACCTAAAATCAGGCTGCAAGATGAAAACATTATCTTGCAGAACTTGAGAAATTAGAGAGCTTTCTCTAGAAACTGACATATTTTACAGAACGATCTGAAATAATTCATTCCAATAACACCCTCTGTCATTTTTTGGCATAAAAAAGACTGGGGAGCATTCTGACCTCCATTCACTATCAAAAGAAATGTGAAAAAGTAAACCTGGGCATTTCTTGAATGGCACTTATTCCTGTGGATATGCTAATTCGGTGGATATATGGATAAAAACAACTGTTTGGTAATACCAACATATTAAAAGTTTCGGCTTAGTGGTTACTACAATTGCAACTCCTCCCATGAATATATGTATATGCTATTGTGAAATTTGGGAGGTCATACATACTTTACCGTGAGGTGGGAAGAGGTAATGCCCAATGCCGGAGGAAACACATTTTTATGCTCTGTGGGGGGCTTTTTGCTCCTTTTGGCCCACCTTTCCTTAAGCTATCTAGCTCCTTGTCTATTGTGCTTCCCAGTACTACCCCATAGAGGCGAATCTGTATCTTACACTGACAATATCTAACAAGATTAAAACATGTCATGCCTGCAGGTCAGATGATTGGCTCTGTATTTCATGTTAATAAGCCAGCAGTTCTGGACACATGCATTAGCCATAGGTCATAAAGGAAATTTTTTTTCATTTATCTGCGCTTTACTCGGTAACCTTAGAATAAGACATTGCTTCTTGTTTTTGATTTGTGGGCAATGATTTAAGAAGGCTCCGCTCCATCTTTCACACAGTTCGTAGTAACATAGAATTTGAGGTTTTATAAAGACACATGCACATCTAGTGTTATGTTTATAAACTGCTATTTGGCTGGCTTGGTAAGGTTTTTTAGTGATGGTTTAATGAATAAATTTAATCTCACAAAAAGATCATGGTTCTGGCAACTGATTTACAGGGCAAATATGTACAGAATACCAATAAACTGATGTTTTACAAACACAAAGATGTACAAACAAATGGGTTATTTTTGTTCCATTTTAATATCAATATAAAATGAAAATATGAAAACATTATTATGAATGAATTACAATAGAAATTATAGATAAAACTGGTTTGTTCTTAATTATCATTAAATAGCAGTATTGCAATACATAAGTGTGTATTTTATAATGGGAGCTGCAGTGGTATAACATCTTATAAAAATAACTTAGGTATGTCTCAAGTAAGTCATTCCACTGCCCCTCCCATTACAATTTCAGCATAAATGCAAATGCCTGAACAATGACCCATTGATTTGTGCACTGTGTTAACAGGATCTGCTGAAGCTACTTTCTGGCCACATCTTCATGTTTTGCCCTATACTGATGCAAATACAGTGATTCCAAATGTTGCTCAGCGTTTGAAAAATCATACTATTTTTCTTTGAAGTTTTCTTGAAGGGTAACTGTGGTCTCCATACAAGTGCCCTTTATTAAAAAGAACACATTCCTGCCTTTAAAACAATTCCAGGACCATGCTTCTAGCTCTAATCTATGCAAACTTATAGCAGTATAAAGGAAGGCAAAATTAGCACCATTTTTACAATAGTACTTTTATTGAATTGCCCTGATGGTATCTATATATCTATATATGAAAAATCTACCCTTACATCCTACCTATCTGGTAACCAGCACCAGTCTATGGTATCTATATATCTATATATGATAAATCTACCTTACATCCTACCTATCCGGTAACCAGCACAGTATATGGTATCGTATATCTATGTATGATAAATCTACCCTTACATCCTACCTACCGGTAACAGCACAGTATATGGTATCTATATATCTATATATGATAAATCTACCCTTACATCCTACCTATCCGGTAACCAGCACAGTATATGGTATCTATATATCTATATATGATAAATCTACCCTTACATCCTACCTATTGGTAACCAGCACAGATTATGATATCTATATATCTATATATGATAAATCTACCTTACACCTACTATCTGGTAACCAGCACAGTATATGGTATTATTATCTATATTGATAAATCTACGTTACATCACCTATCTGGTAACCAGCACAGTCTATGGTATCTATATATCTATATATGATAAATCTACCCTTACATCCTACCTATCTGTAACCAGCACAGTCTATGGTATCTATATATCTATATATGATAAATCTACCCTTACATCCTACCTATCGGTAACCAGCACAGTATATGATTCTATATATCTATATATGATAAATCTACCCTTACATCTACCTACTCTCGGTAACCAGCACAGTATATGGTATCTGTATATATAGTATGATAAATTTACCTTACATCCTACCTATCCGGTAACCAGCACATATATGGTATTATATATCTATATATGATAAATCTACCTACATCCTACCTATCTGGTAACCAGCACAGTATATGGTATATATATCTATATATGATAAATCTACCCTTACATCCTACCTATCTGTAACCAGCACAGTATATGGTATCTATATATCTAAATATGATAAATCTACCCTTACATCACCTAGCTGGTAACCAGCACAGATTATGATATCTATATATCTATATATGATAATCTACCGTTACATCCTACCTATCTGGTAACCAGCACAGTATATGTATTTATATATCTATATATGATAAATCTACCCTTACATCCTACCTATCTGGTAACCAGCACAGTATATGGTATCTATATATTAATATTATAAATTACCCTTACATCCTACCTATCTGGTAACCAGCACAGATTATGATATCTATATATCTATATATGATAAATCTACCTTACATCCTACCTATCTGGTAACCAGCACAGTATATGGTATTTATATTCTATAAATGATAAATCTACCGTTACATCCTACCTATCTGGTAACCAGCACAGTATATGATGTCTATATATCTATATATATGATAATCTACCCTTACATCCTACTATCTGGTAACCAGCACAGTACATGATATCTATATATCTATATATGATAAATCTACCCTTACATCCTACCTATTGGTAACCCCACAGTACATGGTATCTATATATCTATATATGATAAATTACCGTTACATCCTACCTATCTGAACCAGCACAGTATATGGTATTTATATATTATATATGATAAATCTACCTTATATCCTACCTATTGGTAACCAGCACAGTATATGGTATCTATATATCTATATATGATAAATCTACCCTACATCCTACCTATCTGGTAACCAGCACTATATGGTACTATATATCTAAAATGATAAATCTACCCACATCCTACCTATCTGGTAACCAGCACAGATTTGATATCATATATCTATATATGATAAATCTACCGTTACATCCTACCTATCTGGTAACCAGCACAGCAGTATAGGTATTATATATCTATATATGATAAATCTACCCTTACATCCTACTATCCGGTAACCAGCACAGTATTTGGTATCTATATATCTATATATGATAAATCTACCCTTACATCCTACCTATCTGGTAACCAGCACAGTATATGGTATCTATATATCTAAATATGATAAATCTACCCTTACATCCTACCTATCTGGTAACCAGCACAGATTATGATATCTATATATCTATATATTATCTACCCTTACATCCTACCTATCTGGTAACCAGCACAGTATATGGTATTTATATATCTATATATGAGAAATCTACCCTTACATCCTACCTATCTGGTAACCAGCACAGTATATAGTATCTAATATCTATATATGATAAATCTACCCTTACATCCTACCTATCGGAACCAGCACAGTATATGGATTCTATATATCAATATGATAAAATCTAACCTTACATCCTACCTATCGGTAACCGCACAGTATATGGTATTTATATATCTATAAATGATAAATCTACCGTTACATCCTACCTATCTGGTACCAGCACAGATATGAGTACTATATATCTATATATGATAAAATCTACCCTTACATTACCTATCTGGTAAACCAGCACAGTTACATGATTATATATATTAATACTGTGCTGGTTACCAGATAGGTAGGATGTAAGGGTAGATTTATCATATATAGATATATAGATACCATCAGGGCAATTCAATAAAAGTACTTATTGTTAAAAATGGTGCTAATTTTGCCTTCCTTTATACTGCTATAAGTTTGCATAGATTAGAGCTAGAAGCATGGTCCTGGAATTGTTTTAAAAGCAGGAATGTGTTCTTTTTAATAAAGGGCACTTGTATGGAGACCACAGTTACCCTTCAAAGAAAACTTCAAAGAAAAATAGTATGATTTTTCAAACGCTGAGCAACATTTGGAATCACTGTATTTGTGCATCAGTATAGGGCAAAACATGAAGAGATGTGGCCAGAAAGTAGCTTCAGCAGATCCTGTTAACACAGTGCACAAATCAATGGGTCATTGTTCAGGCATGTGCATTATGCTGAACTTCTTTATCAGAAATTGTAATGGGAGGGGCAGTGGAATGACTTACTTAGAGACATACCTAAGTTATTTTTATAAAGATGTATACCACTGCAGCTCCCATTATAAAATATCACACTTATGTATTGCAATACTGCTATTTAATGATAATTAAGAACAAAACCAGTTTTATCTATAATTTCTATTGTAATTCATTCATAATAATGTTTTCATATTTTCATTTTATATTGATATTAAAATGGAACAAAAATAACCCATTTGTTTGTACATCTTTGTGTTTGTAAAACATCAGTTTATTGGTATTCTGTACATATTTGCCCTGTAAATCAGTTGCCAGAACCATGATCTTTTTGTGAGATTAAATTTATTCATTAAACCATCACTAAAAAACCTTACCAGAGCCAGCCAAATAGCAGTTTATAATACATAAAAGGCTCGAATTATAATGGCAGCGGCAGTGGAACATTTTCATATAATAATCACTCAACCGAGTCACTGAGTGATTATTATAAGAAAATATTCCACTGCAGCTCCTATACCCATCTGGCCATCCACCATTGCAACCCAATAAATGGGTTAAGTAAAACTGTAATTTCAAAAGTAAATCACCAATAGTTTTAACCTGCACCATGCAGAGAGAGAGAGAGAGCTTATCCTTTCCTCCGTAGGGGCACTCTCTCTGCTCTCAGCAAACAGAATGCATTGTGAGTAAAAATTATGGAGGATTTATCATGGTTGACCTGAGGTTGGAAAAAGAAAGTAAATCACGGCCAGTATCTTTTTCTAATTTACTTTCAAATTGACAGTATTACAATGGTACTCAAAAGGCGAATTTTCTCTATTTTATTAATAGGATATTATTAAAATATTTTATTAATAGGATAAATAGTGTAAAACTCACCCTGGTGAATTTTCTCTATTTTATTAATAGGATATGATAAATAGTGTAAAATCCCCAGGCGAATTTTCTATATTTTATTAATAGGATATGATAAATAGTGTAAAACTCACCCAGGGAATTTTCTCTATTTTATTAATAGTATGATGATAATAGTGTAAAACTCACCAGGGAATTTTTATTTTATTAATAGGATATGATAAATAGTGTAAAACTCACCCAGGGGAATTTTCTATATTTATTAATAGGATATGATAAATAGTGTAAAATACACCCAGGGGAATTTCTCTATTTTATTAATAGGATATGATAAATAGTGTAAAACTCACCCAGGCGAATTTTCTCTATTTTATTAATAGGATGTGATTAATAGTGTAAAACTCACCCAGGCGAATTTTCTCTATTTTATTAATAGGATATGATAAAAAGTGTAAAACTCACCCAGGGGAATTTTCTCTATTTTATTAATAGGATATGATAAATAGTGTAAAACGTACCATGGGGAATTTTCTCTATTTTATTAATAGGATATGATAAATAGTGTAAAACTCACCCAGGTGAATGTTCTCTATTTTATTAATAGGATATGATAAATAGTGTAAAACTCACCCAGGGGAATTTTCTCTATTTTATTAATAGGATATGATAAATAGTGTAAAACTCACCCAGGGGAATTTTCTCTATTTTATTAATAGGATATGATAAATAGTGTAAAACTCACCCAAGTGAATTTTCTCTATTTTATTAATAGGATATGATAAATAGTGTAAAACTAACCCAGGTGAATTTTCTCTATTTTATTAATAGGATATGATAAATAGTGTAAAACTAACCCAGGGGAATTTTCTCTATTTTATTAATAGGATATGATAAATAGTGTAAAACTCACCCAGGGGAATTTTCTCAATTTTATTAATAGGATATGATAAATAGTGTAAAACTCACCCAGGGGAATTTCTCTATTTTATTAATGGGATATGATAAATAGTGTAAAACTCACCCAGGCGAATTTTCTCTATTTTATTAATAGGATATGATAAATAGTGTAAAACTCACCCAGGGGAATTTCCTCTATTTTATTAATAGGATATGATAAATAGTGTAAAACTCACCCAGGTGAAATTTCTCTATTTTATTAATAGGAAATTATAAATAGTGTAAAACTCACCCAGGTGAATTTTCTCTATTTTATTAATAGGATATGATTAATAGTGTAAAACTCACCCAGGTGAATTTTCTCTATTTTATTAATAGGATATGATAAATAGTGTAAAACTCACCCAGGTGAATTTTCTCTATTTTATTAATAGGATATGATAAATAGTGTAAAACTCACCCAGGGGAATTTTCTCTATTTTATTAATAGGATATGATAAATAGTGTAAAACTCACCCAGGGGAATTTCCTCTATTTTATTAATAGGATATGATAAATAGTGTAAAACTCACCAGGTGAATTTTCTCTATTTTATTAATAGGATATGATAAATAGTGTAAAACTCACCCAGGGGAATTTTCTCTATTTTATTAATAGGATATGATAAATAGTGTAAAACTCAACCAAACAAATTTCCTCTGTATTATTAATAAGATACATTTTTTAGTATTTCTTATTTTCAGTAAACTGCAGCTAATTATGAAACCAGTTCCATTAATATGGGAACATACCATAGCGCTGTGTAAGAAATAGTCATGTTAATGGAACATTCCAGTAAGTAATGATGTCAGGTGAAAATTCTGGTAAAACTGCAAAAAATTCAACAAAAGGGAGAAAAGGGGCAAAAAGGCAAAATTTCACCTATTTATAAAGAGCTTTAAATTAAAAAAATGACAAAAATAGCTCTGAAATTACACTAGAGAGCAATCTCTCTTTTCGCACACTTAACGCAATGAATCGGCACACATTTTCTGCAAAGGCGAAAGCTTTATAAATAATGCCAAAATAGCGCTATTTGTCATTGCGATGTCCAGCGATTGTGAAATGGCGAAAATAGCGATCGTTTATAAATATGCCCCTTAGACCATTATAGTACATACTATAATGAAGAGATACATTTTGGATTCCCTTAAGTACTTACTTAGTAGAAATATCTGGGGGAGCGATCTTCTCCCTGTTTATATATCGTCAGTTTCACGACCTTACCTGTTGCTCCGATCCAGCACCACTCTGGTCATAGCCGGGCGCTTCTAGGAAGGCAGCGCCGCTGGCGTGATGACGTTATGATGCAGACGCATCTCCCGGCATGAACTTTGAAAAGCCGGCTTCTCTCTCCTCCCATTGTCTGATTGTAGCTCTGCTACCTCTGGTTTCCGTGTGTATCCAGCTACTTACCTTACCTTGCCTGTATCCAAATACTTACCTTGTCTCCAGAATGCAGCCTACAGTTCCCAGCAGCACCTTGTCTCCAGAATCCAGCCTACAGTTCCCAGCAGCACCTTGTCTCCAGAATCCAGCCTACAGTTCCCAACAGCACCTTGTCTCCAGAATCCAGCCTACAGTTCCCAACTGCCTCTGTGTTCCTGTATCTTCCAGACCATCAGCCTCCTCCTAAAAGCGTACTCGTGAGTACCCTGGCTGTTAAAGCCACATTCTTTACAGTCAGCCATCATTCTCCAACAGGGAGGAATCATTAGAATAAGGATTGTAGAACGACTGATGTAGTCTAGCTCCTCACATGCCAAAAATGCTGTATACAGTACAGTATGTAGGAAGTACATCTAGAGCACTTAATGACAGAACCCGAGAGCACATTAGAGTTCATAAAAAAGAACCAAAGAAGCCTGGTTTGTAGACATTTTATGGAGTGTTATGGGGGGACCTGGAGGTCCAAGGTATTCCACATGTACATATTGATAATAGAAACAAAAGTTAAGTAAAGAAGCTACTTTAAACAGTAGTGGCATGATTCCCTAAAATCCCCAGTGGTCTTAATTCTATTTGTAGCATTGCATAATTCATGGGATAAAATATATATATAGCACTAACAGGGTAAGATTTTACCTATATATCGAGTACTTTTCAAATTAATATGTAGAATTTATCTTAGAAATAATTAGACTTTTATTATCTCATTGGAGTCTTTTCAATATTATGTGTGTATAGCACAATATAAATTTGAACCTTCCTTACTGTATCGAATTGTTACTCATTATGCCATAAGTATGTTAACAACAGTATTAATCACAGTACCTTGTTAACTTTGTTACAAATATGCTATAATTATAGTACCTCCAGTTATTCGTAGACCTTACCAGAAGAAGGCAGTCAGAGATACTAGAGACAGAGTATTTAATAGAAGCCAGAAACCGCAACATACTAGCCTATGATTAAGAGCATGGGTAACGTTTGAAACAGGTCATGTGTGGAGAAGATTTAAATTTGTACTCAATAAAGATGGATGTTTAATGAGGACAACCAAGTTGGCTGTTATCTTAAGAAGTGTGTGTTTTAACTTAATTTTTTATTTCTGAACACTAAAGCAAATCAGTTAATCCATTAAGCATACTACCAGGACATGTATATATATATATATATAATTAAACATAACACAAACAACAGGGGAACCGACAGTGGTACCTACTTTGATTTTTAGATTGTTTTGGATTGTGTGCCAGTGCCACAGGCTAGGGGCACTGTCTACCTCAGGGTGGGGTGATGTAGTATTTAGTCAGAAACAATCATATTTCTTTACAATGCAGGAAGACACAAATATGATAGTAGAAGCATTGGAAAACATGTAAATGATTGAAGGCAACTACCATTTTGTTTTTGGTGAGTTTAGTGTCCCTTTTAAGATAATATTTATATATATACTGCATATTAAGACATCTTTTTGACAATGGGTTGGAAGGGGCTGCTCTTACAACAAAGGAGGTAGACTTAATGAGAACAGAGAATCAAATCATACCTACCTTTTATATGTTACGAAAGGTGAATAAAAACTCAAAAGACACCACCAGATAGGCCCATCGTTTCTGGGATAGTGAGCCTTAAAGGACAATTATACTCACCTTCCCTCCGCTCCACATCTTTGTGCAGTAGCTTTTACCCAGGGTGCCAGGGTGCAGAGCATGCCTTCCTATTGGCCTCGTCGCCGACGGCGAGGAGGGGGCGGAGCCTACCAGAGCAGCATTGCTCTAAGACGCTGCTTTAGGTTTCGCGAATCCAGGGGTGAGGACCTAGCGGTTCAGGTCCTCACCCTGGGTAAAAGCTACTGCACAAAGATGTGGAGCGGAGGGAAGGTGACTATAATTGTCCTTTAAAGGGCATCTATAGTGAAAAAAACACATTGCAAAGTTGAATTCATGTACTCTGTGCTGCCTTAATCTTATCTCTGTCAGTGACTCTGTTTAACCATGGTGTCAGATCTCTGTGCAGCACTCCCCCCTTCCCCCTCCCCTCTGTTACCTCCTCCATGTCTCAACTCTGGCTAACCGACAAGCTTATCATGTGCAGTAGGAGTTAAAAGTTCAACATCCTGAAAAACACACCCACGCACAGTGGCCAATAGAAAGCAAGCTGTCCTGGAGACACGGAAGAAGGAGGAGAACGGTACAGTTTACGAACTCTCACTTTGTGACCCATCATCAATCAGTGAAAGCTATTAAGAAGAGGGGTCAAGTGCAGCCTTATATCTACCATCAAAGCTACCTCTCTCCCCCTGCTAATGCTGTTATCTCTATGTTTATTACAGAGCAGGGAGGGGGGGATCACGTCAAAGGGATTTGATTGACAGTCCAAGTAGGAGTAGAGGAATGCAATCTCTATTCTTCTAACTGGTGTATCTCAGGACAGAGAGGGAATCTGAAAAAAGTGAAGACACTCCCACTATAGATGCCATTTAATGAGAAAGTATGCTCATTCATTGACTTTTCCTGCAGCCTCAAATCCTTGGCCTGGAGTCAAGATACCACTGACGTCATGCAAAAAATTAGCGACATTCCACCAGAAAATGGAGAACAGGTGCATTCTGAAGCACCTAAGTTTTGTTTTACATCACATTGTTTCCTATTTTATAATGTTTATTATTTACATTTGAAAGGGACGGCAAAATGTGTGCCGTCATACACCAACCTGTTCCTAGGTTGGTGGGAATATAAATTTGCTTTCAGTGAACACTTGATTTAGACAAATGGGCAAGATTCATTGATGACATCTTCT